>OY978530.1:17337732-17612732 GCA_963854835.1 Megamerina dolium | reverse complement strand
AGTTCTCGAATCGTCCTCTAATCGAGAACTAACCTTACTGTTTGCTGGGTAAATACCAACACGATCATTTTAACATTGTTATCATCATTTATACTGTATTGACTCCTACCGAGCAACAACAATTATTTCTTCTTTAATTACTTGTTTCGATCGCGCATAATAGAAAGAAGAAGCGCTGCAACTCTTCTTACATATTTCTTTTGTTCTTATCTATATAAAACGCAAGTGGTACATCGGCATACCACAATTAGATTATCAAAATCTATTTCTATTTTTTGATATTACTGTTGTAGTCAATTGCAAGCAACAACAACCTCCTATCATCAATATTGCATATTCGTGCATAATATTTATTTACATTTACTTCGGCTTGCTTAACCATCGGTAGGCAAGAACAAGTAAAGCAATATATTTCGGCACATATACTTAGTAGCATCTGTTTATGAACAACAATACCATCTCCTATTTTCTTTTTGTTTGTTTTGCTTATCTACGTAAGCTACAACAATAATATCATATAAGATCTACCTACAAAAATCGTATTAAATTGCTATTTTACTTCTTCATAGCAAGTAACAACAAACACACATTTGTAGTTCGCTGCTTCTCAGTCTTAATATTTACAACAATTAATTACAAGTTTCGATTGCACATACATATACACACACACACATCTCTTGTATTGTGTTGTACAATTACATTGTTTCCACATACTCGAGTATTTCCAACAAATAAGGTAAAATATTATTAGAACGTCTCAATTATTTCTTCCTTTTTTTTCTGATTTATTCCATAAATCAGAAAAATAAATAAATAAGTAAAATAAATCATTGTGAATAATTATTTGTAATTACATTTAACGTAAAAATAAATTAATTACCATCACATTCATTTTACGTTGCGTGTGTAATTACCACTGAACTCTTTCGAGTTGGGGGGAAAACATTACGGTGTTCGTTTTAATTTAATTCTAAGCCAAACCCCACAATATTCTATGCCAACGATTTAACTTCAACCATGCGACACCGCATGTTTTTCGGGATATTATGTGTCGTGGCCTAGCTTTCGTGATATGTTCACCGCGTTGTATCGGAACAATGCCCGGTTATCACCCGTAGAGAAGTTGTACCACCTTCTTCAGAAGACTCGAGGTGAAGCTCACAATATTATTAAGTCAACTCCGTTGACCAATGATGGCTTCATCATTGCTTGGCATAACCTTGAGGAAAGATACAAGAACAAGCGGATTCTCGTCAATATTCAATTGAAGGTTCTTTTTAATTTGCAGCCAGTTGTTCACGAAACTGGTGTGAATATAAAACACTTCCAACGAACAATCAATGACTGTATCACCAATTTACAATTGTTAGATATCGATACCACTGTGTGCCATACTTAGCTATTAGGACGTTAATGCAACTCGCACAAGAAAACGAAATAGCTAACCCTATTGCTTCGCACATCCTTCGACACTCTATGTATGTAGACGATGTACTTGCGGGAACCCATATGTTGGACGAAGATATACTAGCTAGTGATCAACTAATGTCGGTACTACGTACCGCAGGATTTTCGCTGCGAAAATGGACGTCGAACCACCAGCGAGTCCTTGAAGGCTTGCCCTCTGAACATCTTCTAGATGCAGAGTTTTTAAATATCTCAGATGCAAGTACCGCGAAAACCCTTGGGCTCCGTTGGAACGCTGGTTCTGATTGCTTCTTTTTTACACCTGGGGCCCTTCCAAACAAAGAGTCTTTCACTAAACGTGAAGTTCTTTCCATTATTGCGAAACTATTTGATTCTGCTGGATGGTTAGCGCCAAAAATTGTTGTTGCAAAAATGTTAATGCAGCAGTTGTGGCTCGATAATACTGGTTGGGACGAGTCAATCAAACCACTCACACTTATCCAATGGCAAAATTTTCTGTCGGGTTACCCTAATCTGACCTCCATACGAATCCCTCGTTTCGTACAGTTTGTTCCATACAGTACCGTGCAATTTCATGGTTTTGAGATGCGTCAGAGAAAGCCTACGCAGCAACAGTGTATGTGCGTATGGAAAGCCCTACGGGCAAAATACATACCCACTTGCTAACGGCAAAAACACGCGTTGCCCCTATTAAAACTCTCTCTTTGCCTCGATTAGAGCTTTGCAGAGCGCATTTACTTGTTCAGATGTTCGATTCTCTGATGCCGCAACTCCAAGTGCCAACGTATAACTTGTTCGCATGGACCAACTCAACGATCGTTCTCTCGTGGTTGCAAAAACCTCCATGCCATTGGACCACGTTCGTGGCAAATCGAGTCTCTTCGATAATAGAGAAAATTGGTGACTCTAATTGGCAGCATGTGAGTTCGACCGACAACCCAGCCGATGTGGCTACTCGCGGAACCACCGCCAAGGAACTGGCAGATAATGAATTGTGGTGGCACGGCCCTAGATGGCTGAAGATGCAACGCCAATATTGGCCAACTATAGCACCAGATGTGGGTATGAGCGCTATTCCTGAGACAAGAAGAATAAAATCTCACTACGTGAGATCAGATATCTCGGAGGATATTCTGAATCGATTTTCCTCTCTTCCGCGCGCCTTACGTGTCGTGTCATATATCTTGCGGTATTTCAATAATGCCAACGTTGCACGACGAACACGATACACATTTACCTCCCTAATCATCTCCACCGAAGAGATAGTTTCCACGCGTAACAGATTAATAAGATTGTGTCAAATGTGCCATTTCTCTCAGGAATACGCGGATTTACTTAAGAAACTCCCGATTTCGAGTAAGAGTGATATACTATCACTCAATCCGTTTTTGGATTCACAGGGCGTGATGCGCGTTAACGGACGTTTAGCACACCCCTCTGATCTCTCTTACAGAGAAAGATTTCCCATCATACTCCCGTATTCTGGACGCTTTACCCACTTGTTGGTAAAATTTGTCTAAGTGATTTCTATTCACAGCTCCAATCAACTGCTTCTGCGACTCTTACTCATGGAATTTTGGGTTCCTAAGTTGAAAAACTTAATAAAAACGACGGTGCACAACTGCAAACCTTGTCTTCTCGACAAGCAAAAGCAGTACACACAAATAATGGCCGCATTACCGCCCGAATGCACGGTCCTTTCACGCCCGTTTGCTACGACCGGTGTAGACTTTGCCGGCCCCTTTGACATAAAGGCGTATATAGGCCGAGCATGTCGTATCACAAAGAGGTATGTCTGTGTTTTTACCTCAAAGCAACAAGTGATATGACAACACCTACGTTCCTCGCGGCATTCTCACGCTTCTTCTCACGTCGTCGCTGTCCAGCCCTGATATTTTCGGACAATGGAACATCTTTTGTTGGCGCTTCTCGAGCTCTACGAGCTGAAGGAGAAAAATTTCTATGCCAAGTTCGGGATACTGTCGAAACGGCTCAAAGCCATCAAAATTTAGAATGGCGTTTTATTCCTGCCGGTGCTCCGCACATGGGTGGTCTCTGGGAAGCAGGCGTCAAAAGCTTTAAAGCTCATTTAAAGAAGCTTCCTCACGGTCAGAAGTATACTCTGGAGGAGTACAGTACGTTATTATCACGTATCGAAGCATGCCTCAATTCGAGACCGTTGAGCCCTATGTCCGACAATCCATAAGACTTAACTCCTCTTACGCCTGGTCATTTCTTGATCGGTTCGGCGTTGTTGTCGCCTGCTGAGATTGATGTCTCCGACCAATCTTTGAGCATTGTTAATGGGTGGCAACGACTTAAAATTATCTACCAATCCTTCTGTCTACGATGGAAGGACGAGTATCTGATGGAGTTACACAGGCGCACAAAGTGGAAATATCCGCAAAAGGACATTTGTGTGGGGGATCTAGTTGTTATTCGCAATGAGAATTTACCAACAAATGAGTGGCGGCTGGGTCGTGTGCATAAAACTTATTTAGGATCCGATTCTCGGGTGCGAGTGGCTGATGTTCGAACCGCCAAAGGCGTTCTTACTAGGCCAGTTGTTAAACTTGTAGCACTGCCCTAATCCCTTACGGCGACACTCCCCATTTCTGATTCTTGTCTTTCATTGAGCGTACTATACAAAATGACTGCAACTACTAATTTTGTTTTTTTTTTTTGTTTTTTTTTTTGTTTTTTTGATTTTTATCTCAACAAGCCCATAATGTCTGCGAACCACAGAAGATCGACTCGTTATAGTCCAATTCGCACTCCTAGCGAAGCAAAAGCGAACGACCATCATGGAAGACGTCGTTCTAGGTGCCGGTTATGCCGTCGATCCCATCCACTACACTCATGTTCGCAATTCATCGCAATGTCGGTGGTGAAAAGGTACGAGATTGTGGCAAATCGTCGCTGCTCAACTGCTTAGCCTACAGCCATCATGTCGTCCAATGCCGAGTATCATCTAGGTATCGCCATTGTGCGAAGAAGCATCATACGTTGCTTCACGAGGAGACAAAAGCGCCAGGGCGAAAAAGGCATAGAAAAAAAAGGGCACGTGTTCCTGCCCCTCGTCAGGAACCCGCAGCGCAACCATGTGCCTGGACGAAAACAACGACATCACCAGCGATTCCGCAGTTTGTCGTCCCTATCCAGCAATCCGTCCAACCTGTGGCCCCATTTCTACCATCAAGTGGACAATTAATGAGCCAATACGCACCAAGCTCCACTTCATCAGCCGTCACACCAGCTGCGATGTTCCAGGCCCTAGATTGGATCTTTAAAAGAATTTGAATTCTAGCGGCATATATTATATAAGAATCTTTTTATATTATCCTTTTTTGATTTGCTTGAATTTTTGTTATTTGAATGTATTTCTCTATCATTTTTTTATTTTCTCTATAATTTGAAGACCTCCTTAGCAATTAGAGCATATATTTTTTTTATCATTCTTTTTAAGCTTTTGAATTCTCTTATTATAGATTCTTTTTTTCGGATTCTCTTATTTTTATTATTTTTTTTTGATAAATCAAGCTTTTAATTCTATTATTATTTATTCTTTTTTTTTTGGTATCCCTTTCTGTATTTTTAATTTTTTAAATTTTTTTTATCTTAAATTACTAACAATATCTCTATTTTAATTTTTTTTTTATTAATTTTATCTTAATCTCCCACTGTTGTTAATTTAATTCAAGATATTATTTGAATTTGTTTTTGATCTCTATATCTTAGTCATTACTATCATTTATCATGATTATTTTTTGTTTTATTTTATTTTTATTTTTTTTTTCTCTTTAATTTCATTCCTGGTAGTAGATATTGCGTCTTCTTTGCAGTATTCCTGCAAGGGGGGTGGAATGTCTACGCCAAAACACATCGCGCACTGTTATTGTGATTAGGAGTGTGTGGGCGATCTGGCATCACCAATTATGCCAGTTCTCCACTCACTTCTAACTTCTCTCTCTCCCGCTCTCTCATTTTTTCCCTATCCCAAGTCCTTCTTTTAATTTATACTTTTTTATATTTCATTCTATTATTGATCTCTATCCTAGAAGGAACAGTACGCGAGTGATTCAGTTTTAGCTTTTCTCCCTATTAATTCAATTCACTTTATAATACTTATACTTTGATTTTGAAGTGTGGTCAGAACTATTGTTATATTAAAATTAATAAATAATATAAATTTCTTAAAATCAGAAGAAGTGTGTGCGTGATTATTTTTGTTGTGCATAAAAAATAAATAAATATGTGGCACATAAAGCCCCAAATGGCTCATTGGCCGAGCTTCTCTTCCATTACTGTTGTGCGTCTTAAATTTTGGACAATATTAGAAGGGACCTACTTATTATAGCCGGTTCCGAACGGCAGAACACTTGTGACATCACTTTTTCTGAGCTTTGTCACAGAGTTCTTTAAGAAGCTTTTTCATGGCAAGTTGTTACTGTCGGAAGAATTGCCAATTTCTTGCCGACAGGAGGGTACCGTTTGAAAGAAAAATCTTATCGATATTAAATTTGTTATGCATCAGCCGGGGATTGAACCACGACCTACAGATCAGAAGGCGAACACACTAACCACTGAGCTACGGCACGTGTGCATATATACGTATATATTGAGCCGCAACGAATCGACGGTAACGTAACACCACGGCAGGCACAACAGCAACAAACCTCAGCCACCACGGCAGGCACAACAACAACAAACCTCAACCACCAGCAGGCAACCAACATCAACATAGCAGCTCACCGGCACTCCCGCTTCAGCTAATCATATATATATATATATATATATATATATATATATATATATATGTATATATATATATATATATATATATATGTATATATATATATATATATATATATATATATATATATATATATATATATCAAGGTGGTCTGGTGGTGTTTTCGCAAGGTAACGTGTCTAACTGCCTCAACTGGGTGGGGCTAGCTCAATCCTTGTTGAACTCATCGCAAGTCAACTCACTGGCTGTCGTGTAGTTTGATCTGAGCGCTATGTGATGATACCTTTATTTGTTAATGAGGGGTAGTCATATAGCTTGCTCCGCTTAATATGTGACGGCGCTTTCATTATTATTAATGGGGGTCCTCCATGTGGCGACCACCGGGCAACGTCTTCCTGGCACCCGCTGGAAGGTGGCTGAAGTGAGTGGCGAAAATCTCCTCGGTTAGAGGTTGTGCGTTGGGTTTGGGACCCGCCACATAAAAAACCCCCCCAATGAAAAAAACAAATATGCCTCGGATAAGGACTACCGCTTTTGTTGATGACCCCCGCAAACGAAAAAAGGACAATGATTTACGGATATGCACCTGGAATGTCCGGTCCCTTTATAGGGAGGGTGCCTCTATCCAGCTGGTTGATGTCCTCGAAAAATACAGAGCTGACATCACCGCTCTCCAGGAAATGCGATGGACAGGACAGGGCTGCTCCAAAAGAGCGTCCTGTGACATCTACTACAGTTGCCATGCTGAAAGGCACGAATTAGGATGTGGATTTTTGGTCAGCAAGAGACTACGACATCTTGTCTCACAGTTCACGCCTGTGAACGAACGGCTGGCCACAATCCGCATCAAGGCAAAATTTTTCAACATCAGCCATATATGTGCCCACGCTCCGACGGATGAGAAGGACAATGTGACCAAGGAGAGCTTCTTTCAGCGCCTCGAAGAAGCTTATGACCGCTGCCCCCGCCACGATATCAAAATCGTGCTTGGCGACTTTAATGCCAGGGTGGGCAAGGAAGGTACCTTTGGTCCAACTGTCGGAAAATTCAGCCTCCACCAGAACACCTCCGATAACGGAATGAGGCTGATCGACTTCGCCACAGCACGAAACATGGTAATTGGTGGTACCAGATTCCAGCATCTCGACATCCACAAAGCGACATGGCTGTCTCCAGATCATCGTACAAGAAACCAAATTGATCATGTGGTGATTGACGGAAGGCATGCTTCCAGTGTGATGGACGTGAAATCGATCCGTGGTGCCAACATCGACTCGGATCACTACCTTGTTGCAGCTAAGGTGCGCACACGCTTATGTGTCGCAAATAACAAGAGAAGTCCCACACAGAGAAAGCTCGACGTCAGTAAGCTGCGATCACCAGAGACAGCAGATGCATTTTCCACTCGACTATCGGATCTGCTTATGCGGAACACTCCTCCACTTGATGTTACATGCGCACTTTGGACACATATATCCCACTCCATGACTACTGCTGCCGAGGAGGTAATCGGTTACTACCGGCCTCTGAGGAATGAGTGGTATGATCAGGAGTGTCACGACGCTACCGCAGAGAAAGACGCCGCCTACAGAAGAACCCTGCGTGCAGGCGCAACGCGAGCTGTTAAGGACCGGTACAGAGAGAAAAGGAGTGCAGAGAGACGTCTTTTCAGGCGCAAGAAGAGGGAGTTGGAAAGACGTGAGTGTGAGGAGATAGAGATGTGTACCGACAAGAATGAGACTCGAAAATTCTTTGAAAAGATCAAGCGCCTGAATGGAGGTTTAAATCCGGGAGCCTCTTCTTGTCGTGATGGAAATGGGAATCTGGTTACGGATGTCCAGAGTGTACTGAGCCTATGGAGGGAACACTTCTCCACGTTACTGAATGGCGATGCTACGAACAATTCCGCCAGTGGAGGAGATTGCCCGATAACCCCAATTACAGATGATGGTGTTAATGTTCCACCACCCGACTATGACGAGGTTGAAACGGCCATTTTAAGGCTGAAGAGCAACAAAGCTGCAGGTGCTGATGGGCTGCCTGCCGAGTTGTTTAAGACCGGAGGCGATGAGGTGCTCACCCGCATGCACCAGCTCATAAGCAGAATATGGTCGGATGAAAGCATGCCTGATGATTGGAGGCTCAGTGTTCTCTGTCCTGTACATAAAAAAGGAGACCCCACAATTTGCGCCAACTACCGTGGAATAAGTCTCCTGAGCATCGCATACAAGGTTCTATCGAGCGTACTGTGTGAAAGGTTGAAGCCTATGCTCAGCAACCTGATTGGACCTTATCAGTGTGGCTTCAGACCTGGTAAGTCCATCATCGACCAGATTTTCACACTGCGCCAAATCCTGGAGAAGACCCAAGAAAAACAGATCGACACACACCACCTATTTGTTGATTATAAAGCCGCTTTCGACAGTCCGGTAAGGGATTACCTCTACGCAACAATGTCTGAGTTCGGTATTCCTGCAAAGCTCATTCGACTTTGTAGAATGACACTGCATAACTCCCGTTGTGCAGTGAAAATTGGGAAGGACCTCTCCGCATCGTTTAATACCGAACGGGGTTTCAGACAAGGTGATTCGTTATCGTGCGACTTCTTCAATCTTATTATGGAGAAAATAATACGAGCTGCTGATCTACGACATAATGGCACTATCTTCAACAAAAATGTCATGCTGTTAGCGTATGCCGACGATATTGACATAATCGGCATGAACACGCGAGCAGTCAGTGCAGCATTCTTAGAGTTGGAAAGAGAGTCGCGTCGGATGAGTCTCACGGTGAACGAGGACAAGACGAAGTATCTAGTGTCAACAAACAAAGAGTCCCGGCGTCTTGGACAGCACGTCACTGTTGACAATTACGCTTTTGAAGTAGTAAGGGGCTTTGTCTATCTTGGAACCAGCATTAACAGCAGTAATGACGTCAGCTTGGAGATCATGCGTAGGATAACTCTTGCTAACAGGTGTTACTTTGGGCTGAGTAAGCAATTGAGAAGTCGAGCCCTCTCTCGAAGAACGAAAGCTACACTCTACAAGTCTCTCATCATGCCTGTCCTAACATATGGCGCTGAAGCCTGGACAATCTCCATCTCGGATGAGCGAATGCTTGGAGTTTTCGAGAGAAAAGTCCTACGCAAGATCTTTGGACCTATTTGCGTTGGTGGCGAGTACCGAATAAGGTACAACCATGAGCTGTACGAGCTATATGCCGATATTGACATAGTAAAGCGCATCAAAATCCAGCGGCTGCGCTGACTAGGTCATGTCGAGCGAATGGAAGAACACGCTCCAGCTAAGAAGGTGTTATATTCGGAACCCGCTGGAGGACGGCGCAGAAGAGGAAGACCAAACATCCGGTGGAAAGACCAAGTACTGGAGAACTTGACGGCGCTTGGAATTTCTAACTGGCGCCAGCTAGCGAAGAACAGAGAAGGCTGGCGAAGCATGTTATTTTCGGCCTAAATCGATATTCGGTTGTTATGGCCACATAAGTAAGTAAGTATATATATATATATATATATATATATATATATATATATATATATACATATATATATATATATATATACATATATATATATATATATATATATATATATATATGTATATATATATATATATATATATGTATATATATATATATATATATATATATATATATAGATATATAGATATATTTATATATATATATATATATATATATATATATATATATATATATATATAGTATGGACGGTACATAAGCCACCTTAGGGTTTCGCCTTCTTCTTTACGAGTTTATTCCTTTATCTCTCAATGTACTCATTTGCTCTCTAAAAATAGCGGAATATTATAATTTGTTACAGTTATTAGAAAAAAACATTTTAAAGTATAGTTGAGTCGCAGGTATATCTCTTTTGGACAAAAAACACAAGTGTAAGAATATTGTAATATTTAATATTTGTAACACCTAATATAAATCATGAATAAATTTTAGATTTTAGCATCTCGCCATTTCTGGCTCATTATTGATTCATTTATCGCTGAAAATACTGTTTTTTCTACTGTGCTCACAATTCTAAAATACTTGTTGGTTCTTCTAACGGATAATTCTATGAAACCGTTTTGCGTGGAAGAACTTTCTAGAAGTTGTTTTGCTGACTCAATATAATATTGGAATTAAACTCATTTGGAATTGGCTTACATACTACATTGCAGGCTGGCAAATGGAGACTCAGGAGAAGCAAGCTGTTGCTGGCGCAACATTAGAGCATTCAACTGCATCATGTGTTCCTGATGCACCACCATATTCTCTTTAGGGTAGTACCACCACCATGGCTGCACCAACCGGCACATACCACTCAACAGGCGCCACTGCAATTTCTACTGGGCGAGCGCCAACTGAGGCACACGTGCCAACAGCTGCACATTCTACGGCAGTACATGCACCCACAGTAGCATCTACTCCACGCCAGGCCACTGGGCAGCCGATTTCTCATAATGAGGAAAGTAACGAATTAAGAACTGATATTTCACCACTACGTACACGATCTGGAATTCTGCGTGTAGGTAGGCGGCAAAAGCGTGCACGTGTAACGCGCAATGTCATATCCATTAATGAGGTGGATGAGGATGGACCACAGGTTATAGTACGTCCTACTACAACAACTCCAGGAATTAATGGTTTATTGGCACCTAGTGCAAATAACACTCGTAATATGAATATTACAGATAGTGTAAATGCTGGATTTGCTAGTCTTGGACTGCAAAACAATGATACAGCTACTCAATCACAACAAAACATACCTAATCATTTTGGAGCAACTTATGCTTCAGCTAGTGAAAATGTAGCACATAATATTGTCACCGAATATGGACCTTATGCTAGTGGTATATTTTTGTATATTTTGGAGTGACTACCTCAGATAACGTACCACTTCGACCTTTTCACATGCTGCGCCTCATTTTAGGGGTATTTTCTCTAGTGGTAGACCCAGTACAACTAACGTACCAAATATTTCGACGTTTTCTCGTGCTGCAGCACAAACAATTGCGCCTATTACTAGTATGCGGCAGCATGCAGATCTATTCAATTCCACGGGTTCTGCTCAAGGTGTACAAGGCAGTAACACTTTCAATTTCACAGCTCCGGCACCTTCACATAATACAAATCTTTCACATAGTTTAAATGCCACTAATTTTCCATATAGACAAAACTCGATGACAGACATTACACTTTCTTCTTCTAATATTGCTGCGCGTCAGGTGATGAGTAAAGATTTTCCTATTTTTTCTGGAAATTCCGAAGATTGGCCAATATTTATAACAAATTATGTCCAGTCTACTGAAAAAATTGAATTGATGAACTCATTGAAGCTCGATTCAAACTCGGCTGGTCTGTGTATGGGAGTGGCGGTGGAAAGAAAGAGTCACCCCAACTAATAATGTATATCTGCGCTTGCAATGGTGATAAGCGCTTGTAAGAATTGGTAAAGGCACACTTTTCATTAGAGTCTGTCATTATTCGCGAATCTGCACCCCTCGCTTCAAAGGAAGACGAGGGATCGCTAAACATAATGGCGGCTGCAACAAAACACCTTCCTCTGGAGAAACGATGGGAAACTGGACTTCTATGGAAATACGATCAAATAGAGCTACCTGATTCCCTTCTGATGGCACATCGGCGCTTACACTGCCTTTAGGCTAAAATGTGTCGCAATTCTAATTTGAAGAAATTCATGATTAGCACCATGCATGATTATGAGCAGAAGGGGTATATTAGAAAACTGAACGAAAATGAAAGGGCGACATACATGAAATATTTCACCAAGTTCGCATTAGAAAAGAAGACCAAGCTGCGCAACAGTTCCTGTGGCGAAATGGCGATACCACAAAGGCTCCAGAGGTGTACGTAATGCAGGTATTTGGTGCTAATTTTGTAAAAAATAAAAATGCACTTCGTTTTCAACAAGAGCACCCTGTAGCTGTGAAGGGTATTTTGGACAATACGTTTGTGGATGATTGGTTACAAAGGACCAAACGAGAATGTGATATGATTGAACTTGCCGAAAAGATCCATGCTGAAGGCGGATTCGAGATGCGAAACAGGATTTCAAATTCCAAAAGCGTTTCGTTCGCATTGACTGGTAAATGTGAACAAGCTGATAAGTACATTGAGCAGACGAACGAGTACCATGAGAAAGTTTGGGGAATGTGGTGGTCACCGGGGCCTGACGTATTGCGATATTTTGTAAAATTTTCAAAGGAGGTCTTCAACGAGAGCGTTATCACAATTCGATGCGACTCAGCAGCAGATTTCTTCAAATTGAAGCAAAAAAGTAGAGCTTCCCGCATATGCTCTTTTTCTGGCACGAAACTATACAATACTATACGAGGAAAGGGGTGCTAATGGGGTAGTGACGCGATTATATAGCCTCTCCTATTCAATTGTAAACCTCACCTACACGTCGGTGCACCCTGTCGATAACAGAAGAGGCTCGGACGACATAACACTTTAAGCTAAGGTGTTGAGGTACCCGTGCCGAGAGCTGAATGGCTGGTAGTGATTAAAGAACCAAGTCGTTAACGGTCCCCTCCGATGCCCAGGCAAGGTCGGTTGTATTAAGTGCCTTACCCTGGTATACTGGCTCTGCTGGGGTGGACCCTTCTTTCCAGTATACTCGTGGGATTCAAAACGGAGAACATACATAATGAAAATAAAAACCAGGAAGTAAGGGGGAGCGCTCTGGGAGCGCTTTCGGAGGATGATCTCTGGGCCAGTAGCCAGGAGAGCATCAAAAACAAGGATGACAAGGGTGCCAGACATAGCACCCTTGTCACAGACAATAACATTCCATCAATATCCAACAAAGGGAGCACGTCAGCTACAGCGGCCCCCAAGAAGTCTAAGAAGTCGTCCGGTACTCTGCTGAAAGCGAGGCATCAAAGGGCGCTTTTCATACTGGACAAGATCGCCAAGAATAAGAAAGATGGCCAAGTCCACGAGCGGGATGCCGAGGACAAGGTCAGGTACGAGGCGGTGGTCAAGCAGTACGAGACCTCACTCGCAATCAAAGCAGCACAGCCACAACAGCAGCCGAAGCAGACAGCGAAGCGGAATCGGTCACAGGACGTGACCGATCACCCCGCAAAAAGGGCAAGTACTCCAAACAGGGGGGGGGGGTCCTTCCGCTGTTGCTCCAGCGGCATCAAAGCAACCCTATAGCGAGGTGGTCAGAGACCTCCTCCAGGTTGCTATTGTTGACGCGAAGAGCAACAATGGGAGGCCGGTGCTGGCAGTGTGGAACTCTATTGAGGGACGGCTATCTGAGATGGTCGTCGAGCACCTCTTGGAGAAACAGACTCCAGTTCCTGCCTTCAACTGTGAGGAAGTTTGTCGAGGCTGTCGGGTAATCAATTGCGCGGACGGATTCTCGAGGGAATTTCTGGGCAAATGCGTAACTAAGATCAGTAACGCATGGGAAGGTCTTTCGCTTAAGATCATCCCGGCAGCGGAGATTCCCAGGAGGCCCCGGGCGTGTATTTGGTTGCCAAAAATTGGAATGAAACTGGATGAGTCGAAGCTCATCCAGTGTTTGAAGCTGCAGAATCCAGGTGTCCCTATGGATGACTGGTCGGTCATTAAGATCGAAGAGCAGCAGCGCAACAGCAAGCCAGTCCTTCTACTTATCTGCAATGAGTCCCTGGGGGCACTTGAGCAGAGAGGACAAAATGAAGGTGTTTCCGGCCTCGGTGGCTCCGGATGGTTGGAAGAGGTTGATGACGCCAACAAGCTCCTCAAGCTGGCCGAGCCGGCCGGGGAAGGTGCCTCGTCATCAGCCGAGCAAACTGGAAGTGCGCCACAAACCAGCAAACAGGGAGATGCTGAGAGTGGCGCAGATTAACTTGCAGCATGCCGAAGCAGCCTCGGACAACCTCATAATCCTTCTCAGAGAGGAGGACATCGACATCTGTCTTATACAGGAACCCTGGATATGGCGCTCAAAGATTATGGGTCTGCACACCAGGGACTACAACCTTTTTTATACGCATGGTGAAGGTAAGCCAAGGGCGTGTATCCTGGTAAAGAACACAATCAACGCTTTCTTTTTACCTAATTTTAGTTCTTACGATGTCGTAGTGGTCAAGATTGAGTCGCAGAGCGGTCGTAGTCTCACGATCGCTTCTGCGTACTTGTCGCATGACCATACAGTGCCTCCCGAGGAGGTCGAACGGCTCATCAGCAACATCAGTATCAGCAAAGAGGATGCTCTATTGGGCTGCGACGCCAATGCCAGACATGCGATTTGGGGAAGCAGCGAAACAAATGAGCGAGGTGAGTCTCTTTTTGATTTCATAATATCCTACGATCTCAATATTTGTAACAGGGGCGATTCACCTACCTTCTTTTTCCCCGGTTCGGAAACCTGTAGGGGGTGGGAAGAAGTCCTTGATATTACACTCACAACTAACTCTCCCGACCTTGTAATTCGTAACTGGACAGTTTCGAAACGAATCTCCCTGTCGGATCATCGAATGATTCTCTTTGACCTAGGCTGGGAGAGGGAGATTAGACAACCACATAGGAACCCCAAACGAACTTCTTGGAATCTTTTTGACAAGGTAGCTAGCGATAGACTCCATAGAAATAGAACAGCCATAGAGTCCCGGAATAATCTGGAAGACCGGGTCAAGTCTCTTGAAAAAAGTTTTCAGGTGGCCTACAAAGTTGCCTGTCCTATATCTAGGAGTAAGAAGATCTTCCCGCCGTGGTTGGATAGGGATCTGAGCGACCTGATGTCCAAGCTCAGAAGAATCTTTAACGACTGCTATGCAACGGGTGACTTTCAGGAGTATAGATATTCCCTGAGGGAATATAAAAAAGCTATACGGACTGCAAATTCAAAATCTTGGCGGGATCACTGCGAGTCGACAGAGGCTATGAAGGACTCAGCAAGACTCGGTAAAATCCTGGCTAAAGACCACTCAAATAAAACCTTTATAAAGCGCGCCGATGGCACTTGGGCGGAATCGGCGGCCGAAACTTTAGATATCCTCATAGATACCCACTTTCCAGACAGTCCTGATGAGGCAACTCAAGGAAGCGAACCGGCACAGCAGGAAGTATCGGCGGCGCTGCTGGATAAAATCATGACTGAGGGGAAAATAGGGTGGGAAATTAATAGTTTCTCACCTTTTAAATCTCCGCGGGTAGACGGTATTCTCCCTATAATGATGCAGAATACTGAGAAATCTTTGGTTAAGGAGCTAAAGGAGATCTTCTGTGCTTGTATTCGCTACACCATATCCCGACTACATGGAGGAGAACAAGGGTGGTTTTCATTCCCAAATCGGGTAGAAGAGGACATGAACTGGCCACTCTGGCGGCGTTTCAATAACGTCAAGGCGGATTCCATTAGATCCGCCCTTGCCAGGACAGAAATAGCAGAACCAATTAGAAATTGGATCTCATCCTTACTCACTAACCGCGAAATAACAGCTGATCTAGGGGGTGCAAAACGTAGTAAGCGGGTACGTAGGGGCACACCGCAGGGGGGCGTGCTGTCCCCCTGCTCTGGCTCATAACTATAAACGATATCCTTGTGGAACTTAACGTAAATGGAGTTAAGATTTTAGCGTACGCTGATGATGTGGCGATCCTAGTCTCGGGTCCCTTCCTTCCGTGATGAGTGAAATCATGGAAAGAACATTAGCAAACCTAAGTAGGTGGGCACAAGATTGTGGCCTTAAGTTGAATCCGGATAAGACGGAGTTACTGCTCTTGACGAGAAAGTACAAACCACCTACCTTCAGACTACCAACATTAAATGGACAGCAATTAATCCTATCGAACAGTACCAAGTATCTGGGACTGACTATAGACTGCAAACTGAATTGGAAAACATGCATCGAGGAGAGAGTACGGAAGGCCTGCATCGCTTTCTATGCTTGCAAATCGATGTTTGGTAAGAAGTGGGGTCTAAGGCCGAACATGGTACTCTGGATGTACCAAGCGGTAGTGAGACCGGTGTTGACCTATGGCTCTGTAGTTTGGTGGGAAGCTCTACGGAAGAACTATAACACCAATGAACTACGGAAAGTTCAGCGCACTGCGTGCGTTGGTGCCACTGGGGCCTATCGCACCTGCCCTGCAGCGGCCTTGGATCCTATTTTGAACCTCCTTCCAATTGACTTGCACATACTATGTACTGCATCGCAAACGGCACTCAGACTCAGGGAATCTGGATGTTGGAAGTGTACTCAACAAGGACACAGTAGCATACTTAGGAATGTACCAATAGATTTAGTTGACAACAGGACGGACTTCTGCCCTCGCAAGCTGGCTTTTGAGAGAGGCATCAAGGCCGTATACGAGGAAAAATGTATGTTGTTGTATGAAATCACTGATGATGTTTACTAATTGATGTAAACAGGTGTTGAACTCATACAGGATGTACAGTAGATAATAGCTCAATATGCTCACTAAAGCCATCTACGAGCAAACAGCGGATTTTAGCTTGTACACCCGGTATTTATATTGTTTATATACAATTTGCCACGCGTTGTATTTATCTTGATTCAGAGTATTCGTATATTCGATGTATTGGTATTTTAGAAACTTTGTATAACATATATTTTAATAAATATATTCGATTTATTGATATTTGCTATAAAAAGCAGTAGATAATCAACAAAGTTTCAGAATTTGTAATGCAATCGAACCGTGTGGTCATCTCATTTGCTCCGACTTAACCGGGTTACAAGTACTTGAGTTAAAATTAAACCTTATCTTTGTGTATCACCTTGATAAAAAAAACCTTCACCATCAAGTTAAATAAATGAGTCCAACTGAACTTAGGGAGCGTAATTTTTTATTTGGTATTATTTGGATGTAAATGTTTGCATTCGAAACTAACCATAACAGGGATAACCAATGTCAATTAGTTATTCCTGGTGCTACGTTGCTGAGAGACGGTTTTATTAGGCCTTAAAGAGGCCTATTATTGGAGCAGAAGGCTCTGAGACTAATTACTTCCTGTTTTATCTCAATCGTTACCTTACACACAAGGGTGTCTATATAGGTAGTAGATCTGTACGGGTTACCTATAGAACTTTTCTCAAACCTTGAAGAGGGAGGTTACTTTTAATGAAAAGGTGAATAATCAGCGGGATGGTGACTGTTTACGCCTGAGCAGTATTAGTTTTCAGAGCAGAAATCTCATAGAAGGCTAACCTAAAATCGCTCGATGAGCTCCTTTTATGACATGAACTTTCGAGATAATTCCGAAGGAATCTATCTTAATGCACTCGTTTCAGAATTGGTCCAATTAACCACCTAAAACGGACCAAATTAACAAAATTTCGTGTTTAATTTTAACGCAGTCAATTAAACCACTTATCAAAATCTGGATGCTTGCTTTGCATGTCTTCTTCAGCCGAAATTACATCATTTAACCTTTAACGGACATGGGGCATATAAGAATTGTATTTAATATATTACCGTTTAAAAAAATATTTAATTTTAAATATTTATACTGCACATGCACCCATTTATGCAGAAAAAGCATTAGGTAGAAGAATAATGCATCAACACCATTGATATGCATGCGTTTGTGTTTTTGGTATTTAACTGCATATGCAAGAAGAAGCATTATGCAGAAGGAGAATGCATCAATACTATCGATATTCATGAGTATGTGTTTTTGGGTTTTAACTGCACGTACATATATATATTTATCAAAACTGATTAAAATAAAATACAACGGTATATGCACTTGCTTATTTATCATTTGTAACATATGTATATGTATCTACATGTATAAGTGTATAAGTTGAAATTTGACTAAAAAACCGCAAATTGAATTTAAACTAAGTTTTAATGACAAATACAGTTAAAAAAAAAACTGGCCCTAAGGGAATCAAGAAACCCAAAATTGTATAAACATAAAGTAGGCTTAACGCATATAGTTCAACCCTTTTTAAATCGCCCAACTTTCAGGATGTGATGTCTCAGATTCGGATTAACGTAAAATAAGTTTACACGTGTATCGGGATTTCTCTCGGAAATATTTTTTTACGGAATACTGTTAGGTCAAAAGTTTGAAAAATGACAAAATTTTGTCAATTTCTGTGTTACTTAGATCGCAATATCTCGAGTTCTACTGGATAGATAATTTCACAAACTTTAATTCTTTTATATAATTTCCTATAATTTAAAATAAATGTATAAAAAATTGAATGCAATTTTAAAAGGATATTTTTCATGCCCGCCACCGGAGGTAAATGGAAGATTTTTTTTTAGATTTTATGTTATATAAATTTTTCTCTACCACGATCTATATGAGTATATAGTATAGCTAACGAGCACAGCATGCATAAACACATGTATGTACCATATATTATCTTTAACCATCTTGATCCGTTAATAAACCTACTAATGTCGTCTATTTTGCTTCTAGCAATTTTATTTAGGCTATCTATCAAGAATTTCCCTAGAGTTCTATGTCGTAGAGCGCCCAGACTTGGGCACTCACATAGATATTGGAAAACCGTCTCCTTGGCCCGATCTCCAGTCTTTCCGCGTGGGAAATATTACATCATACTTTCTACGAAAGTCCAACTCTGGGATGATATAATCTGATGATTTGCTCGTTTGTCCTTGGCCATCTATGATTTTTTTATGTCCAATATTCTTCGCGTTCTATAGGCCACCTTCTCTAATTCTGATTACCGCGTGAGCTGCAGTTAGTCGTATTTGGATGTCGAATGGAAATATGTTCAGGATGACTTTCAGTTCTTCAGCAGGGCACGATTTCATGACTCCTGTTATACCGCGCGTTGGATGTTGTTCAAACGTGTGATGTTATATTGTTTGCTTAATGCAGGCCACCATACTAAGGCTCCGTATGTCACGATCGGTCTTACTATGGCAGTATACATCCAGAATGCAATTTTGGGTTTTAAACCTCAGTTTCTGCTGATGATTCTTTTACAAATGTAGTAGGCTATATAGGCCTTCTCAACTCGTTTTTCCACGTTATTTTTCCAGTTGAGTTTCATATCTAGCACCAGTCCAAGAGTTGTCGCTCTGTCAGATAGCGGGTTTTCGACTTCGTTGAGTGAGGGGAGTCTAAATTGAGGTATCTTATTTTAGGTTGTGAATACCATCATCTGTGTTTTGTTCGGGTTAACTTTCTGTCCATTTCTTGTAGCCCACGTGCTTAGTTTCCCCAAAACCCTTTCTGAGATTTCACTACTAGTTGATATGAACGGGACGGTTGTCATAATCACCACTTTGACTCCACTTTTGTTTCGTTCTAATAGGATATTATTTATCACTTATAAAAGAGGAGATAGTACTCCTTCCTGCGGAGTTCCTCTGCTCAAATTGGGTAACTGTGGCGCCTCCGTTTCACGCTTGTATGATTCTATTTTGCAACATAAATTGCTTTCAGCGACGAAGCTCATTTCTGGTAGAATGGATACGTGAGCAATCAAAATTGCTGTATTTGCTGTGAAGAGCTTCTGGCTGCAAAAACTCCCAATGCATCCCGAAAAATGCACTGTTTGGTGTGGATTATTGGCCGGTGTCATTATTGGGCCGTACTTTTTCAAAGACGACGAAGGCAGGAACGTTACTGTGAATAGCGAACGCTACCGTGGGTAAAATGGAAGAGCTGGATTTGGCTGACATGTGGTTTCAACAAGACGGTGCCACATGCTACACATGCTACGATTTCAGCAGCGGTCAACATTTACATGAAATAATCTTTAAAAATTGAATTATGTAGATCGTTCTACTGACTCAAATAAAGATTTCGTATATTTCTCTAAGTTTTATGTGTTTTTTTTTAACCCAAATCCGAAAGCTCTTAAAAAATCACCCTGTACTAGCGCTCCGATGAGTAAACTTATATATGTGTTTGTGTATTTCAAGAATATCAATGACAATTGGATGTGATTGAGGCCAGCTGTCAGTTGATGATATTTCCAAAGCGCACAGTTCAGAGGCTTTTGACGTATCGCGACTCTAGATAGAGTGTCTGCTGGATTCATTTCTGTGGGCACATAATACTACTCAATTCTACTGGTCAAGGATAGAATACTGCTAACTCGATTAGCAACAAGAATGTTCAAATTTGATGGAGATTACTTTAACCACGAAAGTACAATTGTCGAATCCGACCAACAATGAAATTCAGCTTCAAAGACCCCCAATGCTCTTGATTCAACAAGCTTTGCTAATAACGCCGCAGCAGACAACTCTAGCTTAGGAATGGTAAGTATTTCAAGTGGGGTAATGCGAGTTATATGTAACAGCCCCTCACAATCTGAAATGCCGGTTGCAGCAAAAGTACAATCACCAATATTTTAAGTTAAGTTATAAAATGCAATTATGCTGACATGCACTTTGAAAGTTTAACGACTTTTCACGTTTCAAGGGCAATTCAGCATATTAAAGGTATTGAGTATTTGTAAATTGGAAAATAAAATCAAAAAAGAATTGACTACAGCAAAAGTAAGTCGTTTTATTCAAATAAGTGGAGCAGTCTTTTTATTGAATCGAACTAGTAAGGTGTTGAAACAAAGGAAATTTAATTTTCGCAGAAACAACACTCGGTACAACTGTTAATAAAAAAAAATAAGAAAAAACACGGGAAACGAAGTGGCTAAGGAAAAACTACCGGTCGTGAAGAAACAGCGTGGTAATAGTAATAATAATAATAAAATAATAAATAAACAAAGTTACCGGCAGTAAAAGTTATTTACCGGTTAGATAAATAAAAATAAGAAAAATACAATCTTTCAATATTCATCGAAGCAGAAGAAGTGAAGCTTTCGACGAAAGGAGAGAAATAATGGATCCAACAACAGTGGAGCAGTGCTTTGCGACACTGACCAGCATACTGCAGACACAGCAGCAACAACATCAAGAATCGTGGCGTTTCAAAGTCGAACGAGAAACAAGATTCATTCCGACGTTTAATGGGGACGTATCACAGCTGCCATCATTTATTGAAGCAGTAACTACGGCATTAAGGGACTATGCCGGAAGAGAACATGAAGCTCTCCGAATCATATAAAAAAAAAAAATCCGAATCATATACAACACAAAAATTCATGGAGCAGCGAAAAATGTCCTAAATGAGACCGCTCTTACAACATGGAGTGAATGTATAATGATGCTGAAGCAGCACTACAAACCTCGGAAGAATCAGATTTTCATAACAAAGGAAATTTCAAGTTTGAAAGTAAGCAGTATTTTAGACTTAGATAATAAATTAAGAAAATTAATTGAGGAAATAACAGAATTTTCAGCTTTTGAAGAAAATAGCCAAACAATGTTAGAAATATTTAGTGGTATGCTAGTCCAAAGGATAAAAGAATTAGTTGCAGGGCCTCTAGCTTATGCTATTATGAGGAAATGTAATTTATCAGAAATTAGAAATATTATAAGTGAAGTGTCAGTCAGCAAAATAGGCGGGAAATATAACCGATGGACATGGAAACAGTAAGTAGAGTTGAAAATAACGAAATTGATGACATGTTTTTTATAAACTAGCCTCGGACCCAAATAAAATTCTTTTAATGCTTACAATAAAAAATGAACAGTACTTAACACTTTTAGACACAGGTTCAACAGTAAGCATTCTAAATGACAGAAATTTTAACCAAAAAATTACACAGTGTTGAGTGAGTCAACAACACAAATAAGTACAATACAGGGTGAGGTCAAGAATCCAAATAAATCTGTTGCCACAGAATGTCCAAAAGAATTTAATTATCCTCACAACGCTAGAATCAGATGTTTGGCAATGCATATAAACAAGCCATATCATTTGTTATTAGGTATGGATTGGATAGCTAAAAATATGAAGGAAGTTAACATAGAAAACAAAAAAGGTTCATTTGACTAATGATGTGTGTCTTCCATTCATCTCAAAATCATTTGAAGATGTAAATGTACTTGAAGTAAGCGAAGTTCGTAGCATCCAAACGAGTCATCTGAATCAAAACGAAAAGAAAATTGTTGAAAATTTAATTAAAGATTACGGTAAACTTTTATACAAAGAAGGAGACACATAAACTAGCACAGAAACTATTGTTCATGAAATAAATACAACAACAGACCAACCAATAAATTCAAAGCTTTACCGTTATCCTCCGAAGCATGAAGAGGAAGTGCGACGCCAAATAGCGGAGATGGAGTCGCAGGGAATTATTCGAAAAAGCAAAAGTAGATATACTTCCCCTATAATTGTTGTTCCTAAGAAACAAGATAGTTCCGGTATTCAAAAATAGAATAGTTATAGATTACAGACGTCTTAACGAGGTAACAACTGGTGATAAATATCCCTTGCCGAATATTGATACAATATTGTACAAATTAGGTAAAGCACAATATTTTAGCACGATAGATCTAGCAAAGGGCTATCACCAAATACTTGTTGGGGAAAAAGATATCGAAAAAAATGCTTTTGTAACTCCAGGCGGACTGTATGAATATGTGAGAATTCCTTTGGTTTGAAAAATGCTCCGGCAACTTTTCAACGTTTGATGAACGACATTTTAAGGGACTATATACAGTGGCTCACAGCTTATTTCGTACAGTGTATATATTTTTATGTACATGGCTGTAACATCGAAACTAAAAAACTTATCGATAAGTTTTGTATGTAGATGTCTGTGTATGTGTTTAGTAAACCTAATAAGAAAACGGGGAACCCCAAAAATTGACCTTTTTGTCATGCAAGAGAGAAAAACTATTGATCAGCTGATTTTCAGCTCACATCTTATTTCGTACACAAACTTCAATGTAAGTAAGTTTCATTCTGCCGCGCAGTTACAAAGTTTTTTTGAATTGTATGAGTTTTTGGACCTTTTTAACTATTATAACAATTTTTATTATTATTATTTTAAATAGTTAAAGTGCTGTAAATTAAACATTTAGCGTTATGGGTCGTCGTACAACGATGGAACAGCGTAAACTGGTAATTAACCATTTTAGGAAAGGTCAGAGTGTGCGAAAAATTGCTGAAATGACAAATTTAAGTGCCTCAACTGTCCAATACATCATTCAACGCTTCGTTCGCGAAAATCGGTTGGAGAACAAGGGCAGAGAAGCACCTAATAAGATTTTCAACGCATCAGACGAGCGTTATATTGTACGAAAAATTAAGAAAAATCCAAAGTTATCTGCTCCGAAGTTGGCGCAGAGGTTCAGCGTGAAATAGGAAAATCATCCAGTACTGAAACTGTCCGACGTGTGCTGCGCAATCATGACTTGAACGCCCGAAAGAAACCATTCATTTCAAAAATGAATATACAACGCCGACTTGACTTCGCCAAAGAGCATATTATTAAGACTCCTGCGTTCTGGAATACCGTTATTTTCGCGGATGAGTCTAAGTTTAATATTTTTGGCTCGGACGGAATGTCATATGTTTGGCGTAAAGCGAATACCGAGCTAAACAAGGAGAACCTTAAGCCCACAGTGAAGCATGGTGGCGGTAGCGTGATGGTTTGGGCCTATATGTCAGCAGCCGGAGTAGGTGAATTGGTTTTTATTGAGGGAACAATAGACAATGAAGTACCTCGAGATTCTGAAAAACAATTTACTTCAAAGTGCAGACAAACTGGGTTTGCGGGAAGAATTTCGGTACTACCAAGATAATGACCCAAAACATAAATCTGGGATTGTGCAATCTTGGCTTATTTGAACTGCCCACACTTGATGTCTCCACCACCACAGTCACCTGACATGAATGTGATTGAAAATCTTTGGTTTATTTTGGACAATAAAATAAGAACACACAAGATTTCTAATAAGCAAGACCTAAAGAAGGTACTGACGGAGGAATGGAAAAAAATCACACCAGACATCACTCAAAAATTGGTGGATTCAATGCCAAATAGACTCCAGGCTGTCATTAACGCTAAGGGATGTCATACTAAATATTAAAATCAACTTACTTTGTTTTTAGTTTGAACTTAAAGAGACTGTACGAAATAAGCTGTGACATGAATTTTCCTATTTTTTTCTTATTTTATTTTTTTATAGTGTCAAACACTAAAATTTTGAAAAAGTAAATTTTGGAAAATAAAAAACAAACCTTCCTTTCAAAAATGGCATTTATATTTTGTTCAAATTTTTGCTATATTAGGAATTACGACTGCAGCAATTTTTAAACTGTCACTGTACGAAATAAGCTGGGAGCCACTGTAAATAAAATATGTGTCGTTTATTTGGATGATATATTGATATTTTCAAAGACATTGGAAGAGCATGAATATTCGCTCAGGAAAATATTTGATACGCTAAGAAAGCACAATTTGAAAATACAGGCAGCTAAATGCAGCATCATGAAAAAAATACTGAATTTCTGGGTCATATTCTAACCAATAATAATTAGGGAATAACAATAGGGAATCATATAGAGAAAATAGGCAATATGGACCAGTTAGGAATTATAAAAGGTTAAGGCACAAGGATGAACCCTATTACAGAATACTACCTTTACAAAATGTACATCCCACAAATATAAAAAGACCGTTGAAATTTTCAGATACCAACAATCATATGGATCTTTCTGACATTCCTAGCAACGACCAAAGGCCTTCTTCAAGTAACTGTATTCCTATAAAAATAAAGGAAGTGGAAATAGTAAATAGGACGACAACAATTTTACATATTAATAGAAAATAATATAAATAGTGTAGATATGTATAGTAAGGACCTATTAAGAAACAAGATAAAGACGATTAAGTCAAAAATTTATTCAATTACACCAAGTAGTAATAACAGAAGAAAAAGAGGACTATTTAATTTTGTAGGAAGTGTACAAAAATGGCTATTTGGAGTTTTAGATGATTCAGATAGAGAAGAAATTTTAGGCCATTTAGATGTAACTGATAAAAATAATCAGAAGATAATTGCGAATATAAACAGGCAAGTTGTAATAAATAAACATTTTAATGACTCATTCAATATGTTAAAAGAAGTCATAGAAAATGACAGAGAAAAAATTGATAACTATTTAAGCAAATAAAAGAACGAAATTCGGAAATAGTACGTCATCTTTTATTTACTGATAATATGCTTAAGCTAGACCATATAGAAAGAAAAGTAGATTTAATTCAGGACAACATAGTTTCAGCAAAGTCTAATATAATTCATCCTGGAATGTTGACAGCTGATGAAATTAAGTTGTACAAACTTGATTTTTATATCTTAAAATTAATAAGAGTAGGGATAATGAATTACAAAAATAATTCCATTATAATAGCAATAAAAATTCCTGTAAACTATATATCAACCGAGTTAAATTTAATTACATCATTGCCTTCCAACAAACATTTAGAAATTAACGGAGCTAACGAATTTGTTGTAAAAATTGAAAATGTAACATATAAATATGAAGAAAATGCAGCTCTAAAAAGTTTAAAACCAAGTACGCACTGTATATGGAAAAACAAATGTAGCCTTGTATATAACGATAAATTTAAAATTGATGAAGTAGATTATGAGGAGTTAATAGTTAAAAATGCTGCGAACATTTCAATAGTAAACCATTGCGACAAAGGAAATATAACACTAAATGGAAATTACTTAATAAGCTTTGGAAATTGTGAAATCGAAATCAACAATGAAAAGTTTCTTAACCAAAAAGAGATAATTGACTGTAAGTTTTTTTATCCAGTCAACAATTTAAACCAAACATTTGATATTGAACCTCATTTTGAAAAACTTGCTACACAAAATTTTGAAAATACAAAAGCCATAGAGGAACTAATTGTACACAAAAATATTTCATATGGACTCAATATATTTATAATAATCACTATTATTATTGTAACGGGAATATTAGTTATGTTAAGAACAAAAAAGGCAATTACTGTGAATATAAAAAATTAAAGAATTCAGGAGAATCCAAAATCTGGCAGTGGAGGAGTTATATGTAACAGCTCCTCACAATCTGAAATGCCGGTTGTAGCAAAAGTACAATCATCAATATTTTAAGTTAAGTTATAAAATGCAATTATGCTGACATGCACTTTGAAAGTTGAACGACTTTTCATGTTTCAAGGGCAATTCATCATATTAAAGGTATTGAGTATTTGTAAATTGGAAAATAAAATCAAAAAAGAATTGACTACAGCAAAAGTAAGTCGTTTTATTCAAATAAGTTGAGCGACTTTGAACAAAGTAAAGCTCTTATGCTTCAACCATAACTATTTGTGATGAATACCTTTTAGCCCAAAGTTTTGGTTCCGTCATTGAATTTTAGACACTTTTCTCTATCTGCCTCAGTTAGAATACCACTTTCTAATTTTGAAATTTCCTCTTGATAATAATTCGCTGGATGGTCGTTTGATTTCCCAAACCTTACTACAGAACCGCCCACAGAAATTAAATCATCGACATAGAAGTCACGTAAGATGATTTTCGATTCAATGGAAAACGATTCGCGTTTATCTGCAGTCAATGGTTGCATTAATGTAGTTACCTGTTAGTGTAGTTACATTCGGTTGATCTCGTTGGTGTTGCGACTCCTAATTTTAAACCAGCTGGCAGTCTTAACTCGTTTCCAAAAATTTCCATTGCTGATGTAGTAGCCGTCGTATCATGTTGTTTGCATTGATATGCCATGAGGAACATTGGTATATGTACATCCCAGTCTCTTTGATATTTATCTACGACTTTTCTCAAATATTCCTCCAAGGTACGATTAAATCGTTCTACCATGCCATCAGATTCCGGGTGGAAAGGTGTTGTATGAGTTCTGTATATACCCAACATATGGCACATCTCCATCGGTACACCATCAGTACTCCATCGGTACACCAAAACGAGTAATCCATTGGTTGACGAAAACATCTGCAACTGTACCAGCTTCTTGATTTGGAATGGGGTATACTTCAGGCAATTTACTAAAGTATCTATAACCACCAGAACATAGTTGTTCCCTGCATTGCTTATTGGAAATGGTCCAGCTATGTCAATAGCAATTCGTTCAAATGGAGCACCTACGGTGTATTGGCATCTTATCTCGACTTTTCTTATTGGAACCTTTGGCCATTGCATATTGTTTACACTTCCGAATCGAATCAGCGACATGGTGCTGGCATACAACCCAATAAAATCGTTTTTTCATTTTCTCGACGGTTTTGGTGATTCCCAAATGCCCTCCACTGGAAGCATTGTGATACTCAGATATCACTTCATTTATTCTTGCCATGGGAACCACTAGAAAACCATTAGTGATTTTTCCACCTTCACTTTCCCATGTTCGGAATAAACATCCTTCTCTTAAGTGCAGGTTTTGCCACTGCGACCAGTATGCCTTTGCGATTGGACTCTCATTAGCCATTTCTTGCCAATCTGAACGTACACCCTGCTCCTTGTGTTCCATAATCTTACGAGATCTGGGTCGTTCCACTGATCTTCTTGGACTCGTTCGGTGGTCCATGACTCTTTCAGCAAGACATTCGTAAGTCTTAGGTTGACAATGTGTTTCTGGCTTCTTACCCGAGAACAATGCGTACTATCCACTGTGCAAGTACCACGAGATGAAGTATCAGCTTTACTACGGTGACTAACATCATGATCTTCCTTTCGTTGCCCTGGTGAATTCGATCTTTGTTGCTTGAGTCGTAGATGGCAATTACGCGCCATGTGTCCTCGTTTGTCGCAAATGAAGCACTTACCATTAAATCTGTTTTCGCGTCGACCTTCTGCTCTTGCTTCAGGCTGCACTACTGATTTTACTCCCGGACGCACTGCTTTAACTAGATCTGTTGTTTCTGCTTCTAGTTGGCGTACACGTGGCACTGGTCGACACTATAAACTGGAGGCTTCATACATCAAGGCACTACTATCTGTTTCCGCATATGTACTACTTGGTGACATGACTAGGGCACGCTTAGTCTCTCCGTCGCGTATACCATATATGAATGCCTCTATTTTTATTTTCTCTATGAATTCTTCCGAATTACCAGAGAACGCAAGATGACATAAGCGCTCAATGTCGGAAGCGAAATCCTGAACGCTCCCATTACTACGTTGCATGCGCGATTTTAACTCCACTCTATGCAATTGGCTTTTATATTCATTTCCATACTTCCACACTTCCATGAGTGTGTCCATCAGTGATTGGTAGCTACCACGATCTTTCTCTGGAACCATTTGTAACACTTTGAATGCGACTATTAAAGCAGTAGTCTTGTCACTATCGTATATTGACTCTTCGAAGTTGTTCTCTCGAACTTAAACTAGAAAATGTTGAATGGTGAGGTTCCATCAAATGTTGTTGGCTTTAGTTTAATTGCACTTGAATCTTTAATCATTGATACGGCTGGTCCATTTATTTTTAGTTGGTTGAGTTCGTGCTGTAGTGATCTTCCACATCATCTACGTGTTTCTTCAGATCTGCCACCTTTTCTTTAATGGCTCCAGAAATCTAATCCCGATTCCTTTTTGTAGATTTTCCATGACGTAATTCAGTAATAACGCCCTCTTGGCGTGCCGAATGTTCTTGAAGTCTGCAGCCAATGCGAGATGCATTTTCTTGTAGCTGTTGCATCATGGTTTTCATGAAATCCATGAGTTGACCACTCGAACCTATCTTGCTCTCGTCTTCAGCGTGCACAACTGCAAGTACCTCGATTTCCTCAAAGAACTCATTTTCTTCTACACTAATACCCTTAGCTTCCATGGCTTGCTTTGCCTCACCAGCATTTCCGCCTTTGCACCTGATGACGATCGATTGATCTCTACCAACAGCTTATTAAGCTGGTCAATTTTTAGTTGGTAAATTTTAACCATCTTAACAGAATCCCACTTCTGACACCAATTGTTACGTTTTTATTTTGTGAACGTTTAATTATATTTGAATCAACATTGTTGGATCACTGGATTCTGTTAATAATAATTGCAACACTTATTTTGTACAACTATATACAGCAACAATTTATTTTAATCAACTCTATTTACAATGAACTATTTACAATAACTCTTTAATGTATTTGCAACATTTGCCTCTGATACTGTAATAATACGTTCGCGATCACTTTCGGAACTCTATTGATTTAATTTGTCACCAACTGGCACTATTTATACTCTGTGGCAACACTCCAGAATCTTCCTTTATCTAGATTCTTCTCTTTCTTTCTCGTTGGCTTGTTCTGGTTATCGCCTCTTTCTTTTTGTTGGCATTCGTATATATATATATATACATATATATATATATATATATATATATATATATATATATATATATATATATATATATATATATATATATGTATATATATATATATATATATATATATATATATATATATATGTATTGAAATCAATTGATTCATAGAGATTTTTGTGGTTCTTAGATTTTTAATGTTAGAAATTTGAAAATGGATAACCCTTTATATGTAATATGCAAACATACATAAAATAGGCGCAATTATCAAAAACAACAACTGGTTTCCTTTTTATACGTGGTTGGGCCACTATATGTAAAAATAAATATTAAGGTGATAAATATAAATCCGAGATATTGGAATATGTAAACGAAATGGAATAATATGCAATATTGTTTTACCAAACTCATGTGACGAATGTTTTGTTTATTTCGATTTTATGTGTTTATATTATGGGGAAATAATGAAAATACTTCTCGTAGAAAAATGTATATGGATGAAGTTTGTTAAATATTGAAGTACGAAGTATTCGATATCAATAATAAACAGTAGCGAGATATGAAAAAAAGAGAGGGTAATTAATGTGTACGTGGTACAGCAAGAAAATGCCTTTCGTTTTGGGATGAAAATCAAAACAACAAACGTGAAGTTTATTATTATATACTTCCTTTTCTATGTTTGGGTCGAGAACCACAAACACAATTTATGTAATGTGTCTTTATATATACGTTATATTTGACATATAACGTATATATGATATGCAACTTTACATGTTGCAAATTCGAATTAATATTATATTTGCCGTAGGGAAAAATATAATAACAAATTATACGACTATAAGTCGAATTTGCATATATGTAGGTAGAAAAATTGTACCTGGAGGCAAAATTTATTTTTACCGATCGTTGCGAGCGGATCCTGCTCGAAGGACCAAAAAATGAATAGCTGGGGAAGAGATGCTTGTGGGCTCTAACCACGATGGTTTCGAAATCCTGCTGCAGATGTGAGGCTGGGAGGTGGTTATGTTTTTGTTGTGGAGATGTCAGAGGGTTGTCAGATTTTAGTTTAAGTTAAAAAAAATGAACACCTTTTATTTTTGAAGTAAAGCTTCTTAGGCGGCGGTGTCGCAAATGGAGTGTGAAATTTTTAATGCTATTTTCGTTACATGAGTAGGATGGAAACGCCCATTGAATCTACCAAAGATTCAGCGAGACTGAGCCGTATCCTATCCAAAGACCATTCAAGTGCTTCTTGGATTAGAAACCAAAATGGAACTTGTGCGGAAACGGCAGAAAAATCCGTAGAATTACTCATAAACACATTTTCCGGGATGCAATCAACACGAAAGCGGAAGTAGTATGACCGTATGAAGTATGAATTAAAAGTTTTTTACCCTTGAAGTCACCAGGTCCGGATGGGATCATGCCCAAAATGTTGCAGGTTGCATTGGACTGTGTACTCCCATGGCTGGTGCGAATCTTCAAAGCGTGTCTGAACCTGAAATATGTACTTACAAGCTGGAGGCTAATAAGGGTGATCTTCATACCAAAGGTTGGCAAAAGAGGACAGGAGGAATCAGCGAAGGATTTTAGACCCATCAGTCTAACCTCTTTCGTATTAAAGACGCGTAATAAACAACATCCTAATACAACTGAATAGAGGATGTGTCAAAGTGGTGGCGTATGCCGATGATGTGGTGTTAATGGCGTCAGAACTGTGCCCTAGCACCATCAGTGGAATCACGCAATGGGCGTTAGACGAGCTCAGGTCTTGGGCTATCAGGTGTGGCCTAAAGTTGAACTCGGATAAAACAGAACTGATGCTTTTCACCTCAGAATCAAAATACCCAAATTTGACTTGCCTAAATTAAACCATTAAACCTTAGCTCTTTCTTCCAAATACTTGGGGGTTATTTTGGACTCCAAGCTTAGCTGGAGGTTAAATACTGAAAACCGGGTAAAGAAGGCTTGGATTGCCCTCTATACCTGCAAAAGAGTAATTGGAAGGAAACGGGTTATAAAACCAAAACTTACTTTATGGATGTACAAAGCGGTTGTACAATTCCAATTTTATCGTATGACTCGGTTGCTTGGTAGAAAGCTTTGAATAAGGCCTACACCATTAATAAACTTAGCAGTATACAAAGGTCAGCATATGCAGCGGTAGTCGGAGCTATAAAGTCGTGACCCGGGGATGCTCTTAACGTTCTGACACACATGCTCCCTATTGATCTATACATTAAGAAAACGGCAAAAATGACCCCAGTGTGGGTAAATGAAGCGGGTCACTGGAAGTAGAGAACTTATGGACATGGATGCATACTAACAAGGAAAACACAATATGCGTCTGATAGGACAGGCTACATCATCCCGAAGATGATTTTCAATAGAAGCTTCATAGTAGTTTTTCCTTCGAGGAAGGATTGGACTAAGGATGTCTGTTAAACAGCTTCGACACCACAATCTACACGGACGGCTCCAAAATGGATTGCGGCGTAGGGGCAGGAATATATTCCGAGAGATTGAAGTGGACAAGTCTGTGCGCCTCCCTAACCTGTCAAGCGTATTCCAGGCGGAAGTGTTTGCAATTGGGGAAGCTTGTAGGATACTAATCGCAGACTTCAGATTCAAGCTATACCATCGGACAGCCAAACTGCAATTCAGGCCTCGAACTCAGCAGTCATATCCTCCTTAATAGTGGAACAAAGTAGAAGGAGTCTCAATACATTCAAAAAGCCGGCGAACTGGCAAGAAAGGGATCTGCCATGCAAGAGGCTCTTGCAGAACCGATGTTCATACCGCTGAGTGTAGCTAAAAGAGCTATCAATATAAAAGATCTACAAATAGCGGATTGTAGGTGGAAAATCTTACGAAATGTAAGACTAGTAGGTCACTATGGCCTACATACAATCCTAAACATAAATCCCATAAGGATTTCTGACGCAGTTGTAACCAAGTGGAAGAAAAGGAAACGGTTTTCCACTTCCTTTGTAAATGCCCTGCCCTTTGGAAGCAGATAATGAACACCCTAGGTAAACCACTCTTCAATAACACTGAGGAGTTGGCGGAAATAAATGTCAGCGACCTCCTAAGGCTTCTAAACAGTGCGAACTAGATTTAAACGTGCTGCGCACACAAACAACCTAACGAACAGTTGGAAGCGAGGATGTGGTAACAAAACGGTGCGTAAGTGCTATTTGGATCATGGATGAGTCACCACTTCAACATTCGATCCAACCAGGAAGGAAACGATAAAAAGCAATAGATCATGATTCAATGGTTCATGGCAATATATAGTATGCGTGTGTGTTGAGAGAGAGAGAAAGAGAGCGAGAGCAACCAGTGAATAATAAACGAATACTAACGATTAACGCGTGAGTAAAATAGGCAAATACAATGCAATACGTATGCACAACGATATAAAAGTGATAGAGTGTACATCCCCATATACAAACAACAGTCACACATACCTCACAGTCAGACACAAACTGAAAATGTTATTGTTTTTGTGTTATTACGTGCTCGCATCTACATGGCAGACACATTCAATACAGTGTTACCAGCACTTCAAAAATAAAAGAGCTAGATCGGTTAAATAAAAACGCTACATAAGCTAAATGGTTCATCAAAAAAAGGGTAAAGGGCAGCCTTTTCAACATTTCATAAACAGTTTATATTTTATTTTTAACATGAATGCATTTTAGTTCAACAATCGTAGCATACATTAGGTACAAATATATGAGAAAATACTTCCATCAAACTATTAATTAATATATATTATTACAAACATTAAATCAAGCGCTTTCGTTTTAACAACTAAATAACATGTGAATTTAGAAGAGGACAGCGGAAAACCATTTCAACTATTTCAAAATTGTGTTAATCCATAGTGGACTATGTCTAACATGTAACTATTTCCTCTTCATCAGACGAATTGGATGAACTACTGTTTACATATATATATATATATATATATATATATATATATATATATATATATATATATTTATATATTTATATATATATATATATATATATATATATATATATATATATATATATATTTATATATATATATATATATATATATATATATATATATATATATATACATATGCAGGAAATAATTTGGTCGGCCCCAGGCGACTGTAAGGTGATATTTTATATACAATTTGGCACTGGTGCATAGAAACACTTTTTCGTTCACAATTTTATAACATCAGCACTTACTCTCACGCTTGTTCTTTGTAATTCTACGAATTACATCAATTTCCCTCTTACTTTATTTGCTTGGTGTATACTGTGTATTGCGCTCATTCTCACACCCACACATAAATAGCGCAAGGCAACAATATTAGTTTTTCATTACATAAATAGTTTCAAAACTGCGTGAATCGACATAATACTATAATTAATAGTATATACTTCAAGTCTTTTTTCCCAATTTCTAACCAAAAGTTGTCCGTTTTTTATACTGGTGATAGTATACGTTCCCAACCCCAAGAAGACTACGTCGCTTATTAGGATTTGCTTACATACATTTTCCTAACAGTTCGTTTTGGCATTTTATCCGTTTAAGTAGATCATTTCGATTTTTAAATTCAAGCGATCATAAGCGCTATATCATTTCCCGATGTGGTAATTCTACGAATTGCTTGGATTATAGCCTTACCAATATCCCAGCTCTCGATCAAGTGCAATCATATACATCACTCTCTCAACGGAAGGCTTCGTCTCTTTGAAAGAACAATTGCTAGCCATTTTTTGAAGCTCGGTGGTATTACAATGGGCCTTTCTGGTCTAAGTGTGTCCTCTCAGAGAGAGGGCACCCACATAACCTAACCTAACCTAGAGGAAGTCCCAAAAACTAATCGGAAGACACCTCACGATTTGTAACTGTGAGGGGTACTTTAAAAAGACAACATTTCGGAATCAAGAAGGCAAATTCGTGGTATCGTTACCATTTAAGAGGCAATTACCCACATGCACAATTCTTCCGAAATGAAGCGCGCCTACTTAAGACTCTTCAATTTAAGGTTGAGTATGACACCGTCGGTGCCGTGGCTCAGTGGTTAGTGTGTTGGCCTTCTGATCTGTAGGTCGTGGTTCAATCCCCGGATCATGCATAATAAATTTAATATCGTAAAGATTTTTCTTTCGAACGGTACCCACCTGTCGGCAAGCAATTGGCAATTCTTCCGACAGTAACAACTTGCCATGAAAAGCTTCTAAAAGAACTCTGTGACAAAGCTCAGAAAAAGTAATGTCACCATGGTTCTGCCGTTCGGAACCGGCTAAAATAAGTAGGTCCCTTCTAATACTGTCTAAAATTTAACACGCACAACAGTAATTGAAGAGAAGCTCAGCCAATGAGCCCTTCGGGGCTTTAAGTGCCACATATTTATTTTTTTTTATTTTTTATGACACCGTCATACTGGAATATGTCGAATTGGGATACATGAAGCAAATCGAAGCAAGCGCTTCTACGGAACCCAACTCGTTGCATTATTACCTCCCTCACCACGCTGTCTTGAAATTTGACATCACGACTACTAAACTCCGCGTGGTATTTAACGCCTCCTGCCGTACTTCTACTGGCAAAAGTGGGAATGATGTCCTTTATCCAAGACTCATACTTTAAACAGACCTGATGGTTTTACTTCTAAGATGGCGATTCTATCAGTTTGTGTTTATTGCCGACATTGAGAATATGTATCGGCAGATTCTCGTTCATCTTGCCCACATGGGGTTTCAAGGAATTTTTTTTCGCAGAACACCAATGGAAAATGTTAAAAGTTTGGAATTGCATACTGTGGCATTTGGTATTAACTGTGTGCCGTACTTAGCAATTAAAATGTTATTGCAACTCGCACAAGAAATTGAAATAGCTAACCCTATCGCTTCCCATATCCTTCGACACTCTTATATGTAGACGATGTACTTGCGGGAGCTCACACGTTTAACGATGCTATCCTAGCTCGTGACCAACTCATGTCGGTACTACCTACCGCAGTATTTTCCTTGAGAAAGCGGACATCGAATCACCACCGGGTCCTTGAAGGCTTGCCCTCTGATAATCGTCTAGATGCAGAGTTTTTGAATATCTCAGATGCAAGTACCGCGAAAACCCTTGAGCTCCGTTGGAACGCCGGTTCTGATTGCTTCTTTTTTACACCTGGGCCCCTTCCAAACAAAGTGTCGTACACTAAACGTCAAGTACTTTCCATCACTGCGAAAATATTTGGTCCTGCTGGATGGTTAGCTCCAAAAATTGTATTTGCATGTATTTGCAAAATTGTTAACGCAGCAGTTGTGGCTCGATAATACTAGTTGGGACGAGTCAATCACTCACGCTTCACAAATGGCAAAATTTTTCATCGGATTATCCTAATCTGACTTCCATTAGGATCCCTCGTTTCGAACAATGTGTTCCAGTCAGTACCGTGCAATTTCATGGCTTTTGCGATGCGTCAGAGAAAGCCTACGCAGCAACAGTGCGCAGCAAAAGTGCGTATGGAAAGCCCTACGGGCAAAATACATACCGATTTGCTAACAGCAAAAATTCTCTCTCTTTACCCCGATTAGAGCTTTGCGGAGCGCATTTACTTGCTCAGATGTTCGTTTCACTGATGCCGCAACTCCAAGTGCCAACGTATACCTTGCTCGCATGGACCGACTCAACGATCGTTCTCTCGTGGTTGCAAAAGCCTCCATGCCATTGGACCACATTCGTGGCAAATCGAGTCTCTTCGATAATAGAGAAAATTGGTGACTCTAATTGGCACCATGTGAGTTCCTCCGACAACCCAGCTGATGTGGCTACTCGCTGAACCTACGCGAAGGAACTGGCAGATAATGAGTTGTGGGTGCACGGCCCTAGATGGGTAAAGATGCAACGACAATATTGGCCAACTACAGCACTAGATGTGGGTGTGAGTGCCATTCCGTGTCATATCATATATCTTGCGGTGTTTAAGGTTGCATGACGAACACGAAACGCGTTTACCTCCACTTAAGATATAGTTTTCATGCGTAACAGATTTTTAAGATTGTGTCAAATGCGCCATTTCTCAGGAATATGCGGATTTACTTAAGAAACTCCCGATCTCGAGTAAGAGTAATATACTATCATTCAATCCATTTTTGGATTCACAGGGCGTGATGTGCGTTAACGGGCGTTTAGCACACTCCCCTGCTCTCTCTTACAGAGAAAGGTTTCCCATTCTTCTCCCGAATTCTGGACGCTTTACTCAATTGTTGGTAAAATTTATCCATGTGATTTCGATTCACAGCTCCAACCAACTGCTTCTGCATCTCTTACGCATGGAATTTTGGTCGCTAAGTTGAAAAACTTAGTAAAAATGACGGTGCGCAACTGCAAACTGCAACTACGAAGAGCACAATCAGTACATTTAAATAATGGCAGCATTACCGCCCTAACGCAACACTTTTTCACTCCCGTTTGCAACGACCGATTTTGACTTTTCCGGCCCCTTTAACATAAAGGCGTATACAGGTCGGGCATGTCGTTTCACAAAGGGGTATGTCTGTGTCTTTGTGTGCTTCGCAATGAAGGCCATTCACTTCGAGGCAACAAGTGATATGACAACACCTATGTTTCTCGCAGCATTTTGCGATTCTTCTCATGTCGTGGCTGTCCAGCCCATATATTTTCGGACAACGGAATGTCCTTTGTTGGCGCCTCTCGAGCTCTACGAGCTAAAGGAGGAAATTTTCTACGCCAAGTTCGTGACACTGTCGAAGCCTCTCAAAGCCATCAAAATGCAGAATTTAGTTTTATTCCCTCTGGTGCTCCGCACATGGGTGGTCTCTGGGAAGCAGGCGTAAAAAGCTCCAAAGCCCATTTAAAGCAACTTCCTCACGGTCAGAATTTCAGGAGGAGTTCAGTACGTTGTTATTACGTATCGAAGCATGCCTCAGTTCGAGACCGTTGAGCCCTATGTCTGACAATCCATCAGACTTAACTCCTCTTACTCTTGGTCATTTCTTGATCGATTCGGCGATGTTGACGCACGCTGAGATTGATGTATCTGATCAATCTTTGAGCGTTGTTAATTGGTGGCAACAACTTAAAATTATCTACCAGTCCTACTGTCTACGATGGAAGGACGAGTATTTGAAGGAGTTACACAAGCGCACAAATTAGAAATATTCGCAAAAGGACATTTGTGTAAGGGATCTAGTTGAAATACGCAAGGAGAATTTACAGCCAAATGAGTGGAGGTTGGGCTGCGTGCACAAAACTGGGTGGATGATGTTCGAACCTCCAAAGGCGTTCTTACTAGGCCGGTTTTAAACTTGTAGCACTGCCCTAATCACTTACTGCGGCATTCCTTCTTTCTCTCGCTTTCATTGAGCGTACTGTACAAGATGACTGCAATTACTAATTTTTTGTTTTTCTTGTTTTTTTTCCCCTCCAAAAACACATAATGTCTCCGAACCGCCGAAGATCGGCTCGATACAGTCTAATCCGCACTCCTAGCACAGAAGAAGAGAACGACCGTCATAGAGGACGTCGTTCTAGATGCCGGTTATACCGACGAGCCCTTCCATTACACGCATGCTTGCGATTCATCGCGATGTCTGTGGTGAAAAGGTACGAGATTGTGGCAAGATGATGCTGTTGCCTCAACTGCTTAGCATACAGCCACCATGTCGTCCAATGCCGAATATCGTCTAGGTGTCGCCATTATGCAAAGAAACAATATACGGTGCTTCACGAGGAGACAAAAGGGCCAAGGCAAAAAAAAAGCGTAGAAAAAAAGGGAACATATTATTGCCCCTCGACAGGAACCCGCAGCACAGCCATGTGCTTGCATGAAGACAACGACATTACAATCTGAGTCCTAGCGGCTTGTATTATATAAGAACTTTTTTTTACCATTCTTTTTTGAATTGCTTTGAATTTTGTTATTTTAATGTATTTTTCTATTATTTTTTTTCTCTATAATTTTAAGATCCTCGTTAGCAAATAGATTAAACATTTTTTTTAAATTAAGTTTGAATTCTTTTATTATTGATTTTTTTGACTTTTTTTATATTCTCTATTTTATTTTATTTTTATTTTTTATTGTTTTTTAACTTAATCTCCCACTATTGTCAGTAATTAAAGATATGATTTGAATTTGTTTTTAATCTCTTTATTTTTTAATCTCTTTATTTATTTGCCGGTCAATTGAATATCCATTCAATACTCTTCGAGGATAATTCGTTCTGTAATGCCTGACAATCGAACATTTCAGCGACAATCGAATACTTCATTTATCTCTCCTTTAACATCAATAAAGTTTTTACCGTTATCAGAGCGAATAACGACGATACATAAAATTGTGCATAGCTAGGATGCAAGCGTCTGTAGGCAGATCGTATGCTACTTCCAGATGGGTAGCACGCTCTGTAAGGCACGTAAATAGTGCCACCCATCGCTTCTTGCTTCTTGGCGATAACATTACGTAGAACTCTTCTGATATTTATAATCCAATATTTGCAGCGAATGTTCCAGATCGTAGCTTATATATTCTGGTGTATCATTTTATGGTGTTCGTGGGCAACTACGAGTTTCGAGAAGGCGTGGTCGAATGGCAGAATGATTAGACGCTTCAATCATATGGTAACCACCTGTCTGCATCTGGGCGTTCATTTACGCGTAGGATTCCCTCATCATCAATGTATAACGCAAGTGTATATAAGGCGTTGTCTCACGGCAATATATTATTTGTTTAAAGCTGCATTATCTCGTTGTCGAATGATTCACGTTGGGCTAGTCGACATAGAGACTGTTCTGCCACGTTCAGTTCTCCAGCTGTCAGTCCTCCAACGTATTGGTGTTCTCCTTAATTCGGCATTTGTTGATAAATCTATTTATCTACACGACGACCATTCTCAATATGGTGAAAGAGGAAAATCGTTTAAAGTCAATAAAGGTCTTACTCACGGGTAAAACCATAAATTTTGGGCAAAGCTCTTCCTTTGTTTGTGTTGGTAGGCGTCATCGGTGTTTCTCACTTGTTAGCACCCATCTCCAATTGATGACTTTGGTCACATTGAGAATTTCGGGTATTCTATTCATCCCATCGCACTTTTTGCTTCCAGAGCTAGCGTAGAATCAATTTGACTTAGGTGGTGAAGTGGCAAAAGAATCTCAACGGGTCGAAGATGGACATGACAATACTCATCAGTTCTCTTTTTGTAGGTGGACGCTTCCCTTGCATCATCGATGTGTCAACTCCGAACAGCTCCAGGCGATAAGTAAAATAGTCGTCGCTCGGCTACCAAAGCATTTCAAGCACTTTCTCGGAAGCCAAGCTCTCCTTCTTATTGATTTATATGGCATTGGAGCTGCCACCTAAGGCTGCAACTACTTCCGAGGAGTTCGACCTAAATTTACATAGTTCGAACCCAGCATCATCATGTATGTGACGAACTTGTTGTGATATCATTATGGCCTGGGAGATAGAGTCGAAGCTATCGATCAAGTCGTTGATAATCGGTGATTGCTTTAATGGCACGGGAACTATGGCTGGTATGTTCCAGGGCGTTTCTAGTTTTGAGATAATTCGTGCGCACGGGGAGCATGCAGCACCGAACGTCATGGCTGTCATCTCGTATATGTAGGGGGCTTGCTACGGTTGCCATTCCGCCACAAGAATCTCTGAGCGCACCTGGATTAGGATCTAGTGAAACATCTTTTTTATGTCCGCGCACACACTCACTGCACCTTCTCTAAAATGAAATGGAATTGACGGAAACGGTAGGTACTGCTGCGGTCCTTTTAGCAGCTGGTTATTTTGTGACATACCGCCTGTTATAGCGGCAGCGTTAAATATGAATCGCAGCTTTCCAGGCTTCTGAGGATTTTCCATTGCGAAGTGCTGAAGGTACCACGTTCTTGCACTGGAACATATGACCTCATTGGAGTGCAGCTTTCGGGCATATTTTTTTGGACATAGGCTTTGACAATATTACAATAGACAGTGGCGAATTCCTTGTTTAGAGTCATTTTTCTTTCGATACCGATAAGACATTGAAGTGTCAAACAGTCGAATGTTGAAATTGAACATACCACATTTGTGAGTTAAGGCTGTGTTTTGCAGTATAATATTACAACACATTGCATTTTTATTCCGTAACTCTCGGTCAACTTAACATCATCGTTTTGCCAGAATAGACCTGTTTGGAATCGACCAGCGATCTTGACTGTTATCTCCTTCAGTAGTTTCTTTGGACATATATCGGCGGTGCTTTCTGCACGTGGAAGCGCTCTTACACCGAATGATTAGTCCTGAAAATATTCGGGAACCATATCGTCTACCTGTTGCTCCGGTGACAAACCAACAAAAAGACATGCTGGATTCCTTGAAAGTTAGCTACGTTTTGGGCCGAACACTACCCAGCGCAACTCAGTATTAGCAAGGTAGGGTCCATTACCCCACGTATGCAAGTTAAATTTGTCGTGTGGCCCAGATGACAATGGTCTAGACCAATTGAAAGTTGTACGTTCAAGTAAAATTGTATTCGCCATTTATGGTCGCAGTCACCTATGTCGCATTCGGTTAAACTTTGAATGTTCAAATTTCTTACACTATGCACATTACGCAGCATGTGAGGCTTCTCCACTAACTTATAAATTAACTACCACTGAGGCTTAGTGTGCTACTCGCCTTCCAAACCATTGGAGGCTTAACTGACTCTGTAGTCCTCGTAGTCCCAATTCATTAATCATGGTCTCATTCAACATAGTTACTGACGATCTTTCATCTAGCAGAACATACATTTCAAAACGCTTACTTGGTCCGTTTACTGGCAGAACCCGGAATAATAGTCACTTTTAATTTTTAAATGAGCGTTGTGACGTTAATAAAACGTCAACATTCTGTCACTCTATGTTGACATTAGCATATGTTACATTTCACCCTTGTATTACCCTTTAAACATTTATTTAGACGTTGGTTATTTTTTAAATTCGAGTACAGTATAATTTCGTTAATCGGGACAATTAAAAACCAAGCCTTGTCCGAAATATCGAAATGTCCGGATTACCGAGATACAAGAATGGCTCGAAAAATTTACTACTGAAATAAAGCACAACATATTTTTAATATTTTAAAATTTTATTTTTTATGATTTATACACATTTTTAATGTTTTTCAAAGAAATTTGTAATTTTTTCTTGACGAAGTTTTGTGTCATTTTTGTTCTTGTGTGCAATATCTCTTAGGCTGACTAGTTTCAAAATATCGCCAGCAGTGAAATCTTGCTCTTCTGCATATTTAATGCACGTGTTAAAGGCAGATATAGAGTTTTAGAGTTAGAGATATAGAGTGTAGAGTTTTCTTCAATTTGATTATCCGCGTCGTCATTCAGTCACTCATCAATCTCGTCATCGAAATATACGTCTGGTGCTATTTCGACTAATAAGTCATTTATTTCAGCTGAGTTATTGGGGCGTAACATTGCAAGAGGGAGGTCATCATCTGAATCCCATCCATCGTCATACAAAATTTTGTTGAAACATTTCTTAAGGATACCTTCACCCACCGTATCCCATGCGTTTGCTGTCAAAAAAGCAACGTCCTTCAAGGAAAACTTCTTTAAAGAATCCCTAAGGCTGTTTTCTAAAAAAGCTTTTGCGATAATTCATTTTCAAAATTCGAATCGCATTCTGATCCATAGGCTGGATAAGAGCCGTGCAGTTTGGTGGCAAAAACATAACGCATATGTCCTTATCGAGGTCTGCTAACGATTGAGGGTGGCAGGTCGCATTGTCTAGCAGTAGAAGTGCTTTGCATGGCAAATTTTTTTCCTTTAGGTATCGTTTTACTTGTTTGACAAAAGAGTTTTTAAACCAGGTCTTAAACAATAGCTCAGTCATCCAAGCATTTTTGGTGTTAGCGTATTCTAACGGTAGCTTCACTTTTTTAAACGCCCTTGGATTTTTAGCTTTTCCGATCATCATCAATTTCAGTCTATGTTCTCCCGTTGCATTGCAGCAAACCATAAGGGTGACCCTTTCTTTACCAATTTTACGTCCTGGAGCGGATTTCTCAGTATGCAACGCAAACGTTTTTTCTGGCATCTTCCTCCAAAATAAAGCGGTTTCATCTGCATTATATACTTGAGAATATGTAATGCCCATTTCTGAAATTTTTCTGCGTAGTTTTTCAATGAAAGGTTGTACAGCAGTTGGGTCGTTGGATAGTTTCTCGCCAGATATTTTAAGAAATTTTATTCCATATCGTGAACGGAAATTATTAAGCCAACCGTTGCTGGCCATAAATTCAACGTTTGGTCCGTATATTTCGGTACAGAATAATTTAGCTTTTTCTTTAATGATCTCAGAGGAAATTGATGCATTTTGTTGCCTTCTGTTTACAAACCAATTGTACAAACGTTCTTCCATCAGTTGGTATTCAGCAGATCGCATAGTTTTGCGTTTACCAAGGTCGCTTTCTGTCTTAGCAATGTAACTGAATAAAAACATAAATAAATACAAATTAATGACTTTTGTATTCGAAACCATTTCACAGACCTACTTATCAATCTTTAAACCATTTAATTTTATGTCAGAAATTGTAGATTTGCCTACATTGTACTCCACTGCCAGTTGACGAAGTGTCTTTCCCCTATTTAACTTGTTCAGAATTTCTTTTTTCTGGTCAATTGTTAAAAAAGTACGTTTTTTCTTCACTATTGGTGGCATTTTTAATGTTTAATGTAATAAACTTTAATAACTAACACCACTTGTTAACACAATTTTCTTCAACTTTTTATTGCACCTGTCTGAGAACAAACACATTTCCTGTTTTCCATAGAAATCGGCTGTTTACTTATTCAAACATATTCAAATAAAAAAAGGGGCTTCCCCGTAAAAAAAAACAGCAGAAGAAAAAAGCTTAAAAGACAAAGAAAAAGTAAATGTCCGGATTATTGAGGTAAGCGAAAAAGCAGGGTGTCCGGATTACAGAGTCAACAATGGAAAGCAATCCGGTGTCCGGATTACCGCGTTATCCGGATTAGCAAGTGTCCGAATTATCGAGATTGTACTGTACTTATAAACGGCTGTCGTTTCTTGAAACGTAGTATAGAATACGGGCCAATCTTCTGACTGTCCAGAAAATTCAGGCATATCTTGTAAATTTCGCGGCATGTGCAACGTGGCTTCATTATTGATATGATTTACAATTGGCAGTTGCTCACAATTTGTTTCTAGAACGTTTGTTGAGTGCGAACCTCTCGGAGAACTTGGATTGCTTGACGTAGGTACTGATTGGTCTACGGTTGCACATATTCCGTTTAGCATATGTGTCGGAAAACCGCTTGAAACGGTTGTTAGTGTTGTTGAAGTAATAAGTTGTTAACAAAAGTAAGTTTGAGCCGACAACACTCAACCTCACTTTCTGCAGTGGCGGCGGTGTGCACAGCGTGTGTCGCTGGCGGATGAGGTATTCGCGGCTGTGGTCAAACTTGTGGTTGTAGTTAGGCTGGGTAAGGTGACGATTGAGGCTGTGGCTGTGGGCATCTCTATATTGGCTGGCGTGGCAGTGTCCGAGGATATTGCAGGAATATCCTGCTGGCAAAAGGCGAAATAGGGGTATAGCTCTCGCAGGAGTGAGAAATGAAACTTCGAATTTTACAATTCAGTTGGTTTATTTCTTAAAGTACGAGGGTTACTATTTAAATTTCGTTATCTGGCAACATTAATCTCAATAGCAAAAATCTGGCAACACCATAATAAAATTTGACATTTTCTAGCAGAAAAGTGCGCACAACGTTTTGATGTACAAGTGCCATTTGTTTCGTTTACAGTGAGTTAGAAAATCAATTTGGCCAAAAAATGGAAATTTCAAAAGAAGGTTTTCGTTGGATGATTTTTCAGAACTTTCGACGTGGATTATCTCAACAAAAATGTGTCGATGAACTCAGTTCTTTATATGGCGATAAAGCACCATAAAAAAGCACAGTATATCGCAGGTATTGTGAATTCAATCGTGATCGTAGTCCGGTCGCTAACGAATCCCGTGAAGGTCGTCCAAAATCGGTTGTTGTGCCACAAAACATCAATGCAGTACATGAACTGTGTTAGAACACAATAGTTCTTGTTCCCTTGCGAATTTAACTCAACAACTAAATCAACCAAACGACGTCTTTTCTCATCAATGCTAAGCGAACACTGATATATATATATATATATATGTATATATATATATATATATATATATATATATATATATATATATATACATATACATATACACATATATATATATATATATATATATATATATATATATATAAAGATGTGTGTAATGTATAAGTACATATTTATATTCACATAAAATATATATATGAGAAATAACAGAATAATTTATGCTGTTCACAGTTAAGTGGTATCTAGGTCGTCAAATTTGCCGATGCGGGAAATGTTTTGTTTTTGTTTTACATCAAAAACAAAGATACCACTATTTTCACACTTTCCCGCTGTGTTTAGCATGTTTATCAATTGTGGTAAACTGGCATCTCTGTTCAGCTCTTCGAATCTACATTTAAAAATGGAATCTGAGGAAGTACATGAAATTGTAAGTAAATTTGGAATAATTTCTTAAAATAATAGTGGTAGAATTTAAAATAATGCAAAATATTTCTTTCAGACTAAATTGAAGCGTGTTCGCAAGGCGCCGTACAAAAAGTGGAGCGATGTGGAGTTACAGCATCTCATCACGTACATGCGTGACAATCGCCCGCTTGAAAAGCCCACGGCACAAGTGTACTACAAGCGCTTTTTGGAGCAACATCAGCTGGACATCAATTGGTCGCTGGTAAGATTGAAGGCTAGACACTTGCGCCAAACCTATGCCAAGGCGCGAACATGGCAGAATTCGACGGGAGAAGGTGCTATGCGGGACGGTGAAACAACAGAAAGTAAATAGAGAATAGATTGTTTTCCATAAAAATCTAATAATTTGCTTATTTTGCAGGCATAATTTCGAGAATTTGCCCTTATTTCAACGATCTGGAAGACCTTTTTGGCTACAGGGAGTTTACGTCCAACGCATCGGTTTTTGATACCGAAGCAAACGCAACGCCCACTGCAGATGTAGATGGCGAAAGCAGCCAGGCAGCTGATATAGATGTTGGTTTCGAGCAAAGCAGTTCACCGCCCACTGCAGATATTTTTGACACCGGAAGCAGCTCAACGACTACTGCAAATGTTGGAGCTGTTACTCCAACCACTTCTGCAGATTGCCTTGGAGGAGGAGCTACGTGCAGTCGTCGCAAAGGGATTTACTCAAGGACAGGCCTTGCAGATGTGCTCAGCATGCATTCCGATTTGGTCAAGGTGAAACAACAAAAATTGGATTTCGAGACAAAAACAAAAGAAAGAGAGCTGGCTTTAGAGGAAAAGGAACTCGAGCTGCAACAAAATAAGTTTTTGTTTAAACAAGAAAAAAGCAAGCGTGACGAAAGATTCAAAATATTAGAACTTGAAATGAAAGAGAGGGTAGCTATGAAAGAATCAAAATAATAGAAATAAAAAGAGATACACTTGTATATAAAAATTTATTTTTCAATTTGAAATGTTTACAAAATGTAATAATGCTGTTCTGAGAGCGTTGTGTTCATAAAATTCTTGTGGGAAGTCTGTTACATCTTCATCTTCCGAGCTAACGTCGTCCACAGAATTGAATTGTATTAAAATGTTGTGAAGTGTGCAACATGCCAATATCCATCTACAACAATTGTCATAATTGCTTTCGTTCGATAATCGGAATCGTAGTTCTTTTAAACTACAAAATTTTTCCTTTAGTTTTCCAAAGCAGTTTTCCACACGCACCCTATATTTGGAGAAGTATTGGTAAAATTTATCTCTCATTTCTTTCGAATGCTCAATACTGTTTTGTCGAAATGGTGTAATGAGGTTTTGGCTTAAAGGATATGCCGAATCGCCAGCAATCCATTGCTTTTCGCAGAAGTACTTTTCTGGATTCTTACCTATTGTAGATTCGGCAAAAATTTTAGCATCATGGACACTTCCTCGGTATCCTATTGTTGCTTGACTAATTTTGAGCGAATAGTCACATACCACTTGCATTTTTATAGCTTACTGCTTTTTCCTAGAGAAGTATAGTTCGTGGTCTTTGGAAGGAGCCTCTGCTAATCTCAATTCAGTGCCATCAATATAGCCAATACATCCTGGAAGCTCATCCATTGTCTTTGCGACAATTGTCCTTCTTTCTTCTTTAGATGGCCAAAACAAAAAATTAGATTTTATATTTATCAGCGCGGCAATGACTCGCTATGTTACTGTGATGACTGTTCCTCCATCGCCAACTTCGAACAATGTTGCAATCTTCCGAATAGATGCACTCTCCACTGGAGCCCAGGCGAAAAAGAGTTAATTGTAGGTCTATAGGCAATTGTGGAACTGAATTTTTATTGTGAAAAACAGGGTCATGCTTGATTAAGGATAAAATATAGTTGAATTCGGGAATTTCCATACGCAGCATCTGGCGCATACGACCGTCATCCAAATTGGGAAGTACTTTTTCGACCCATTGTGCAGTTTTTGGTATTCCAAAGTGGCTGCTTCTACGATTAGCAAGGATAAGCGCTGCATCAACGGTGAAATTCATTAAGATGTCTTCATCCTCCTCGTCACTGCCTATAATTAAATATGTTAATAAAGTTTCTGGAGGTACTCATAGGTACATATACATACTAGAATCATTTACAGCTATGTCTAGTATACACTTGTAACTAAGTGCATTTAGTATACTTTCTTTTCCACTTAAACGAGACATTTCTATTTTGCAAATTTAACAAATTTGCCGTAATGTCAAAATAAGGTGCTCACAGTTTAGCTGTCAAATTTTGGGCAAAGTTGCCAGATGGGAAATTTCCTACAAACTGTGAATTGCATAATTGTGAGACTTCAATTACAGTGGTAATAACAATATAAAATGCAAATATAAAACTTCCAATTATAATGCAATATGCAACATACCGACGCCTTTAATGTATCCACCGGAGCATCAACTTACTTCATTCTAACTTCGGGATTACCGTAACTTTGTGTATTGCACGGCGAATACAACAGTTCTTCATATCTATATCCACTACGCGCACTGCACCAGAGTCATCTGCGATGGTTTGTACTATACGACCCAACAGCCACTGCTTCGGCGGAAGATTGTCTTCCGACACCGACACCAAGTCATCTTTCTCGACATTAATCGATTTACCATGCCACTTTACCCTTCGCTGCAATTCGTGCAAGTATTCGCTGGACCACCTTTTCCAAAAATGTTGTTGAATAGCTGTCAGTTGTCTCCATCGGTCCAAAAGTTGGATATTTTTGCATTCAACAGTAGGCTCAGCAATGCCAACTAAAGGACCACCTACTAAGAAGTGTGCTGGTGTGATCGCTGACTCGTCATTCGGATCGTTCGATATCGCCGTCAAGGGACGCGAATTTAAAATCGCATCAATTTCTGTAACCATAGTATTCAATTCTTCAAATGTTAAAAATGCTTCTCCAAGAATGTGTTACAAATGATATTTCGCCGATTTGACTGCCGCATCCCATAGCCCTCCAAAATGGGGTGGCGTGTGCTATGTGGCGGAAAGCTATGCTGTTAGCAGCACAATACTTAGAAATTTCCCCTTGTATCTGCTGTTCTTAGAAAGCCTTGCAGAATGATTTAAGCTCTCGTCAGGCACCAACAAAATTTGTGCCAGTGTCACAAAACAGTTGCGTGCATGCTCCCCTCCGTGCCATAAATCGTTTTAGCGCTGCTATAAAAGCCTTCGCAGTCAGGTCTGATACTACTTCCATGTGGATTGCTTTTGTCGCGAAGCAAACAAATATAGCAATATAACTTTTAGTTACTCGCATACCCCTCTGTTTGTATGTTGTTGTGATTGGGCCACAGAAGTCTACACCCGTCGTTGAGAAGGGTCTAGCGGCGACCACTCGCTCCTTCGGCAAGTCGCCTCACACATTTCGTTGTAACAGCTCGTACAACTTTTCTCGCATGTACGATCCAAAAGCGTTGCCTCATAATTGACATTAGGGCTTGCATGCCAACATGCATATTGTTGGTGTGCACGAATCTTACGTAGCTTCGTACGACGTTACTATTGTTTGGCAGCAGTATCTGATGCTTGGCATCATATGGTAATTCAGCATTTTTTAAACAACCTCCTACTCGTAGTATATCTACACCGTAACTACTGTCAATAAAAATACTCAACGACTTTACTTTACTTGCAGCATGTACCTCTGCTTTCTTTTTCAATTCGCTATACTCGGCTGCGAAAAAGTGCTTTTGCACGCAGTGCAAGATGCGAATCGTAGCTTTGTCTAATGAGGCTGCTGTGAGTGATGGTAAATTGCCCTGCTCACCTTTTATACGTCGTGCCAAGCAGAGGATATATGCAACTAATTTCTGCGTTCGCGTAAACTCGCTTCGTCCCTGTAGCCAGCTCAGAAAGCTTTTCGAGTTATCTTCCATAACAAGAGTGATTGTGTTTTTACGCCTCTTTTCATCAACTTCACTTACTTTGTTGCAGTTTTTGTTTGCTGGCCACTTATTACATGACTTCAGCAGGAAACACGGACCTGTAAACCAAATTGAATTCAACAACTCTTCAGCATATGCACTTCTAGAAATTATATCAGCTGGATTTAGTCGAGAAGGAACATGGCGCCAGATCGTTCCATTGGTGGCTTCTTGAATGGATGACACCCTGTTGGCCACGAAAGTCGTCCAATTTGACGGATGAGAACTTAACCACTTCAAGATAATCTCTGAGTCACTCCATAGATATACGGCATCAGCTCGCACAGGTTGATTTTCGTGTACTTTTATTACCAATGTGGTCAATAAGTGCGCTGCCATTAGCTCCAATCGCGGTACCGATTTCGTTTTTAATGGTGCAATTCTTGACTTTGCGGTCCATAAGCGCACAGAAATTCCATTGTAGTCATCAATACATCGCACATAAACGCAGCATCCATAAGCTCGTTCCGACACATCGGCGAATCCATGCACCTGAAGACGAACATGTTTCCTTGTTCCAAATATAAAGCGAGGAACCCTAATATTGTGTATCGTAGGCATCTTAACCCGAAACTTACACCAATAGCTGTGGAGAATAATAGGTAGAGACTCATCCCAAGCAACTCTTTTTATCCAAAGTTCCTGCATAAAGATCTTTGCCTTTACGATTATTGGATTGACAAGCCCTAACGGGTCGAAAAGCATTGACATCTCTGCTAATACCACGCGCTTGGTGATAGTCAAGGTATTGGGTAGTTTTGGCCACACATACCTGAACATATCTGATGTAGGCTCCCAATTTATACCTAGTGTTTTAATAATTTCAACATCATTAATCCTTATAGGCTGCTCCTCATAAGATGTTGGCACTTGCTGCAGAAAATTAGAACAATTGGAATGCCATTTACGCAATATGAAAGACGCTGAGTTAGTCACTTCCGATACTTCCCAAAACGTACGAAATAGCTCCTCTTCTGTATCTGCTCCACTGATAAAATCATCCATGTAAAAATCTGAAATAATTTTCTTAGATGCCAGTGGATAAGCATTCGTGTTGTCTTCACCAAGCTTTTTAAAGCAGCGTGTGGCTAAAAATGGTGCAGCTGCTGTACCATACGTAATTGTCAGCAACATGTATGCTGCCAATTTCTCTTCAGGTGATCTTCTCAACAATATTGCTTGATACTTGGAATCCTCTCTGGTAGCCCAGGTCTGCCGATACATTTTGGTCACATCAGCGGTAAGTGCAAATTTGTAGCAGCGAAAACGTAATATAATTGACAGCAAGTCGTCCTGCACAACAGGCCCTTTCATAGTTGTGTCATTAGGAGACAGCCCACTACTTGTTTTGGCGCTGCAATCAAACACTACGCGAAGCTTTGCACTTGTTGACTTCGGCCGTAGTACGTATTCATGAGGGGCAAAATACATAAGCATGCCTATATCTGCTGATACAACTTTTACCATATGACCCAAGCGTATATACTCGTCTAGAAATTCGATGTAATCTTTTTTCGTAGTTGGATTAAGTCGCCGCTCTAGGGCTAAAAAACGTCGCTCCGCTGCTAATAAAGAGTTACCGAACTTCATGACATTATCTTTGAATGGAATTTTCACAATAAATCTTCCGTCTTTATCTCTGCGCATCGTTTCCCAAAAACATTATATTTTCTTGTTAAATTGATCATTTTTTTCCTTTGCTTTGATTGTAAGACTTTGCCTAATTAACCTATTATATTCACGCCCATTTATAGCGTCAGATACCACCCAACCGAATACCGTTTTTTGTAGCAGCGGTAGTCCATCACCAATTTTAATCTGCCCAATAGACATCAACTCTAAAAAGATTTCAGCGCCCAACAATAAATCAACTCGTGCAGGAACATTAAATTTCGCATCCGCCATCTCAATATTATTTGGAATCTTCCACCCTGATATATCAATGTATTGGTTAGGTTTTCTACCAGTTATTTTCGGCAGAACATGAAAATCTAGAGCAGGTTCGTAACCATTCAATCGTAATTTGATAGTGGCTTGCACCTTTTTTGTTGCTGTTGTTGACATATCATTGATACCATTAACACCTAAACCACTTGATACTCTAGGAAGTCTTAGGAGCTGAACCAAACTATCACACATGAAATGCACCTGGGATGCCGAATCTAAAATGGCACACGCTGGCTGGTAGCGACCGAATGCATCTTTTAGAAGGATCACTGCAGTCTCTAGAAAAACTTCTTTAACTGGTAGAGATTTCCAGCTCGCATACAACACATTACCTTCGCTCGTCCTGGTTTCACGATGTTCAGACACAATATTTCTGCCCTCTTTATGGTGGTGTCTATCTGTCTGTGCAACAAGTTGTGGTGAGGCTGACTACATATATTGCACTTCGCAGCCCTACATTGTTTAAACCAGTGCCAATTCTTTAAGCACAATAGCTCGCTCGCAGCTGAATATCGTTCTTGCGCATTCATACGAACAAGCTTAAAACAATTTGTGATCTCATGACCACCTTTGTTACAAGCATAACAATTCACCTGCTCTATAGCGAGCGACGTTGATCCTCTCGGCTTAACATACTTGTACTTACACTCCTTGATGACATCTTTCACCATAGTTTGCTTAACCTCATTTCGATCTAATTTAATTTCTCGCGCCTCCAATGTTTGACATCTTCTTGTTAAAACTGTTGAACATTCTTCCCACGATGCAAGTTTTGTGTAATCCACCGTCACTTCCCATTTCGCTTGTGACTCAGAATCTAATTTTTCCATAATGATATATATAATAAGGGCGTTTGCAATATTCTCAAACGTCCTAAGTGAAAGCATTGCATCCAAACGTGCATTTGTTGTGTCGATTACCTTGCGTAGATGTTCTGCTGATCTTCTTGCTGTCTTTGGCATCTCGAATAGCGCACCGATGTGTTGCTCTAGCATTAAACTCTTTTTATCGAAGCAATCTTTCAAACGCTGCAAAGCTTTTGGATAATTAGTATCGGTCTCATCATATTCCGCAATAGCACTTGCACTTAAGCTCTCCTTTAGAATTAGAAATCTTTCTTAATTATCGAGGGTTTCATTATGGTGTACCATCTTCGTAAATAATGCCATATTTTGGAAAGTCCGCATACTTGCCATCAAATATCGGTAACTTAATTTCTCGTCGCAAGCGCGACGTCGGCGCCACCATCGTTGTGTTATTTGATACACTAATATCTGCTATTGAAGAACGACGCTTTCCTAACAACGCCATTATGTTAGCTTTTGCACTTACAAGCAGCTCCTCTACCTCACCAGCAAACGATGCATTAGCGGCCATATCACTTTCTGGACTAATCTTATCTATGTTTGCTTGCTAATATTTGTTTAAAATATGACTCTAGAATACCCAACCTGCATTCTAGCTCTTCTACCACTAATGTTGAACCTTTTTTAGCAATTAAATTTTTTATCCTAGTTATATTGCCTTTCATCGATGCTCTAAGGGCTTTTAGCTCTAGCAACTTTTCAGAAATTTTCGACGTTGCCGCTACTACTTTGTCAACTATTTCGATTTCTTCTTCATTAGAACTCATGCTTGACAATATTTAATACAGCGAACAATTAAAAAGGCTTCACTTGCGACGATTCTTATGCAGCCTCTGCTGCTTTTCTCACATATGTATATTAAAATTAGCGCTGTCGACTGCGGCGTTGGCGTCGGTCGGCACTGTTATTCGTGCTTATACAATTTCTGCAATTGTAATATTCAACAAAATTTAATTCTTATCGCTGAGTGTTCGCTTAGAAATTGATACTTTCGCAAATTTACCAACTTCCAATGAAGTATTCTATTCTTTTGAGTGAATGATTGAACTGAAATTAAGAAAAACTGCATTAAATTTCAGATTTGTTAAAAAGTGTTGATTATTTAGAAACTCGATACATAAAGCATTAAAAGTGTAGAAAATATTGTGAACAATCGAACTTACATTAAAAACATATTATATTGAATATTGGCAAACTTGTTAATATGTATATTTAGTTATTACATACAAACACCACATATAATAACTGAAAAATCTTGAGGTTATTCAAGATGAATTTGCCAATCATTAATTAAGACTAACTTTATTTCTTATTTCAATTTTTCACTTAGCCTATTAAAACTAAAAATAACGGATTCAAAAGAGGTAAGTATGTACAAGTATATCAGTATATAATATTCAAATATGTAGAGGTAAGTAATTATGTAGGTAATAAATTCACCGGCCACCTTGACAGGGTCATGATCCTTCAATTTCTAGAGGTAGCACCGCTAGTCGGTGAATTGGGCGTCTTATTGTGCCCGTTTTGGTGACGACGTCTGCCACTCGAACTTTGCGTCTTGCCCTGCTACGGTTGTGGCAACGCGGCCAAGTACCCACTGCTGTGGCGGCACATTGTCCTCTTGAACAATTACGAGGTCGTTGGGGTGGACGTTGCGTTGAGGGTAGAGCCATTTGGTTCTCTGTTGAAGTTCCAAGACATAACCCTTGGACCACTGTCGCCAAAACTGTTGCTGGAGACAGCAAACAAGTTGCCATCTGTCGCAACAACGCATTGGATCCATTGGCACTTGTGCTGGTGGCAGCGCCCGCAGTGGGCACCCAATTAGAAGGTGCGCTGGTGTTGGGGCCTCTCCATCGTTGGAGTCCTGACTCAGTGGCAATAAAGGGCGTGAGTTTAGCACTGCTTCGATCTCTATGAGCAGCGTTTCTACTTCTTCGGCGGTTAGCAATGCGCTGCCTATGGTCCGAACCAGTAAATGTTTCACCGACTTCACTGCTGCTTCCCAAAGTCCTCCGAAATGGGGCGCCCTTGGAGGTATGAAGGCGAAGGCGAACCCTTCGTCGGCGGCGAATTGGAGAATTTCCGGCTTCTGCTTCAGAAATGCTTCCCGCAGTCCCCTCAATTTCCTCTCCGCTCCCACGAAGTTTGTCGCGTTGTCGCAGTATATTGTGGCTGGTATCCCGCGGCGTCCAATGAACCTTTTGAGGGCGAAAATGAATTTATCAGCCGTTAAGTCAGAAACGAGTTCTAGGTGCACTGCTTTTAAAGCGAAGCAAACGAAAATGGCAATATACATTTTAACGGGTGGTCGACCGCGAATTTTCAAAGAAATGTAAATGGGCCCGCAATAATCTACCCCACACATTGTAAATGGCCTTTGGGCTCGTATTCTGTCGGCGGGCAGAATGCCCATATTCTGACCTTGCAGTTTCGGCATATAATGGAAACAGTGAATTCAATCTCTGCCAGTTCTACTACAGGCCTTTCGAGCGTTTACTAACCATATTTTTTCTCGCAGAAGCGCTACTAATGCCTTTGGGTCTGCGTGGTGATTGCGAAAATGTAGGAACCGGATGTATGCCTTCACAAAGTGGGAATTCTTGCTTAGTAGCAGAGGAAATTTGGCATCGTATGGGATTGGCGCGTTTAGTAAACGGCCACCTACTCGAATTAATTTGAGCGATAACGATGATTCCGAGTATTCGTGCAGAAACGGAGTTAAATTCTGTAAGTTAGTGGGAAGTACGATATTTTTCGATAACTTACTAATTTCTTCACTGAATTCAAAATGTTGAATTATTTCGAGAATTTTAAGGAAATTCAGTTGTAATTCCTTTGCGGTTGGTACCACTTCAAATTCTAGCTTTCGATCTAAACTTTTTTGAAGCCACCTTAGTATGTAAGCGAAAATCCGAAGCACCTTTCTGTGAGATGAGAACTTTTCAATTATTTCTAGCAGTGGATTTATAGTGTTAATTGCGGTTAAAGTAATTGCGCTCTTTTTCTTCTCAAGTGTTTGCTGCTCTGAAAAGAAGTTAAAATTTATATTTTGTGGCCATAACGTAGGGTCTTCTAGAAGGAACACCGGACCGGAGAACCATATTGATGTATTTAATTCGTCCACGTTACAACCCCGAGACACTTGATCCGCTGGGGTTTGTTTTGTTGGCACATGTCGCCACTTGACGTTTTCACTTAATCTTGGATTTCTGACACTCTATTTACAACGAACGTTTGTAATGCAGATGGGTGCGTTTTAATCCAATGCAAAACTATTTCGGAGTCTGTCCAGAAATTAACTTTTTCTATTGGTCGATTCAACATTGGTGAAATTCTTGACCACAACTTGGCCAGAAGATGCGCTGCCGAGAGCTCTAGACGCGGAAGAGATTTAGTCTTCAGCGGAGCTACTTTGGACTTCGCAGTAAGCAGCGTACATCTCGTACCACTTGCGGATTTGCTACGTATATACAAGCAGCACCCGTACGCTCTTATTGACGCGTCTTTTGACACTTGAAGAAGTTTGGGTCAGCCAGCTCGATATTATGTGGTATTTTCCAGCCATTAGTATTCACTGTATGATCTGGATGATTGGCTGATATCTAACGCATTACCCAAAAGTCTGCCGAAAATTCATAGTCGTTGATCCTTGATTTCACATAAGTATTTAATTTGCCTTGGCCCCTTTTATTTGCATTGCCAATTCCAATTATATTCAGAGTCGACTTTTCTCTTTGAATTCGCAATTTTTGTGCTAATTCTTCGGTCATAAAGTTGACTTGCGACCCTGAATCAAGTAGAGCTCGTGCTCGCACGTAATCGCCGGAGCGAGATTTTACATCAACTACGGCTATAGCTAACATTACTCGGTTGGGCACGCTGCTAGTATGCATGGCCTGTGATGACGAAGGTTGCGGCTCAGTCTCAAAGGAGATCGGATATTGATGCAACAGCGCATGGTGCGATCTATTGTACACACGACAACGATCTGCTTTGCACTTTGAGACGGTGTGTCCCTTGCGCAAGCAATTTATGCACAAGGATAATGATTTGGCGAAGTCGAATCTTTCAGAAGCGGTAAGAGCTTGGAATTTTTGGCAAGATAAAATAAATATTTGGCACTTAAAGCCCCAAAGGGCTCATTGGCCGAGCTTCTCTTCCATTACTGTTGTGCGTCTTAAATTTTGGACAGTATTAGAATGGACCTACTTACTTTAGCCGGTTCCGAACGGCAGAACACTTGTGACATCACTTTTTCTGAGCTTTGTCACAGAGTTCTTTTTAGAAGCTTTTTCATGGCAAGTTGTTACTGTCGGAAGAATTCCAATTGCTTGCCGACAGGTGGGTACCGTTTGAAAGAAAAATCTTTTCGATATTAAATTTGTTATGCATCAGCCGGGTATTGAAACACGACCTACAGATCAGAAGGCGAACACACTAACCACTGAGCTACGGCACCCACATTGCCACGGCATTTTTGGCAAGATATTATGTAATGTTTCTTTGAACCACAGTGAAGACAAGTTGGCTGTTTCGAATTTGCCGCCACAAATGATACCTTTATGATGATGATCTTTCCACTTGTTGAGTTCTTCCCCTCTGTCGAATGTCTGGAAGGCCGCGTCTGTGATGAGGAAGCTTCTTCACCAAATAAGTGCTGGTATCTCTTATTGAGCATTGCTTCACAGTCAGCCCAAAGCGGCAAGCTATCGTAATCAAGTTGCTCCTCCCACTTTGACCGAGAAGTGGGATCAACCTTCGACATGACCATGTGAATTATCATCGCGTTTGAAATATGTTTATCGTCACCCAGCGATAAAAGCGAATCGTATATCGCAGACACTGTGTCGATCATAGATCGCAAAAATGATGCAGAAGGTATCTGAATTATCGAAAGATCAAAGAGCTTTGAAATTGTATTAAAAAATATCAGACATTTATTGTCATAGACTTTCTTTAAACTAGCCAGTGCCTTTGGATAGTTTTCTTCCGAAATTTGGAAAAACTTCACTGTGCCCAAGGCCTCACCAGATAAACAGGACACAAAATGATTAAATTTTTCTATATCTGGGATTGTTGGATCGTTATGCACTAAACTCTCAAACAAACTCATAACACTTTTAAATTCAGAGTATTCTCCTCTAAATTTGGGCAGTAACATTTTAGGCAGTCGCGAACTGTGGGGTGCAATAAATGATGCTTCAGCAATCGAGGACTTATTTTTCGCCAATATCGATTTCATTATGGACTTTGTTTCGACAATTATGTCCTCTAACTCTCCACGTGCCATGTCTTCCTCATCAATTTCTTCTATCTTCGACTGATACTTCATAAGCTTCTCGCTATGTGAATTCAGTATCTCAAGTCGGTACTCCCATTCGATGGGATCTAGTGACATGGCTTTTTCAAGAAGCCCCATTTTTATGCGTAGTATGCTGCTTTTAGCAACTGTCCTTTGGCGCTTCAAGGAAATTAAATCAATCATCTCCTTACTTGGAGAAAGACTCGAAATAGTAGATTTTGGCTTACTCATTTCTTGAAACTATGTAAATATTCGACACGTTCGCAGCTTTGACCTGTGGCTTGTATTTAAACGGAAAAGGATCTGGAAGTCTGTCAGCAAAACGAAAACGAGAGCGAAAGAAATAGCTGACTTCACCAGAATCAGCAAGAATGAAAACGGCAGTAAGCAGAGAAAGCACTATAAGTTATACCAAATCAAATCCAGAACTGCAGCACAATGAACGAAAGAATAACTCGATCAGAGTAACGAAAATATGATCTGAGTGTATAACTAAATTTATTTATTGTGTTCAATTGTTAATTTTTAAATCACTAACTCGTACTTCCAGAACAAACGAAAAAACTAGTTGTTCATTAGTAGTTTTCAATTTCAATTATTTTGTTTATTCTCTTTATTATATTTCTTTTTTAAAAACGATAAATAGCATGTTTTTATACAAATCGCAAAAAAAACTATCACTTCAACAATTTTGCCAAACCGTAATCTCTGATTCACTTCTAACGCAGTGCACAAATGTATGTTTATGTATATAAGTATGTAGATATAATTGCATATAAGAATGTTATTACAGAGAGATGCCAAAAATGAAATGATGTTGTTGTTGTTCTCGTAATATTTTGACAATATACTTTAAAGTGGAACAACTTACTTACTTACTTATGTGGCCATAACAACCGAATATCGATTTAGGCCGAAAATAACATGCTTCGCCAGCCATCTCTGTTCTTCGCTAGCTGGCGCCAGTTAGAAATTCCAAGCGCCGTCAGGTTCTCCAGTACTTGGTCTTTCCACCGGAGGTTTGGTCTTCCTCTTCTGCGTCGTCCTCCAGCGGGTTCCGAATATAACACCTTCTTAGCTGGAGCGTGTTCTTCCATTCGCTCGGCATGACCTAGCCAGCGTAGCCGCTGGATTTTGATGCGCTTTACTATGTCAATATCGACATACAGCTCATACAGCTCATGGTTGTACTTTATTCGGTACTCGCCACCAACGCAAATGGGTCCAAATATCTTGGGTAGGACTTTTCTCTCGAAAACCCCAAGCATTCGCTCATCCGAGGTGGAAATTGTCCAGGCTTCAGAGCCATATGTTAGGACAGGCATGATGAGAGACTTGTAGAGTGTAGCTTTCGTTCTTCGAGAGAGGGCTCGACTTCTCAATTGCTTACTCAGCCCAAAGTAACACCTGTTAGCAAGAGTTATCCTACGCATGATCTCCAAGCTGACGTCATTACTGCTGTTAATGCTGGTTCCAAGATAGACAAAGTCACTTACTACATCAAAAGCGTAGTTGTCAACAGTGACGTGCTGTCCAAGATGCCGGGACTCTTTGTTTGTTGACGCTAGATACTTCGTCTTGCCCTCGTTCACCGTGAGACCCATCCGACGCGACTCTCTTTCCAACTCTGAGAATGCTGCACTGACTGCTCGCGTGTTCATGCCGATTATGTCAATATCGTCGGCATACGCTAACAGCATGACACTTTTGTTGAAGATAGTATCATTATGTCCTAGATCAGCAGCTCGTATTATTCTTTCCATAATAAGATTGAAGAAGTCGCACGATAACGAATCACCTTGTCTGAAACCCCGTTCGGTATTAAACGGTGCGGAGAGGTCCTTCCCAATTTTCACTGCACAACGGGAGTTATGCAGTGTCATTCTACAAAGTCTAATGAGCTTTGCAGGAATACCGAACTCAGACATTGTTGCATAGAGGTAATCCCGTACCGGACTGTGGAAAGCGGCTTTATAATCAACAAATAGGTGGTGTGTGTTGATCTGTTTTTCTTGGGTCTTCTCCAGGATTTGGCGCAGTGTGAAAATGTGGTCGATGGTGGATTTACCAGGTCTGAAGCCACACTGATAAGGTCCAATCAGGTTGCTGAGCATAGGCTTCAACCTTTCACACAGTACGCTCAATAGAACCTTGTATGCGATGCTCAGGAGACTTATTCTACGGTAGTTGGCGCAAATTGTGGGGTCTCCTTTTTTATGTACAGGACAGAGAACACTGAGCCTCCAATCATCAGGCATGCTTTCATCCGACCATATTCTGCTTATGAGCTGGTGCATGCGGGTGAGCAGCTCATCGCCTCCGGTCTTAAACAACTCGGCAGGCAGCCCATCAGCACCTGCAGCTTTGTTGCTCTTCAGCCTTAAAATGGCCGTTTCAACCTCGTCATAGTCGGGTGGTGGAACATTAACACCATCATCTGTAATTGGGGTTGTCGGGCAATCTCCTCCACTGGCGGAATTGTTCGTAGCATCGCCATTCAGTAACGTGGAGAAGTGTTCCCTCCATAGGCTCAGTACACTCTGGACATCTGTAACCAGATTCCCATTTCCATCACGACAAGAAGAGGCTCCGGGATTTAAACCTCCATTCAGGCGCTTGATATTTTCGAAGAATTTTCGAGTTTCATTCTTGTCGGTACACATCTCTATCTCCTCACACTCACGTCTTTCCAACTCCCTCTTCTTGCGCCTGAAAAGACGTCTCTCTGCACTCCATTTCTCTCTGTACCGCTCCTTAACAGCTCGCTTTGCGCAGGGTTTTTCTGTAGGCGGCGTCTTTCTCTGCGGTAGCGTCGCGACACTCCTGATCATACCACTCATTCGTCAGAGGCCGGTAGTAACCGATTACCTCCTCGGCAGCAATAGTCATGGAGTGGGTTATATGTGTCCAACGTGCGCATGTATCATCAAGTGGGGGAGTGTTCTGCATAAGCAGATCCGATAGTCGAGTGGAAAATGCATCCGCTGTCTCTGGTGATCGCAGCTTACTGACGTCGAGCTTTCTCTGTGTGGGACTTCTCTTGTTATTTGAGACACATAAGCGTGTGCGCACCTTAGCTGCAACAAGGTAGTGATCCGAGTCGATGTTGGCACCACGGATCGATTTCACGTCCATCACACTGGAAGCATGCCTTCCGTCAATCACCACATGATCAATTTGGTTTCTTGTTCTTTGATCTGGAGACAGCCATGTCACTCTGTGGATGTCGAGATGCTGGAATCTGGTACCACCAATTACCATATTTCGTGCTGCGGCGAAGTCGATCAGCCTCATTCCGTTATCGGAGGTGTTCTGGTGGGGGCTGAATTTTCCTACAGTTGGACCAAAGGTACCTTCCTTGCCCACCCTGGCATTAAAGTCGCCAAGCACGATTTTGATATCGTGGCGGGGGCAGCGGTCATAAGCTTCTTCGAGGCGCTGAAAGAAGCTCTCCTTGGTCACATTGTCCTTCTCATCCGTCGGAGCGTGGGCACATATAAGGCTGATGTTGAAAAATTTTGCCTTGATGCGGATTGTGGCCAGCCGTTCGTTCACAGGCGTGAACTGTGAAACAAGATGTCACAGTCTCTTGCTGACCAAAAATCCACATCCTAATTCGTGCCTTTTAGCATGGCAACTGTAGTAGATGTCACAGTACGCAGCCCTATCCTATCCATCGCATTTTCTGGAGAGCGGTGATGTCAGCTCTGTATTTTTCGAGGACATCAACCAGCTGGATAGAGGCACCCTCCATATAAAGGGACCGGACATTCCAGGTGCATATCCGTAAATCATTGTCCTTTTTTCGTTTGCGGGGGTCATCAACAAAAGCAGTAGTCCTTATCCGAGGCATATTTGTTTTTTTCATTGGGGGGGTTTTTTATATGGCGGGTCCCAAACCCAAGGCACAACCTCTAACCGAGGAGATTTTCGCCACTCACTTCAGCCGCCTCCCAGCGGGTGCCAGGAAGACGTTGCCCGGTGGTCACCACATGGAGGGCCCCCATTAATAATAATGAAAGCGCCGTCACATAGTAAGCAGAGCAAGCTATATGACTACCCCTCATTAACAATAAAGGTATCATCACATAGCGCTCAGATCAAACTACATGACAGCCAGTGAGTTGACTTGCGATGAGTTCAACAAGGATTGCGCTAGCCCCACCCGGTTGAGGCAGTTAGACACGTTACCTTGCGAAAACACCACCAGACCACCAAAAAAGTGGAACAACTAATCACACAAAAAACAACAACTTTCATTTATTGCACTCTATATCTCTTTTTTATGTAATGAGGTTCTACCAGCCCCGACTTCCCTCCTGCATAAAATACAGCTGCACACCATTGGATGATAACAGCAAGCCGGCAGCAACAGGAACAGCAGCGAAGGCATCAATAAGAACAGCTGTAATGGCAACAACAAGAACAGCAACGACGACGGTGGTGGAAATGCTAACAGCAATAGATGCACCGGCGACGGCAGCAACAAATAGCTACTTCGATGACAACAACGATAGCAATGGTGATATAAGCACTTTTGTACACAGCAAGTGTAAAAATTTACTTGTCTGACTTTACGTAGATGCCTATGTATTGCAATCAGAAATACGTTGTGATGCTGACGTTGGTGTCAGACTTACAGGAACTTTAATAAAACTCTGCTCAATTGCAATCAAGTCTTCTTCACTTTCCAAGAACTGGACTTTGTAAAAGGAATGGTAGCCCCTTCCTCAGCTTGCTATGTACAGCCAATTTTTTAAGGTGTACTTGATGTATTTTTCTCTCTTTTCACAAACGATTGTATATATTTAATTATTCGCGTGATTTTAATTATATTTTATTTTTAGATTTTATAAACTTATATTCACTTTAACGGGAATGTCCCTGCTCGGGCGCCATGAAAAATCTTGAGGTTATTCAAGATGAATTTGCCAATCACTAATTAAGACTAACTTTATTTCTTATTTCAATTTTTCACTTAGCTTATTAAAACTAAAAATAACGGATTCAAAAGAGGTAAGTATGTACAAGTATTTCAGTATATAATATTCAAATATGTAGAGGTAAGTAGATATGTAAGTAATAAATTCATGTATAGGTAAGTATGTAGGTAATAAATTCATATATAGGTAAGTATGTAGGTTATAAATATATAGCGAGAAAATTTGTAACGTAATGATATACAGTGTCTAACATTAATATGTATACATTATGTTTGACGCAACACTAACTATTTTGAAAAAACAACATTAAAATTACATTATCATTAAAATTAAAAGTTCTTTTTATTCATATTCGTATTATTTACGCATGAACACTGAGCCCACCTCTTTATAATTTGTAATATATTCTAAATTTATACATTATTTCTATAACTTCTTGTGTTTCATATCTAAATATTTTAGTTCTTCTTTGCTATGACCCCTGTCGAAAGTAGAAAACTGTCGTTTTCTACTTTCGTTTCTTAATTTTTTTGTTTGGTATTCCAGTGTTCATGCTGCATTTTGTCCACAGGCTAGCACTTTCCAATTGTGATTTCAGGTATTTCTTTAAGGTACCTATATTTCTTGAGGGACCCTATATTCTTGTAGGATATAAATGGAGAAATTTTTAGTGTTATAATATATTTTTTTTATATACCAATATTTTATTTTATTATTGTCATTGTTGTTATTGTTGTTATTATTTTATTGTTGTTATTTGTTGTTGTAATAAAGGGAAGGAAAGGAGAAAAAAAAGAAATAAATGAAAAAAAGAAATAAATGAAATTCTCATACTATTCCCATAAATGATAGTCGATTAAATTTATTTCCATACATCTGTGGTCAGCATATTCTTGCGTCTAGAAATTGTTTATTTTAATACATATTCTTATATATTGGAATTTTTTTTTTCATTATTAATACGTTTAGGAATTTTATACTTTCATCCCCAAACAAAAATGTTCATTGTTGTGCGTTTGTTTATGTTATATGCATTTTTTCTGTAATTTGATTCTTGTATATCTATATGCCTTATTATTTTTAGTGTCGTTCTCATGTTATTGTACTGGTGCTGCATTGCTATGTGTTGGGGTGGGGGGATAAATGGAAAAGCTTGGACTTACTTGTAGAGCTGGCGATGTCCTTTTAACACACAATTGCATATGTCTCTATAGATTGGATATATCTGCTTGTGTGTGCTTGCTTATTTTGGCTTTGTAGGAGATCGTACGTTTGTCTGTTTGTGAAGTACCGCCGCGGCGATTAGCAAGACGTTATATTTTGTTTTCGTTACTCACTGCACTAAACCGTCTGATATTGAATCTTCGCTGACAGCGATTTCACGTTTTTCTACGATTCTTACGCGGACTAATCGTTTCAATTCCGTTTGCAACGAATTGGCACCCACCAAAAGCCATACTTTCGTTGTCTAAAATCGTCACTCTCATATACATATGATATCAAGTCACATTTATGGGCTTCGATGGATAAACTTGCGCGATACACGACACGGCGGCTCCGTTTTTCCTTTAGATACTATTATACAACCAATACAATTTATTGGGCTCCTCTTCCTCTGATTCTTTCTATTTTTCTTGCCTCATTCAATCATATATAGACACTCACAAACAATGTTGAAGGCATGTACATACGAGTCCAAATTATAAAATTATACCATTCAATTGTCACGTCAATTTGTTTGTATCAATTCTCATACATGATTTCTACACAGTTTCGTTTTCACAACGCTAATTTTATAATATTTCCATTTCTTGTAGCTTAAACGACATATACATGATTTTTATATATCTTATATACGATATATATTTGTGTTTTCTATATATTTATGTAGAAGAAAGTTTATATTTATTTAAGAAAAAATTTATGTTTAGATTTTAAAATTTAAGGTACATTTAAATAGAATTTAGGCTTATATTTCAGATATAATATTTAGATTTATATTTAAGAAAAATTTATGTTTATTCAAGAACGATTTATATTTGGCTATGAAATAACAATTGAACCGCGAACGACTGTCCCTTTGCAACTATACTTATTGACTGTACAGATTAAAAAACATGTTAACTCATAGTGAGCAAAGTAAAAGAACATTCGATCGTTCAACGGGACTGATTTAAGAAAAATCAAAGCGGCAAAAAAGGCGCCAATTATTTTGCATATAAAATAGATGTCCCGGTCTCTCCAACTGTTATTTATCATTAAAGGTATCAATATCATTATCGCTTGAATGATAGATAGTGTCATTAAAAGCGCATGGCGAATGAGGACAATGGCATAAACAGATGAGAGGAAGAGAGAGAATTTAACGAACACTGCTGCATCATTGTCTTGTCATCTGCCGTCATCGAAGCGAGGCGAGGCAATACATAACGTGCGTGACTTGCCGTAAGGCTTATCACGCACGACGTGCATCAATGATCAAGACAAGACGCTGATGCTGGCGTAAACATCCCTCCGGCCTTACAATATCATTGCAAAAGAGACGCATGTTCACGCCAATCTCAAGCCCCAAGCCACATACTTTACAGATGGACAGAACGTGATTGAAGCCTGAAGAGCATGCGCTCTTACTACGTCTACCAATAATGACTATGACAATGACACGGTGGTGCGTGCAGTATGCGCCATGTCGTCACACAGCCGCACGCACCGATTCCCGGCTGTCTGTATACTACAGTGGGAGTGCCGGCTGACATACAGCACATCGGCTGGAATGACAAGGTTGACGCTGGATGCTTGCTGGTTGATGATGACAGGCCGACGTGGCTGATGTTGGTTGATGAACTGCTTGCTAGTTCGATGGTGAATGGTGGTCTGCATTCTGCTGCGGTGGCTGCTGGTAACGGCCTGTCTTCTTTTTCTTGCGGGAGGAATAACCGTGCAGCAAGGTATGGTGACCGTTATCTGCAATGGGCACACCGCACCTCGCTGGCGCAACGTTATAATTGGTACGAATGCGCCAAGCAATTGAGTCAAAATTTTCTTTACTGCGCCATGTCGCGGCGGCGGTTTGAGTGCGTGAGCGCATGCTAGCCCCTAGAGACGAGATAAAAGGCGGTGGCCCTTTAAACGTGGAGGGGCCGCGAATGGGGTAACGTAAGCAGGCTGCCTTACTGTGAATCGCCGGCATCTGCAAAAGACATGAGAGGTGTGTTAACAGGTTCTTGTGAGGTAGCGACTGCAGCAGGCATTGCCTTTGGAAGGGGGACTAATTTTATGACGGGCTACGTGACCACATCAGAGGCGGTTTGTACGGCAGCCACTCGGACGTGACCGTCTTTCCCGGCATAGACCCGAAGCATTCGGCCTAATCTCCACTAGTTTGTGGGAGATTGTCCTTGCGCACCGCTACTAAATCCCCGACGGCTATATCGCGGCTTGGATATTTCCATTTGTAGCCCTTGTGCAGTTCCTTGAGATATTCCTCTTTCCATCGGTGGCAAAATGCTTGAGAGATACTTCGCATTTTCTGCCACCGATTGACGATGCTCAAATAATGATCAGACACGTTGGGTTCTGATGGAACCGGGAGTCAGTGGGTTGAGGTCCATGGGGTTTTCTGACATGGGGCTGAGAGGTCGCGAATTGAGACACGACTCGATTCTGAAAAGAAGTGTGATAAATTCCTCGAATGTGTATTTGGTCGAGGTCGGAAGTCATCTAAGATGAGCCTTAAAACTTTTAACGCCTGTCTCCCAGAGTTCGCCCGTATGAGGTGAGCGAGCGGGAATAAACTTCCATTGGAGATTCTGATGAATGCGTGTCGACTGCACATTATCACGTATCGAGCGAAATAGTTGGTTTTGATCGCGTTCAAAAATGCGTGAGGCTCCCACAAAAGATGTATCATTGTCCGAGTAGATGACACGCGGACACCCACGCCATGAAAAGAATCGAGTAAAGGCAGACGCAGACATAACCTCTCATGATGCCGCAGGAACAGCCAGAGAAGGACTTGATGTCGAACGGTCCGGCGAAATCTGTGATGGGTGATAGGTGATGGGTCAAGTCTGCGTACTCCTGCGAAAAATGTTTGATCTGACATTGCCGGATGAGCAAATTTCGGACAGCGGTGACTTCGTTGGAAGTGACAGTGTGTGACTCATGAATAAATTGAGTTCGAAGAGTGGGGTGTGTACGATGGAGAAAGCGTATGATATATGAAATACCACGTAGCGCATGAGGTAGCGACTAAAAATGCTCTAGGATGTCGTCTCCGGTACCCAACCTCACGAAGTGTGATTTGAGTGGCCTTACTTCTGGGGCAGCCACCAAGTTAAAGTTGCACTTAGTGGATGGAAAGCTCGTCTGGGGTAGTCGGAACCACGAGGGACCAGTCCACCACAGGCCTTGACTGGCGAGATCTTGACCTGTGGCTCCTCGCAATACTAGATCGGCGGGATTGTAGGAGGAGCTGACATGGGACCAATGAGTGTTCCCAACTTTCTCGACAATAGACGACACCCTGTTAGCCATATATGTGGTCCAGTGGCAGGGGGGCTTTTGGAGCCACGAGACGACGATGGTGGAATTAGTCCATAAAAATAGCGCATACTTGGGTATCTGAAGTTTTGGTGTGATGGCATCGACGAGCCTGGCGAGCAAATCAGCACCACAGAGCTCTGGTCTGGGCAGTGAAAGAGATTTCACTGGTGCTACTCGGTTTTTGCCAGCAACATGAACGATATCACAAGTCTCTTCTGAACACATATAGATCACTGATGCGTATACCTTTTCTGATGCGTCATAAAACGCGTGAAATTGAGGCACGTTGTCCGGTGTATAGTGGACAAATCGAGGGATTTTGATAGCACTGAGAGCCGGGTAAGATCAAGCCAGATTTGTTGCATCAGCATTTTATCAACGACTATCTTGGGTACGAACCATCCAGCTGAATCAAATAGCTTTCTTGGTAATAAGCATAATTTATATATTCAAAATGTACATTTAAATTTTGTTGGCAACGCTATTCTTTTCTTACTTCTATGTACTTATATATAAAAAGAATTAATTTATTCCTTAGAAATAAGTATGTAAAGTGTATTTTTTTAAAGTAAAGCAGGTTCCGATAGGGATACAACGATATAGCAGTTATCAAATCTGGTAATCCAAAAGTCATTTGTACTCAGTACGGTTCACAATTTCATCATGGAAAGATTGACTCCGCAACAACGCTTACAAATATTAAAATCTCATTACGGAAATGGCTATATGAACAAGCAAAATTGTCGGATTTGGTGTGAACGCAATCCAAAAAATTCCTCAGACACCAGTACATCCATAAAAACTTACTGCTTGGTGCAGTTTGGGGGCTGGTGGAATCATTGGTACATACTTCTTTAAAAACACGACATACAACAACGTTACCGTCAATGGCGATCGCCATATAGCCATGATAACTGACTTTTTGATTCTCCAATAGCATGGTATAAATGTGGATGAGATGTGATACCAGCAAGACTGCGCTATATGCCATACATCGAACATAACAATCGATTTAGTAAAGGAAACACTTGGCGACAACTTAATCTCTCGAAATGGACCTGTAAACTATCCTGTAAGATCTTGCGATTTAACGCCTCTGGATCATTTTTTGTGGTGATATGTGAGAGGGCTAGTTTATGTTGATAAACTAGCAACTTTGGATGAATTTCAAGCCAACATGAAGTCTTCAGGAAATCTACCGATTGCCATCTATACGACGCCATCGGTTTAGGCTATCACTCTGCACCCAGTTTTTTCTATTTCCATTAGTTCCATAAAGCAGGGCAGGGAAGGGTGTCTAAGTTTTATCTGATTTCTCCAGTAGAGTAGAGAGAGGATTTCCAAGGCGACATGAGATAGTAAGTGTTTTATCGAGGGTTCTTGTTATGCAACGGACTGACTCTCCTACTAGACTGATATTATTTTTTTACGACGAGTACCAACAAGTCCACTTACTCACCCAACGGCATACCTTATGGAACTGATGACCGTTCAGCAACAGCCCAGCTGTTCTGAGAACGCAAAGCTGTAGTGGCAAATGACTGTAAACGGACTACATTTACAGCTACAGATTCATTGAATAAACAAAAATATAACTAAAAGGCTTAAACTAAAATAGAACTGCCTAAAAACTATAACGTTATTAGTTTTAATTCAAATAGGATCAAATAGCGGTTTTTAAAGAATAAGAAGAAATGTGATAATCAACACATGCATAGTTCTTATTAAAGTCATGCTTCTCACAGGATCAGGATCAGGATCTATAAGTAATATTTATTTTTACACATTAACTTTAATGGATTAAGGTATTTTGAGGGACGACCAGGTAAATATAAATTCAGTTCACTTAGTAAAAAAGGAAATGCATTTTCACCATTAAATAGCTTTGTGACGAAACAAACATTTAACATCACTCTTCTACTTTCAAGTGTTGGAAAGGCTAACAGTTTGAGGCGATGTTCATAGGGAGGAAGATTTATTAAAGATTTATTATCCATATTGTCAATATAACACCTATATTGAGGATTCCAAACTGTACAATCATACTCCAGATTTGGACGAACCAATGAAATATAAAGAGTTTTAGTTATACGCGATTCGTTAAACTCCCTTGACCATCTCTTAATGAGACCAAGTATGCTCTTCGCCTTATTAACACAGGACTTAATATGTATATTAAAACGAAGTTTAAGTTCCATGGTGATGCCCAAATCAGTAAAGTTGAAAACGCACATCAAGGGCTTGTCATAAAGCGAAAACTGATAAAACAAAGGTCTTACATTTACCTAAGTTTAGTAACAGTAGATTTGAAGAGCACAAATTTAAATAATAAATTAAATCTAACTGTATGTTTGAGAAGCAGATGAGTCATAAAAAGTTTGACATCATCTGCAAACATTAAAAGAGTTGAGTGTGTAATAACCGACGAAAGATCGTTTATGAAGGGTAAGAAAAAATTATTTTTTGAAAATTGCGTTTTTGAAGAGAGCCTTCTTAGTACGGTAAGATAAATCAGATCAGATCCAGCGTACTAAGATGTGGCGCATGCCAATTAAATCAAGTTTTTGTATCAAGAAGTCATGATTTACCTTGTCGAAAGCTTTAATAAAGTCAGTATAAACTACATCAGTTTGGAGGCCACGAGTAAAATTATTAATTTCTACTTAATTACTTACTTACTTTACAATGGTGCAAGTGAACGGCGGACGTGTATTTCGGTCGCTCCTGAAAAGTAAACAAATATCACGTAGTTGGTGTGAAAACAAATAGACGCTTTGTTGAATACCTTTTTAATCTTACCCGGCGTTAACCCGCGGTGACATTTGACTCCAAACACGACATTTTCGCTGTTCTTTTAACGAATCTATTTTTGTTTTTATAATATATCAAAATAGGAAAAAATAGAAAAAAACTGTCCACAATTGTGAATTCAATTCGTCTCGCTCTCTGTTCGACATCTTTTTTTCAACCAAGAGAGACAGCTGTTATTGCAACTAAAGCAGTTGGTAACAGCGTTACTAGACTTCGATCATGTCAATTAACCGTTCTATTGAACTACATGGCGCTACTCATTAACCGCAGTCAAGCATGAAATAAAACCTCGCCCTAGCTACAACAAACCAACCTTTTATGTTAAAAAGCCAAAGACAACGATCCCATTCAACTAGCTCGATCAGTTTCACACAATCCTAAGTCGAAGAATGGATTGAAGCTAAAGGCTCGAAAAGAGCTACAGACAGCCCCCAAAGAGAACACACTGCCAAACAACAAAAACTTAACTACTGGATAAGCAATGCAAATAAGTTTTCTTCTCTTTCCGTTAATGATAATGAAGAACTTGAACCTCAAAAAACTCAACGAAACGAAAAACCAATCAAATCACCTCCCATTTTTGTGGACAAAGTCGAGAATATTCATCTGATTTTAGACACGTTTAAACAATTCGAAGCTGATAACTATGAAATTAGAGTTATCGAGTCAAAATTCAACCGAAAAATCCCGAATCATTCTCTAATATAGTAAAATTACTTGAAAGCAAGAATTCTGAGTTTTTCACTTATAAGCCAAAAAATGAAAGATACTTCAAAGTTATTCTTAGAAACATGCATCCTTCAGTTGAACCGGAAAAAATTAAATTGGCTCTGAAAGAGTATGGCCACACCGGTACTAACGTTTCGAACATGAAAAACTCTCAAACAAAGAGGGCGCTCCCAATGTTTGTTGTTGAGATGCAACAAAATGATAACAATAAAACCATCTATGATATAAAGAGTTTACTTCACAGTCGTATTCTTTTTGAACCTCCTCGCCCAAAACGAGATCTCCCACAGTGTTCCAGATGTCAAGACTACGGCCATACCAAATCAAGTTGTCGAACACAGCCCAAATGTATTAAATGCGGAGGCGAACATATTTCCGCAGAGTGTGAAAGGAAAACAAGATCAAAAGGCGTCAAATGTGCGTTGTGCGAAGGGAATCATCCAACGAACTATAGGGGATATTCCGTTTATAAAAAACTTAAATCTACCATGTTCCCAGCATTAAGAAAAATAATCCTTCTTCAAGTAGTATTTTTCCTTCTTCAAGGCAGTATTTTTGACAACCTTCTCAGGTAACCATCAAAACCAACAAGCGAAATCGAGCTTACATCCAGAACAGCCATCGTATGCCCAAGTAGTCAGTAGTCAGAAAAATCAAATCTCCCACAACAACAACAATATCCAAAACAATGATCTGATTAGCGAGTTACGTGATGAAGTTGCTGAGAGATGTTATGTGCCAAATAACAACCATGACAAACCTATTGGTAAATCTTTTCTCAAAAACAACTCCATGTCCTTAAAGCTTGCAATATGGAATACCAATGCACTTTCACACCACTTAGATGAGTTAAAAATGTTTCAACAAAAATATGAAATAGACATTATACTAGTATCCGAAACACACTTTACGAAAAAAAGAGTTTTCAAAATGCCTTCTTACCGTCTTTATCATACAATGCGCCCAGATGGATCAACTCGCGGAGGCTCGGCTGTACTCATTAGGAAGGCAATAAAGCACTATGTGCAATATTCTACGTCTACGCAATAACTCTGTTATGCTGACATTCTGACATTCAGCACTTTGCCGGCATAGCCGAAAACAGAATGACAGAAAGTTAATAAAGAAGACACCGACGAAGGCTATGTATGGCCTTACGGTGCTTTTTGGGCCGTTATTTTCTACTTAGATCTTTCTTCAGACATAATCACATTGGTGACTTTCTTTCTATTTGTAACTTGACTGCGAGGCAGTTGTTTCTCGCTTTTCTATTGCGATTAATAAAAAAAGTAATATACATGTATGTACAGTTTTGCATATGTTCATGTGAATTTGGAGTTTGTTCTTGAACATTGTACGTTGTATTTTATACACACTATGAATCTACATATTACAGAACAGATGAAATTTAAGCAACGAATATAACAGTTGAGGATGAAATTGGCTCACTACTTATCTCTGCAATCTATACCTAAACATAATATAAAAAACGAAATACAGATTAAGTTCTTTAAAACCTTGGAATGCCGCTTCATTCCAGGAGGCGATTATAATGCAAAAAATACCCTGTGGGGATCTCGACTCAAAACAACGAAAGGATGCGATAAACGTCGACTCAACAAGCTGACTAAGGAACTTCAAGGTTTATTTAAACTGCAAAAGGAACAAGAAATGAAACAATTCCTTCAAAATCTGTATCCAACCCAACTTTCCCAACCCAACTTTGGAAATCCGAAAACTCCTGAGCGGAAACTCCTTTGGAGAAATCAGAGCTTTTCGCCGATCACCTAAAAAATATATTCTCTCCACACACCGCTGCAGGTGATCTTTCTACAGACACTTTTGTATCTGCCTTCATAGAGGAACCCCAATAAATGGAGCTACCGATGAAAAAATTCACTAGAAGCGAAATAACTTGCACGATCAATAAACTGAAAGACCATAAGGCACCAGGGTATGATTGCATCACCGCCGAAGTTCTTAACAAACTTCCTTCTGAGGCTCTCAACTTTATCACATTCCTGTTTAATGCTTGTCTAACAAAAAGTATTTCCCCGGCCCAGCTCAAGCAATTAATTCCAAATCACCAGTTCGGCTTTAGAAAACAACATTCTATGATTGAGCAAGCCGTGCCGTGATTGGGTGCCGTAGCTCAGTGGTTAGTGTGTTCGCCTTCTGATCTGTAGGTCGTGTTTCAATCCCCGGCTGATGCATAACAAATTTAATATCGATAAGATTTTTCTTTCGAACGGTACCCACCTGTCGGCAAGCAATTGGCAATTCTTCCGACAGTAACAACTTGCCATGAAAAAGCTTCTAAAAAGAACTCTGTGACAAAGCTCAGAAAAAGTGATGTCACAAGTGTTCTGCCGTTCGGAACCGGCTAAAATAAGTAAGTCCCTTCTAATATTGTCCAAAATTTAAGACGCACAACAGTAATGGAAGAGAAGCTCGGCCAATGAGCCCTTTGGGGCTTTAAGTGCCACATATTTATTTTATTATTTTTATGATTGAGCAAGTCCACAGGCTTCTTGAAGTAATTCAAAAAGCCTTTGATCAAAAAGAATATTGCTCAGCTGTCTTTTTGGGCATATTTCAAGCATTCGACAGAGTATGGCACGAAGGACTATTAACTAAACTAAAAAAGGAGTTGCCGCTGAACGCCTATTTACTCATAAAGTCATATCTACACTAACGTTTCTTCTTAGGCACAATCCTTTACTTACTTTATACCTACGATTTTCTAATATCTGACGGCGTTCTCACAGAAACTTTTGCCGATGACACCGCTATAATCACGATCGCACGGGATCCCATAGAATCTAAGCTCCAAAAAGCAATTGATAAAATTTCTATCTGGTTGAAAAGTTGTAAATCTGTAAAAGTAAATCTACACATCTAACATTTACTACTAGGAGAGACACATGTCCACAAATCAAAATTAATAATATATCGATCCCCAAATCAGACTCTGCTAAGTTCTTGGGAATTCAATTAGACAGACATTTGACATGGAGAGCGCACATCTTTGCCAAAAGGAAGGCACCGGGAATACCATTTAGCAGCATGTACTGGCTGTTAAAACGTCAATCTCCTCTCTCTATAGACAACAAACTAATCTTATACAAATCCGTTCTAAAACCAGTGTGGAATTACGGTATTCAACTATGGAGCGCAGCATCAAATTCAAACTTAAAAATTTTAAAATCGTTTTAGGCCGAATCTAGCATGCCTCGCCAGCCAGCTCTTTCCTTCGCTAGTTGACTCCAGTTAGAAATTCCAAGCACTGAAGTTCTCCAGTACTTGGTCTGTCCACTGGAAGTTGGGTCTGCTTCTTCTGTGTCGTCCACCAGCGGGTTCCGAAAATAACACACTAGCTGGATACTCGCCACCAAGTCAAATAGGTCCAAAGATCTTGCGTAAGACTTTTCTCTCGAAAACTCCTAGCATTCTCTCATCTGAGGTGGAAATTGTCCAAGCTAACAGCTAACAGCATGACGCTTTTGTTAACGATAGTGCCATTATGTTATAGATATCGTATTATTTTCTCCATAATAAGATTGAAGAAGTCGCATGATAACGAATCACCTTGTCTGAAACCCCGTTCGGTATTAAACGGCGGGAAGAAGGCCTTCCCAATTTTTAATGCACAATGGGAATTACAAAGTATCATTCTGCAAAGCCAAATGAGCTTCGCAGGAATACCAAACTCAGACATTGTTGTGTAAAGTTAATCCCTCACCGGGCTGCCGAAAGTGAAACAAATAGATGGTGTGTGCCGATCTGTCTTTCTTGTGTCTGTTCCAGGATTTTGCGCAGACTTAAAATATGGTCGATGGTGGATTTACCACGTCTGAAGCCACACTGTTAAGGTCCAACCAGGTTGTTAAGGATAGGCTTCAACTTTTCGCACAGTACGCAGATAGAACCTTGTATGCAATGCTAAGAAGAATTATTCCATGGCAGTTGGCGCAAATTGTGGGGTCTCCTTTTTTATGTACAGGACAGAGAACACTGAGCCTCCAATCAGCAGGCATGCTTTCATCCGACCATATTCTGCTTATGAGCTGGTGCATGCGGATGAGCAGCTCATCGCCTATGGTCTTAAACAACTCGGCAGGCAGGCCATCAGCGCCTGCAGCTTTGTTATTTTTTACTATGAGTTAGATATGTGTATGTGGTTTATTTATTATTCTTAGGGGGAATATTCACAAGATACCGTCATATCCGACGACATGTATAATTCATACTGCCCGCTATAGGTACACCTCATTCGGGACCACGCGCTTTCAGTTCTATCTTACTATGCTGCACTCGCGAAACAGTACGTACTAAACCCCTAACTCCGATTTCTATAGCTAGTTATCAGTCCTGCGGGACCACCGTTAAACACTACGTCGCAGGGCTTAGCTTAGCCATAAAGGCTATTCACACTGCTGCCATTCATACAGGCTTGTCTGCCTCTCCTCTTTTAGTTCGGCACTAGTTAGATGTCTTTGCAGACTCTTGGTCCTGCTATAGACTCTGTGCAGCTCCGATACTATTATATACGATGGCATGGTACCAGATATAACACCTACAGCTGCGTGCGAAACTGTTCTGAAGGCGCATATCACCCTGATAGCGCTCAGCCTGAAGACTTCTTTCGCCTTCTTGGTATATGTGTTTTGACGTAGAGTTTCCCACCATATTGGTGCCGCATCCATTAGTATGGACTGTCCAACTTTAGCCAGAAGAGCTGAACTTGAAGTCAAGAGCTCCGCAAACGGATTTATAATGTGAGTGATGGCGATGTTCAGCGCCTTGTTTGGAATACCATCGAGACCAGGCGCTTTTGTGGTGCCGAGCCTCCCCTCCGCTAGGATGATCTCGTCAATTGTCACCGATTTCTCTGCTACATGTATCTCCGGACTTGGCTGGTTGACTTGCTCCTGCTCCAGGAACAGCGTTTCCACCATCCTTTCTAAGAGAATAGGACAAATTGGACCTTTTCGTAGAGTTTTACTCATTTTAATCGCCTTTTTGAGCGTTCCTACTTTCCACTCATTTGTCTGCGTTTCTTGTGGTCTCTCTCGAGTCTGTGCGCTCATCCAAAGCTCTTTCAAAGTCCCAAAGTTTGGTGCCACACTAGGCTGGATATAACAACTATAGAAGTTGATCCCACCGATCTTCGCCCGGACGTACTAGAGCTAATCAAGGAGCGGCTTATCCTGAAGGGAATTGCCGGCCCATATGGCCGCTTTGTGTTCCGGCATCTAGGTTCTTATATTGTTCGCAGATTATCGCCACGTTTATCTTTCGCTCATAAATCGTCTGCATCAGCAACTGCTGTCGATTTGGTGACTCGTTGCAGGCCTTCGCAAAATGCCGCTTCTCGCCTTATTTGATGCAGTTCTGATTTCTGTTTTCAGCGCTCTTGCAGGCTCTTGCCCGCATTCCAGGCAGCTGTAGCACTTTCTCAGGTTCGGCTTCTATCGTACGCGGCAAACCACCCATCCGATTTTAAACTCCTGAGCTTCCAGCAACCACCTCGGTTCCAATACTGGGAGACTAACCACAGCAGTCTGCGTCCCTGAATACGCCTCTCGGACGTTTTTGATCGCCCTTCTTCGTCGGGTCTTGCGTCTTCCGCTTTGCCTGCCTTCAAGCAACTTCTGCTCTATCCTTAGCCGAGCTACCCTTTATTTTCGCGGTCACCTTTGCCGACGGTTTCTGTTCTTCTTGTCTCGTGGTCTTATTTTTCTTCGGAGGAATTCTTCGACTCGGCTGTTCATCTTTACGAGGCCTCTTTGGTGCGGTGTCCGTAAAAGTCAGTATGTTGAGGGCAATACGCCTGGCCTCCCTGGTCGATTCGCAACAGTCATAGGACGCTATACCACATCCTCCGCTTCTGCCGCTCATCGTCGGGGGTTGCTTATTCTTTTGAACTTATCTCGCAACTGACCTGATACTACAGGCCGTCTGGATATCCGCGACTTCCCAACCCCCCGGTAGCTTAGAGCCCAGCTATAGTGCCCGATCCAGTAGGAGCAAACCCTCCGGGATGTGGTTGACATATAGGTGTGCATGTGTGCGCATGCATATGGTTATAGCTCAGTTTGGGCGTGTGTGCGTGTGTGTATGATCATAGCTATAATGGTGACACATATGCTAGTGATAGCAGTAGTATCAGTATCAAAGATGGCCATATAAAAATGGAAGATACAGCTGCGAAAAAAAAACAATATTCACATATTTCATTTATTCAAAGTATCAACAACTTAATATAGAAATTTTAAACTAGATGGCCACAATTATTAAATTATTGATAACGTGTTTATTGTAACGTAATTATTGATAAATATTAAATTTCTGATAACGCCTTTAATAATAGTTAATATTTGTCCCCAAATATTTTATCAGTTCTTTCGGTGGAGGTAAATTTTCAAAGCTGTCGTAATATTTAATATGATTTTTATTCTTATAGTATACTACCCAATGTATTCTACTACATTGTATATTACAGGGTGATCTTTTGGCACCTTTCTTTTTGGCAGCTCAGCTGTTTTCGTGTAACATGTTACTGTCAAACATGTTCATTTTAGTCTATAATTTAACCATGATTCATGACTTACAAAAGAACAAAGCTTGCAGATTATTGAATTTTATTATAAAAATTCTTGCTCGGTTAAGAAAGTGCATCGTGCACTTTCTTGTGTTCAGCGTCGAAGCTCAAGTTGAAGGGATACGTGAGTAATCAAAATTACCGTATTTGGTGTGAAGAGCAGCCGGTGGCATCATTGGACCGTACTTTTTCAAAGACGACGAAGGCATGAATGTTACTGTGAACCGCGAACGCTACCGTGCTATGATTACAAACTTTTTTTTGCAAAATGCAAAATGGAATGAACTGAACTTGGCTGACATGTGGTTTCAACAGACGGTGCCACATGCCACACAGCATACGAAACAATAGCCCAATTGAGAAGTGAGTTCGATAAACAGTTTATTTACCGGTCAATTGGCCGCCTAGATCGTGTGATTTAATGCTATTTCTATTGACTCAAATAAAGATTTCATACATTTCTCTAAATTTTATGTGTTTTTTAATCAAATCCGAAGGCTCTTAAAAAATAACCAATGTTCACAATTCCGCACTCGATCACATGTGGGTTGAGAGGCGTCAACATAAGTGAACGCTCTCTTGGGTCACATACTTAAAAGGTTTTTGATTGTGGTCGATAAAAGAAGCCTGACCCCTTACGATATGGTTTCAAATATAAACCTTTCCAAATAGAAATCGCTTCCATAGTTTTATTATGACGATTTTCTTCATCTAACTGCTCTCTAGCTGCCTTGGCGCTGTTGACAGCTTTGAATTTGCTAAACCACCGAGATGGTTGGGATTGGTACCAAGGGGAGAAATCCACCTACCTTAGGAATTTGTATGACTCTAAGAATATTGATATTTCCTTTGTTTCCTCTAAATGTATTACTGATTACTTTATGTGCAGTTTTCACAGCTTTTTCAACACTACCAGATTTATGACATTTGTAAATTTTCTTTTTGTGGACATGGTCTCCAATGGTATTATCCTTCGAAGTTACTCTTCCCCAAGCTCTTTCAGCAAGTTCTTCATCAGCAATATGTCTTTTATGTAAGTCTTTGTTTTGTGAGTAAGCAATATTCTGTTCTCTGCAAGCAGCATCCAATGGATTTATACCCTTATCACCACTATTTAAAAGCTTTTGAAGTTTAGTACAAGGGTCGCAAAATTGATAACCAGTTATATGTAATTCAACTGGTAAAGAATTAATTATTCCATCAACAAGTCCGCTACTATGAAATTGGTTTTTATGACTGAAACCTTTTTTTAAATAATAGACCCATTATTAGCGGTTTCCTGTTGTTGATGTTACATGAAATGATGTCACTATACTGAGAATATTAGGGGAAAAAAATATTTACTTTTTATATCAAATAATTCAGTTGTTAAAATGAAGTTTTAATAAAACAGGATAAATGAATTGTTGTAAGGAATGTAGACTTTAAAACAAGCGATATTTTGCAGCCTTGCCATGACATCTTACTACCGTCATGTAAACAAATTATTTTAATACTACTTCAGTGCCCGAAAATATAATGTTGCTATGAAAGAAACATGTCACAAAACGAAATGTAAACAAATCAGTCGCCAATTGGATGTTCTTACAGACACACATCATGGCAAAATATGTCCTCTGCTTCTGACACAGTCAATTACAAAGTGAAGTGAACAAAATTAAATCTCATTTACCAACGTCATTAGAACTATCCATCAACTAAGAAGACGTACTAAAGTTGTACAAATTGACGCAGGTTAAAGCAGGACTTACAAGAAATCACGTTGTATTCAGTCTTATTCTTTCTCCGGTGGAACATGAACGATATAATCTGTTCAATTTAATTCTAATTCCTAAATGGATCAAAGGAAACATTAAAATCGAAATGTATCTGTAATCCAAGGTGAAAATTCAATACAGCCTTACTTCGGCAATGTGTGAGATAAATACTTTCAACAACAACACACAATCGAACTTTCAACTGCGGAAAAAACCTGATGGCTTCACATGGACTCAACTACAACGTAAGAATCAGTGGATATACGAGGGCGGATTGATAATGAATCTACGTAGGTAGGAAACAATTTTTTTTTTTTCAAAAACGATTTATTTCTCAACATAGTCTCCTTTTACTTCGACACACTTAGTAAGACGATATTCCAACTTTTTTATACCATCGGAATAATACGATTTCGGGAACCCCTCAAAATACGCGTTAGTTTCGGTAATCACTTCTTCGTTTGAGCTGAATCTTTTTCCTGCGAGCCATTTTTTCATGTTTGGAAACAGGAAAAAGTCAATAGGAGCTTAATCTGGACTATAAGGTGGATGATCAACCAATTCGAAGTGTATTTCATGTAATTTTAGCATCGTATCTAATGCTGTGTGAACCGGTTCGTTGTCTTGAAGAAAGAGCACTTTTTTCTTCTTTGAATGTGGTCGTTTTTTCTTGATTGCATCATTCAATTGATCCAATAATGCACGATAATACTTTCCTGTGATTGTGTATCCTTTTTCAAGATAATCGATAAGCAATATTCCGAGTGCATTCCACTGCCTTCGCCTTCTTCGGAGCACTTCCACCAGCTTCCACCCATTGTTTCGATTGATTTTTGGTTTCAGGTGTATAGTGGTGGACCCACGTTTTATCAACAGTTATTAATCGACGCCAAAAATCAACAGGATTACGCTTTATCATGTCCAAACACCGCTGTGAAATGGTCTCTCGAACTTGTTTTTGTTCGACACTGAGCAAACGCGGCACCCATCTTTCCAACAGCTTTTTCATATGCAAATATTTATGCAAAATGTTGAAGACACGTTCATATGAGATGTTTACCATTTCAACAATCTCACGCAACTTGACTCGGAGATCATTCATAACGATATCGAGGATTTTCTTGATATTTTCTTCAGTAACCACCTCTTTTGGCCTTCCAGTGCAGTATTGTTGCAGTGCTTGTTTGGCGGCGTTTAAATTCAACAATCCAATATTTTACCATGTAATCTGACTCACCGTAATGTTTATCGAGCTTTTCTTTTGTCTCTTTAGCCGTTTTCCCTTTCAAATAATAGTGTTTAATCACTGCCCGAAATTCGCTTTTTTCCATTTTTCAAGAAACACAAAAGTTGGTTACTTCAAACAACTACAATAAATAAACTAATCAATGAATTTCGGTGAAATTTTAACAGCTGACGTTTGACAGATCACAATTTCAAAAATAAAAAAGTGTTTGTTTTTGTGCTGCCTTTTTCGTACTTAGGTAGCTTCTTTATCAATCCGCCCTCGTATGCCACAAAAGTTACTTCTCGTGAAATCTCTGTATGTGGAAAAGAAATCACGCAAATAGTGCTAAAAGAATCCGGGCTTCTAGTCAGACTGAATACTCAAACACAATTTTGCCTCCTTATAAGTACACCAGGCTGTAAGCAGCTGCTTAAGATCTTCTTACACCAGCTTAGGGAAATTTCTGAAATCGCAAGAACATAACAATTAACTCCGCCTATAAACAATATCTATGAAGCTAAATACAAAACACATCTTAAAAATTTTACGTCGCTACAATCATTATAACAACTGCAGAATGTCGTGGAACTGCCAGATAAAATTGACGCAAGAAATATTCACTATGATGCAACTCAAAAAATTACAAAGAAACCCCAAACATCGAGATATGCCGACGGTAGCAGCCCTGTCGGAGTTAACCTAAGACTTAAATCAAACACAAACCACTTAAATATTTAGTACAAGTACTTAATTTAATGAACAAAGGACCAACAACAAACGCAAAAAAACTAAGCCTCAAATCAAACTCTTTTTAGCTGTGGTGATGCACAGTCTGCCAGGGTGAATAGGAGAACTGCAGAACTGTTGCTCTTGCAATAAAACCATATTCGCTCGAGTTGTGTGGCATGTGGCACCGTCTTGTTGAAACCACATATTCTCTAAGTCGTATTCTTCAATAGTAGGCAAAAAAAAGTCGGTTATCATATGACCATAACGCTCCGAATTGACGGTGACAGTCGTTCCATCGTCGTTTTCGAAGAAGTAAGGTCCAATCACACCTCCGGACCAAAGAGTGCACCAAGCAGTGACTTTTTGTGGATGTAGTGGCCTCTCTTCAATTACTTGAGGATTCTCAGAACCCCAAATACGACAAATTTGTTTGTTAACATACCCACCGAGTGAGAAATGTGCTTCGTCGCTGAAGAAAATTTTGTTCGAAAAATCGTCGTCCACCGCCTGTTGTTCAAGCACCCATTCGACGTATCTACGACGTTGTGAATGGTCAGCTGGCTTCAGTTGTTGTGTGAGCTGGATTTTATATGGATGAAGGTGTAGATCCAAATGCAAAATACGCCATAATGTGCCGTAAGACAGTCTTAATTCCTGAGAACTACGAGGAATCGACACATTCGGGTCTTCGGCAACACTTTCACTTACAGCAGCGATATTTTCGGTGGTACTCCACTTATGTATGTACATATAACTGAAATGATTTTTGATTTTTTTTCCGACACCGCTATTGCGGATATGTTACGTACTTATTTTCGTTTGTTTTGTCAAATGTATATTTATCATATTTACTTTGCTTTTAGCATATTTTATATACACCTGTTTATTTATTATTATTTTTCTATTTGTTTCAATTTTATACATTTCACTAATCTTTCCTTGCATAGGTCTTCTTCTTCTTATGTGGCCATAACTACCGAATATCGATTTAGGCCGAAAATAACATGCTTCGCCAGCCATCTCTGTTCCAAGCGCCGTCAGGTTCTCCAGTACTTGGTCTTTCCACCGGAGGTTTGGTCTTCCTCTTCTGCGCCGTCCTCCAGCGGGTTCCGAATATAACACCTTCTTAGCTGGAGCGTGTTCTTCCATTCGCACAAAATGACCTAGCCAGCGCAGCCGCTGGATTTTGATGCGCTTTACTATGTCAATATCGGCATACAGCTCGTACAGCTCATGGTTGTACCTTATTCGGTACTCGCCACCAACGCAAATAGGTCCAAAGATCTTGCGTAGGACTTTTCTCTCGAAAACTCCAAGCATTCGCTCATCGGAGGTGGAAATTGTCCAGGATTCAGCGCCATATGTTAGGACAGGCATGATGAGAGACTTGTAGAGTGTAGTTTTCTTTCTTCGAGAGAGGGCTCGACTTCTCAATTGCTTACTCAGCCCAAAGTAACACCTGTTAGCAAGAGTTATCCTACGCATGATCTCCAATCTGACGTCATTACTGCTGTTAATGCTGGTTCCAAGATACACAAAGTCCCTTACTACTTCAAAAGCGTATGTGCTGTCCAAGACGCCGGGACTCTTTGTTTGTTGACACTAGATACTTCGTCTTGCCCTCGTTCACCGTAAGACACATCCGACACGACTCTCTTTCCAACTATGAAAATGCTGCACATACGCTAACAGCATGACACTTTTGTTGAAGATAGTGCCATTATGTCGTAGATCAGCAGCTCGTATTATTTTTTCCATAATAAGATTGAACCTGAAATTGATTGTCTGAAACCCCGTTCGGTATTAAACGGTGCGGAGAGGTCCTTCCCAATTTTCACTGCACAACGGGAGTTATGCAGTGTCATTCTACAAAGTCGAATGAGCTTTGCAGGAATACCGAACTCAGACATTGTTGCGTAGATGTAATCCCTTACCGGACTGTCGAAAGCGGCTTTATAATCAACAAATAGGTGGTGTGTGTCGATCTGTTTTTCTTGGGTCTTCTCCAGGATTTGGCGCAGTGTGAAAATCTGGTCGATGGTGGATTTACCAGGTCTGAAGCCACACTGATACGGTCCAATCAGGTTGCTGAGCATAGGCTTCAACCTTTCACACAGTACGCTCGATAGAACCTTGTATGCGATACTCAGGAGACTTATTCCACGGTAGTTGGCGCAAATTGTGGGGTCTCCTTTTTTATGTACAGGACAGAGAACACTGAGCCTCCAATCATCAGGCATGCTTTCATCAGACCATATTCTGCTTATGAGCTGGTGCATGCGGGTGAGCAGCTCATCGCCTCCGGTCTTAAACAACTCGGCAGGCAGGCCATCAGCACCTGCAGCTTTGTTGTTCTTCAGCCTTAAAATGGCCGTTTCAACCTCGTCATAGTCGGGTGGTGGAATATCAACACCATCATCTGTAATCATCCTTGCATAGGTGCCTATATTTTTTTTTGTATCGAAGGACTATATTTAAACGCACTAGCAATGAATTACACGTATGTTATATGTAATAATTAATTCACTAGGCTTTTATTGTAGATTGTTGTTACTATAGGATATATATAATTATAATATTGTATATATATTTGAATTTACGAAAGCGAAAAAAATGTAGCGCGAAATTTAGACAGCTAGACAGCTAGGATAGCATAAAAAGAATATATGCGGAGAGTGAGGGTGGCCATATGGTAAGTATGAAATTTAGGTGCGTTAATAAAAAGTAAGTGCTTATTTAACTTAACTTATATTTTCCTTCCTTTCAAAGGACTAACCATATGACTTGTCTAAAGGGATTTAGACAATATCATCAATCTGATGCACAAGTTCATATTTCGAAAGTAAACGTTTTTCGAATCGAATATAACTACTGTGTCATATATTAACAATGATTCAGCTCACACAATTCATCAATTTTCCGTATCGGTTTTACCAGGGTATAAAATAATTGAACCACCATAAACATTAATTTTAAACATTTAAACATTTACCTGTTACGCTAGACGGATAAGTCAACTCTTGGGGAGAATTGTTGATCAAGATGGAACTTGGTAAATTTTCGCAGTGAACAAGTTACACTAAGACTACATTTTAAGCCAGAGCCTTAAGATGATTATATATAATAAAGATCTAGTTAGAGATCAATTTACAATTCACAATTTCGCTGCCTCTCCAGTTTTTTGTTTTGTTTTTGAAATTGTTTTTCACTTCATACAAAATATCATGAGTTGCAGAACAGGGGTGGCCCATTTGCCCTAAAATCCGCAATACACAGACAAGGCTAATCAATAAGGAGGGTGCCAGGTACCTGTATAGTTCGTTCATTTGGGCTATTTTTTGTAATGGGCCTCCAGCTAGACTTATTCTCAGCACGGGTATCACACTTTAATCCGGCTCAGCAGAAGGGTAGTAGACAGGAAGAAAGGATAGGGAGGGTTAGGGTCGTAAGTACCTCTGTCCTACGGAGAGCATGCTGACCTCAGTACCCACCAGAATCTAGAAAAACTCACCTCAGCTGACTGATTTGAAAGAAGTCATTACCAAGCGGCAACCACGGGAAGGTTTCGAAGAGGATTTTTGCTGACCCGAGTTGACGCTAGTCTTGTTTATTTTTCACCGAGACAATGTGTGAGCTGTACGGACTCTTTGATTTCTCTATCTTTCTTTCTCTTACCAATGTTACGATTTCGGTATCTTTGGTCACCAGCTCGAGCGTTGGTTCCTCCTTCATTCTATCTCTCGTCTCCTTCTTGCTTGCGTACGCTACAGATATTCATTTTGTATTTTTTTCTTAATTAAAAAAATGTTTGCCTTATATTGTAAACTTCATTTAGTATTAATAATAATAAAGTAGGACTAGTACCACTAAAGGTATACCACCTCTATACGGTCCTCCCCTACAGCAACAGTTCTGCAGTTCTCCTATTCACCCTGGCAGACTGTGCATCACCACAGCTAAAAAGAGTTTGATTTGAGGCTTAGTTTTTTTGCGTTTGTTGTTGGTCCTTTGTTCATTAAATTAAGTACTTGTACTAAATATTTAAGTGGTTTGTTTTTGATTTAAGTCTTAGGTTAACTCCGACAGGGCTGCTACCGTCGGCATATCTCGATGTTTGGGTTTTCTTTGTAATCTCTTGAGTTGCATCATAGTGAATATTTCTTGCGTCAATTTTATCTGGCAGTTCCACGACATTCTGCAGTTGTTATAATGATTGTAGCGACGTAAAATTTTTAAGATGTGTTTTGTATTTAGCTTCATAGATATTGTTTATAGGCGGAGTTAATTGTTATGTTCTTGCGATTTCGGAAATTTCCCTAAGCTGGTGTAAGAAGATCTTAAGCAGCTGCTTACAGCCTGGTGTACTTATAAGGAGGCAAAATTGTGTTTGAGTATTCAGTCTGACTAGAAGCCCGGATTCTTTTAGCACTATTTGCGTGATTTCTTTTCCACATACAGAGATTTCACGAGAAGTAACTTTTGTGGCATACGAGGGCGGATTGATAAAGAAGCTACCTAAGTACGAAAAAGGCAGCACAAAAACGTAAACTTTTTTTTTTTGAAATTGTGATCTGTCAAACGTCAGCTGTTAAAATTTCACCGAAATTCATTGATTAGTTTATTTATTGTAGTTGTTTGAAGTAACCAACTTTTGTGTTTCTTGAAAAATGGAAAAAAGTGAATTTCGGGCAGTGATTAAACACTATTATTTGAAAGGGAAAACGGCTAAAGAGACAAAATAAAAGCTCGATAAACATTACGGTGAGTCAGATTACATGGTAAAATATTGGATTGTTGAATTTAAACGCCGCCAAACAAGCACTGCAACAATACTGCACTGGAAGGCCAAAAGAGGTGGTTACTGAAGAAAATATCAAGAAAATCCTCGATATCGTTATGAATGATCTCCGAGTCAAGTTGCGTGAGATTGTTGAAATGGTAAACATCTCATATGAACGTGTCTTCAACATTTTGCATAAATATTTGCATATGAAAAAGCTGTTGGAAAGATGGGTGCCGCGTTTGCTCAGTGTCGAACAAAAACAAGTTCGAGAGACCATTTCACAGCGGTGTTTGGACATGATAAAGCGTAATCCTGTTGATTTTTGGCGTCGATTAATAACTGTTGATAAAACGTGGGTCCACCACTATACACCTGAAACCAAAAATCAATCGAAACAATGGGTGGAAGCTGGTGGAAGTGCTCCGAAGAAGGCGAAGGCAGTGGAATGCACTCGGAATATTGCTTATCGATTATCTTGAAAAAGGATACACAATCACAGGAAAGTATTATCGTGCATTATTGGATCAATTGAATGATGCAATCAAGAAAAAACGACCACATTCAAAGAAGAAAAAAGTGCTCTTTCTTCAAGACAACGAACCGGTTCACACAGCATTAGATACGATGCTAAAATTACATGAAATACACTTCGAATTGGTTGATCATCCACCTTATAGTCCAGATTAAGCTCCTATTGACTTTTTCCTGTTTCCAAACATGAAAAAATGGCTCGCAGGAAAAAGATTCAGCTCAAACGAAGAAGTGATTACCGAAACTAACGCGTATTTTGAGGGGTTCCCGAAATCGTATTATTCCGATGGTATAAAAAAGTTGGAATATCGTCTTACTAAGTGTGTCGAAGTAAAAGGAGACTATGTTGAGAAATAAATCGTTTTTGAAAAAAAAAAAATTGTTTCCTACCTACGTAGATTCATTATCAATCCGCCCTCGTATATCCACTGATTCTTACGTTGTAGTTGAGTCCATGTGAAGCCATCAGGTTTTTTCCGCAGTTGAAAGTTCGATTGTGTGTTGTTGTTGAAAGTATTTATCTCACACATTGCCGAAGTAAGGCTGTATTGAATTTTCACCTTGGATTACAGATACATTTCGATTTTAATGTTTCCTTTGATCCATTTAGGAATTAGAATTAAATTGAACAGATTATATCGTTCATGTTCCACCGGAGAAAGAATAAGACTGAATACAACGTGATTTCTTGTAAGTCCTGCTTTAACCTGCGTCAATTTGTACAACTTTAGTACGTCTTCTTAGTTGATGGATAGTTCTAATGACGTTGGTAAGTGAGATTTAATTTTGTTTTCACTTTGTAATTGACTGTGTCAGAAGCAGAGGACATATTTTGCCATGATGCGTGTCTGTAAGAACATCCAATTGGCGACTGATTTGTTTACATTTCGTTTTGTGACATGTTTCTTTGATAGCAACATTATAATTTCGGGCACTGTAGTAGTATTAAAATAATTTGTTTACATAAGAATAAATTTACTGAACACAGCTCTATGTACATATCGTTGGTGCACATGAATAAAGACGCGCTCGTAAAATATACTGCGAAAAAAGACGCGTAAATATAATTACCGGCGAAGAATGATATAATTGATAGTGGTGAGGTTATCACCACACTCCTTCAACCAATTCATAAAGCAAATTATATAACGAATATAATACACTAATTATTACCAATAGATAGGATAAATGGTTATATGATTACGTGTCTTTCTTCGCCGTTAACTTTGTTTACGCGTCTTCCTTGACGTCAACTATGTTTTCTGGTCTTTCTACTCTTATCTTTTTACACTCGTGGGTCTTTCCTTGTATGCACCGACGATATGACCAAGAAACCCAAATGTAAGCATTGGAAATTGCAACAATCTTATGGTTGATTCATCTAGAACTACATAGCGAAACTTTGAACTATATTGAAATAATTTAAAAATATTGGAGTGAACTATTTTCTATAGAAAGGTCAGACATGGTGAATAAAGAAGACATAATTGATTAGGACCTCAATCTGAACCTTTCTCTTCCTCTTTTGGACAAATGTCAATCTTGACTCTCGTCAAACTGCAATAGAAGGAGAAGTGAAACCGGATTAACAGACCTAGGCGGATCTTATTTACTGTGATATCAAAACAATTCAATCCTGATCCTTCTTCTGATCGATGATAAAACAACCGAAGCCTACTAAAAATGTATATATTGTATATTGTATATACCATATTAGCCACCATATGATGTATTACTATTGTGTACTATTTTTCCACAACACCACGTTACCTAATTCCCTAAGTGTTGCGACTCCTCTCCGAACATTAACACAAGGTAGGGTATTAGAATAAAATCACCCTGTTACTATCATTTTTAGAAAACCATCTACTTTTTTTGTTTTACTCCTTTAACTATCTATTCTCTTTCTTACACATTTCAACTTAAACACTAATACTGGAGGGCCTCGTAAGGATCGCAGTATTTACACTACACTGTGCACCATAAACTCACAACTCACAAAAAGCGTCTGCCTTCAGTAAGCTGGCAGCTTATATAACTTTTTGATATTCAAATAGATAAGTAGTTCACGTGATTTTAGTTATCATGGGATGTCTAAATATTGTTGGTATGCTTACGTAAGTGCAGAAAGTTTTCACACCCAACTGCAACCCAGTTGGCTCATTGTTCTGGCATTCCACAATTATAAGTAATATTAATATTTTTTTTTTTTTTAACAAGCTTTTTTATTGGATCTTTTTAAAATTACTTAGAAACTAACAATAAGTAATCAAATCTTACAAACTAAATAAAATTATGTGATATTCCCAACGTTCCATCACAATTTGTTGAGTCACGAGGTATAGCAATTTCACAGCATATTCAGTGTGTCTTTTCTTTTTAATCGACGATGCCCCGTGCTCAGCAACAATTGCCTAACAAGGAGATTCGGATTGTGTAATTTTTGAATGTAGCTTCTGAAGGACATTGCAATTTCCTCAGAAATTGTGGGTGCATTTAAATCTCGATGGATGTTAACGTTCCTCATATACCAAGGCGCGTTTACAATAATTCGCAGACACTTGGATTGTATTCGCTGCAATTTTTCGATATTTGAGGGAGATGCGGTGCCCCAAAACTGAATACCATAAGTCCAGTTTTTCTTCAGGATTGCTTTATATAATAGCACTTTGTATTTGAGATTCAACTTTGATCTTTTGTGTATCAGCCACCATAACTGATTAATTTTAAGCTTGATCTGAGTTTTCTTTGCCTCTATGTGATTTTTCCAGGTCAGCCTTCTGTCGAGGTGAATACCCAAGTACTTTGTTGAGGAACATTGTGGAACTAATTGGCCATTAATTTTAAGTGGGGGACATGTATCTGGCCTTAGCGTGAAGGTTACATGTACGCTCTTTGATTTATTCACTTTTATACGCCATTTTGCTAGCCAGATTTCGAGAGAATCGATATGAATCTGCAGGAGTTTAGTTGCTTCTATGGGGTTAGAGCGAGAGCACAATATTGCCGTATAATCTGCAAAGGTCGATATAAATGTATAGTTATTGTTGGGCATATCTGAAGTGTATAAGAGATACAGTAAGGGGTGCAAAACGCTTCCTTGAGGAACGCCAGCGTGAATATCCAATGGATTTGTTGTATAATCCTTGTGATGTAACAGAAATTGTCTTTTCGTGAGGTAGCTACTAAGCAATGAGGAGACATTTGCAGGCAGTAATAGTTTGAGTTTGTAAATAAGGCCATCGTGCCATAATTTATCGAAAGCTTGAGTGATATCAAGAAAGACAGCTGAGCAATACTTTTTTTCTTCAAAAGTGTTCCTTATCAGAGTTACAATGCGGTGGACTTGTTCTATTGTGCCGTGCTGTTTTCTAAATCCAAACTGATGTTGAGGAATCAGTTGGTTGAGATTAATAAATGGAGTTATATTCATGACAAGTAGCTTTTCGAATACTTTAGAAAGTAGAGGCAGGAGGCTGATAGGTCTGTACGATGCAACTTTTGTAGGGTCTTTTCCTGGTTTTGCTATCATAATAATTTTTGAAGTTTTCCAGCATTTGGGATAGTGTTTAATACGAAGGATAGCATTGAAAATGTGCATCAGATGAATTACTGAAGCCGGAGGTAGCTCTTTTATCATTTTACCGGTAATTTTATCTGAACCAGGTGATTTTTTTGGGTTTAAATCTTTATAAATTGCTTTGAATATGTCCTTTTTTTTAATTTTGAGCGTTATTGAGCAAGGTTGAGAAGTTAATTTTGGTAATGAGGACTGTGCAGAGGGTGGATTGGGTGTAAACACACTTTTTAGGTGGTTTGCAAGAGCCAAACCCTTCTCACAGTTGCTTCTAGCCCAATTATCGTCACTCAAACGGATGGGGGAATCAGTGAGAATTGGCCGATTTGAGGTTTTTGCTGATTTCCACAAAGAGTAGTCTGACACTTCACCAGGTGTTAATTTCGCTATGTGCTCTTCTAACTCTTTGTTGTTTTTATTTTTTAAGGCTTGCTTTAACTTTCGAGTGCAGTGCTGTAGCTGTGTTTTCAGATTCGTTGATCTGAATTCTTGCCATTGTCTTCGGAGTCTTCTTTTCTGTCTTACTAGCAATTCAATGTCGGCTGGTGTGTATGGGCTATAGTTTGATTGCTTGCATACCTTTGTGCAGGTGGCTGAGCTGAGAGCTAATGAGAGCAGCTGGTTGAATTTTTCGAGTGCTGAGTCTACATCGTGTCCATTTCTTAATACAGTACTCAGAGGAAGATGGGAATTTATATATTTCTTGAATTTTAACCAGTCTATTTTCCTTCTAACGCAATTACCTTGGGGGCTTGGTGATTTTATAGATATTACCGTGGGTGAGTGGTCAGATGATAGATCATAATTACACTCTGTGGAGATATTTTCCATCTGCAAACCTTTGGCGACTCCAAAGTCTATGAGATCGGGTATTTTCCTCTTGTCCGTCGGCCAATATGTCGGTTGACCATTTGAAAGAACATCGTAGCCGTGATTAGTGATGATTGAACATAGTCTTCTGCCTTTTGGAGTTATTAAGCGGGAGCCCCAGTGAGTGTGTTTGGCGTTGAAATCGCCAGCAACCAAGAATTTGCTACCAAGAGTTGAGAAAAATTCTTTATATTGCTGTTCGGTAATACTGTATCTTGGGGGACAGTATATCGCAGATATTACTAGCTTAGAGATGTATTCTTCCAGACATATAGATGTTGCTTGCAAGTAGACGCTACTGAAATCTTCGAGAACATGATGTTTTATTCTGCTTTTTATCAATATGGCAGTTCCTCCGCGTGCCTTACCATGCGGATGATTTGTGGTGTACAGTTTGTAATATGGTATTTGGTAGCACTTTTTGTCAGTGAAATGGGTCTCAGATATCATCATTATGTCGATCTGGCTGGATTCAAGGAATTGAACTCATGGTCTGGATAGCAATGTTTGGAGTAACATCGATTGATTTTTCATCATTTCTTGCATCATTGTTTGCATTGAGTTCATGAATTTGTTCATATTCTGAATTAATGTTTGAAGCAAATGTTCAAGGGTACTTGACTGTTGGGGGGGCAGTGAGTGTTTCTGCTCATTATTTACATTGCTTTGTTGGTGTGGGTTTTGTTTTAACACGCTAGCGTATGAATTGGTTTGATTCTTGTTTGGGATTGCAAAGAATGCATCAATATTTTGTCTCTTACTTGAGTTGGCTATCTGAGTTTGCTCAACTGGTTTTAGAGGTTGATTGCTAGCGGAGAAATTTAGCTTTTGGGTTGTATATACTGGGCAACCTCTATAATTTGCGGTGTGATTACCTCCACAATTGCTGCATTTTTTCATGCTAGCATTGCCTTTAGATTTTGGGCATATGTTTGATTTATGGAGATCTCCACAAATCACACGAACAGCTGGCAGGGTACAATATGTCTTAGTATGTCCATATTCTTGGCAGTTACTGCACTGAGGAGGTCCAGTTCTCTTATGGGGTTCTTCGATTGTGATTTTGCGATGCAATAAATCTCGAATTTTATATATGGGGTTTACTTCACCTTTTATTAGGGGTTTTGTTTCAGGCTGAAGCTCAATACGATATTACGGTTGAGGTATATTGCTCTTGTTGAGAATGTTGAATACTGTTTTGGCTTGAAACCCTTCTTCCTGAAGGGCAAGTTTGATTTCGTTAATGTCAACGTTGGGTTCGACGCCTTTGAGTACAACGATTAAGCCCTTACTACTTTTTAGCTGATATGTGTAGTAATTCTTTTTTACAGCATCAAATTCCGCAATTACCTTGAGATAATGAGTTTCGCTGTAGATTTGCACTTTCGTTTCCTCAATTTGGCCTTTGCGAATAGGAACAACGTGGAAATTCTTTGGTCCTATAAGACTTGTAATTCTAGAAATCAACTTATCTCAGTTGCGTTCTCTTAAGAAAATGGGTGGGGGTTTGAAATTTTTCTTGGAGATAATATTTTCGTCACTTTCATCACCTGAAAGCAGAGCGTATCTATTTTCTGAACTAATAGGGGCAGTGTTCTGCTTTTGAATTTTTGTTGAATTCTTTTGTTTTGAATTTTGTGGACTTCTTTTTCGCTTTACTACAGTAATGTAGCGATCAATTCCAGTTTGAACAGCAACTGGTTCTTTATTAGTCATCGCACTAGTTGCTTTAACTGTTACTTTCACTTGTGCAGTGTGTATCAACTGTTTTTTTTGATAATGCACTTATCGGCGGGGTTTGCGCGGGTGATTGCAAATTATGGTTTACACACACATTAACAGGCGATTGCCGTTGCCGGAGAGGAGAGTGCTGAACACTCATATTATAAACAAAATGTTTGCAAACGATATTATTATTTATTTTTTTTTTTTCTAAAAAAATTAATATTAATATGAATTGTGTATATCACAACCTCGAGCAATGTTGGTATGTGTATGGATATACAAGGTGTGACAATTATGTATTAAGACTCCAACCATATCTCAGCAAACAAGCGCCCCATCTATGTGTGCGTTTTGAAGCTTCAACCTTCCTCTACTAACTGTCAAAATTTCGAAGTATTTGGTTGACATTTAATGTTTATTGACATTCATTTAAAAAACACGTGTTCCTTTGATGTTGAAAATTTAACATGGAGGAAAGAGCGGTCATTAAATTCCACGCAAAAATTGGTAAAAGTGCATCAGAAACATTCGGAATGAAGTGATCGAGTGAAAACATTTGATTGAGATCAAATGTTTTTATATGGCATAAACGGTTTGTGGATGGCAGAGAGTCGCTGGAAGATGAAATAAAAGTAGGAAGGCCAATTTCAGTGCGGACGCCGGAAGCGATCTAGAAAGTTCGTGATTTTATTACAGAAGACCGGAAGGCTTCAGTGAAAATGATGGAAGAGGCCTTAGAAACTATCCAACTCATTCTTCACTAGGATTTGGACAAAACAAAGGTCTGTGCGAGATTTGTTCCACACACGTTGACCGAGGACCAAAAATTAATGAGAGTCAGTCATTCTAGAGACATGGTTGCAGCTCTAAATTTCCTGAAAACAATTGTTACGTGTGATGAAATATGGTGTTTCCAATACGATCCAGAAACCAAGCGTCAAAATGCGGAATCGAAATCAAAAAACTCACCACAAGCCAAAAAAATACGAAAAGTTCCATCAAAAATCAAAACAATGCTCATCACATTCTTCGATAGCAAAGAAATTATCCACAAAGAATTTGTTAAACTGGTCAAATAGATACTTCCTCATTTCACTCGAATTCTTGAATCGTTTGATGTCCAGAATCCGTCGTGTTCGACCAGAATACCGCGATCCAAAAACTTGGTCTCTGTTGCATGATAATGCACCGAGTCACACAGCGCTCATTTTTCGTCAATTTTTGGCTCGGAATCAGGTCTGTGTGTTGAATCACCCGCCGTATTCACCTGATTTGGCACCGTGCGACTTCTTTTTGTTCCCAAAACTGAAATTGAAGTTGAAAGGATGCTTTTTTGATGACATTCAGACCATACAACGGGCTTCGACGAGGGCACTGGAGGCAATTCCGAAAAATGAGCTGGAACACGCGTTTGAATCACTATTAAATCGATGTAACAAGTGTATAGAATCAGGAGGAGATTATTTCGAATAAATATACCGAAAAATGAGCAGATATCGTGTTTAATTGTGTTTTCTAGGGGCAGTCTTATTACATAATTGTAGCACCTTGTATATGTATTTCACAATTTGGGGAGATATGTCGCGAGGCAAAATATGCATATGTGCATATTTTATATTTTGCTTACAACATCCTTCCTTTCTCCCAGGAAGAAAAAATTGTGAAATATTAACAATTATTACTTGTCGAATGAAAAGTGGATTTACTTTGAGAATCTTAAATGCAAAAAATCATGGGTTACGTCAGGCAAACCATCAACATCGAGCGCAAGACCGTATCGCTTTGGAAAGAAGGTGATGCTGTGTGTTTGGTGGGATCAGAAAGGTGTTGTATACTATGAGCTTCTTAAACCTGGTGAAACTATTAATAATGATCGCTACCGACAACAAATGATCAATTTAAACAATGCATTGATCGAAAAACGTCTAGAATGGGCCAGAAGACACTGTAAGGTAATTTTGCTCCACGACGACGCACCGGCACATAGAGCATAACCGGTTGAGGATACGATCAAATCGCTTGGCTGGGATTTGTTACCGCACCCGCCGTATTCACCAGATTTGGATCCTTTCTATTACTATTTGTTTTTATCGATGGGTAACGCACTTAAGGAACAGAACATCAAAACATCTGATGAACTGGAAAATTGGGTCTCTGAATAGTTTTCATAAAAGACGATCAGTGGTATCCACAAATTGCCTGAAAGGTGGTTAATATGTGAGAAAGCGATGGCCAATACTTTGAATAAAATATTTTTATCTTTTCACTTTAAAATAAGCATTTTATTTTCTTTAAAAAACGATAATTTCTACACCTGTATATAGGTACTGCTATAGTTCGATGATTATCGTGCCCATGATGACGACTATTCTTATATTTTTTATCCTATTCTTATATTCTTTATTAACTTTTAAATGATAGTTCGCCCAGTGCGCATGAGTATTCATACACCGAATTACCATTCAACGCGCTAAATTGCAACATATGTCTTGATACGCATGACCACTACGCTTTCCCATTCTATAAGTTGCAACTTTATTTTAAATCTTTTTATTTAATGTATTGTATATTCTATTAGGTACTTTTAGTTTTAGCAAATGTTTTGTTATATAATTTTTTTTATAAAAAGTATTTTTTTTTAAATTTTATTTTAATTTTTGATATTTATTGAAGATACCTTTTTTTACGATTCGTGGTGGGGTCCTCTCGGATATTTTCTGCTGACTTTTTTGCTTATTTATTGGGTGTGTGAATTAGTAACGGCTTTTGTTAGTGATCAAAAATCATTTATTTTTAAGAATTCTGTAAAAAACATGTCATTTAAAGTATTGTCCATCAGAAACTATGCCATTTCCCCATCTTTATGGCAATTTATGGATTCCATCTCATAAGAACTTAGCTGGATTGACGCCATAAACGAATCGAGTCAATTGTTGATTCCAGTGACTGAAGTGATGCGCATTCTATTAAGGGCGTTCTGCATTGACCGTTACAAGTGGAACAAGAAAAATTACCGACTCGTGTCTGGTCGCTTTTACGTCCGTTTCTCTATCATTGCTCTCTTCAACCGCATCAATTGCTGTCGGCACAGCTCTCCCGCAATGATTCGACCAGGTCTTGGTCGAGTAATGTCGCCAAATACTCATCTTCAAACTTTTTCGGCTGTCGTGAGCGCTCTTTGTCTTTGATATCAAAATCACCGTTTTTGAAGCGCATAAAGTACTCCTTATACTATGTATTGGATAGAGAATTGTCGCCATACAATTCCACAAGCAAACGATGACTTTTCTTTGCAAAAAAGTAACTTAACAAGACTTCCCGCAAATGCTGCTTTTTTCGACAAAAAATATGATGCGCACAACCAAATTGAAAACTTTTCACAGTAAGTGAAGAGATATTTAAGATGACATTTCGGACAATGATGTACGACATGGCGCTTACGCGTGGCGCCCTGTAACGTAAAAGGCCGTTTACTAATTAACACACCCAATATTATTTCCGTGTTAATTTTCATTAAGTATGTCACCATAAATAAAATAATTATTATTATTTTATTTATGGTGGAAATAATTATTATAATTACAATATGTGTTGCGCTTAAACGGTGGTCTGGTGGTGTTTTCGCAAGGTAACGTGTCTAACTGCCTCAACTGGGTGGGGCTAGCGCAATCCTTGTTGAACTCATCGCAAGTCAACTCACTGGCTGTCATGTAGTTTGATCTGAGCGCTATGTGATGATACCTTTATTTGTTAATGAGGGGTAGTCATATAGCTTGCTCTGCTTACTATGTGACGGCGCTTTCATTATTATTAATGGGGGCCCTCCATGTGGCGACCACCGGGCAACGTCTTCCTGGCACCCGCTGGGAGGCGGCTGAAGTGAGTGGCGAAAATCTCCTCGGTTAGAGGTTGTGCGTTGGGTTTGGGACCCGCCACATAAAAAACCCCCCCAATGAAAAAAACTAAAATGCCTCGGATAAGGACTACCGCTTTTGTTGATGACCCCCGCAAACGAAAAAAGGACAATGATTTACGGATATGCACCTGGAATGTCCGGTCCCTTTATAGGGAGGGTGCCTCTATCCAGCTGGTTGATGTCCTCGAAAAATACAGAGCTGACATCACCGCTCTCCAGGAAATGCGATGGACAGGACAGGGCTGCTCCAAAAGAGCGTCCTGTGACATCTACTACAGTTGCCATGCTGAAAGGCACGAATTAGGATGTGGATTTTTGGTCAGCAAGAGACTACGACATCTTGTCTCACAGTTCACGCCTGTGAACGAACGGCTGGCCACAATCCGCATCAAGGCAAAATTTTTCAACATCAGCCTTATATGTGCCCACACTCCGACGGATGAGGAGGACAATGTGACCAAGGAGAGCTTCTTTCAGCGCCTCGAAGAAGCTTATGACCGCTGCCCCCGCCACGATATCAAAATCGTGCTTGGCGACTTTAATGCCAGGGTGGGCAAGGAAGGTACCTTTGGTCCAACTGTCGGAAAATTCAGCCTCCACCAGAACACCTCCGATAACGGAATGAGGCTGATCGACTTCGCCGCAGCACGAAACATGGTAATTGGTGGTACCAGATTCCAGCATCTCGACATCCACAAAGCGACAAGGCTGTCTCCAGATCATCGTACAAGAAACCAAATTGATCATGTGGTGATTGACGGAAGGCATGCTTCCAGTGTGATGGACGTGAAATCGATCCGTGGTGCCAACATCGACTCGGATCACTACCTTGTTGCAGCTAAGGTGCGCACACGCTTATGTGTCGCAAATAACAAGAGAAGTCCCACACAGAGAAAGCTCGACGTCAGTAAGCTGCGATCACCAGAGACAGCAGATGCATTTTCCACTCGACTATCGGATCTGCTTATGCAGAACACTCCCCAACTTGATGATACATGCGCACGGTGGACACATATATCCCACTCCATGACTACTGCTGCCGAGGAGGTAATCGGTTACTACCGGCCTCTGAGGAATGAGTGGTATGATCAGGAGTGTCGCGACGCTACCGCAGAGAAAGACGCCGCCTACAGAAGAACCCTGCGTGCAGGCGCAACGCGAGCTGTTAAGGAGCGGTATAGAGAGAAAAGGAGTGCAGAGAGACGTCTTTTCAGGCGCAAGAAGAGGGAGTTGGAAAGACGTGAGTGTGAGGAGATAGAGATGTGTACCGACAAGAATGAAACTCGAAAATTCTTCGAAAATATCAAGCGCCTGAATGGAGGTTTAAATCCCGGAGCCTCTTCTTGTCGTGATGGAAATGGAAATCTGGTTACAGATGTCCAGAGTGTACTGAGCCTATGGAGGGAACACTTCTCCACGTTACTGAATGGCGATGCTACGAACAATTCCGCCAGTGGAGGAGATTGCCCGATAACCCCAATTACAGATGATGGTGTTGATGTTCCACCACCCGACTATGACGAGGTTGAAACGGCCATTTTAAGGCTGAAGAACAACAAAGCCGCAGGTGCTGATGGCCTGCCTGCCGAGTTGTTTAAGACCGGAGGCGATGAGCTGCTCACCCGCATGCACCAGCTCATAAGCAGAATATGGTCGGATGAAAGCATGCCTGATGATTGGAGGCTCAGTGTTCTCTGTCCTGTACATAAAAAAGGAGACCCCACAAATTGCGCCAACTACCGTGGAATAAGTCTCCTGAGCATCGCATACAAGGTTCTATCAAGCGTACTGTGTGAAAGGTTGAAGCCTATGCTCAGCAACCTGATTGGACCTTATCAGTGTGGCTTCAGACCTGGTAAATCCACCATCGACCAGATTTTCACACTGCGCCAAATCCTGGAGAAGACCCAAGAAAAACAGATCGACACACACCACCTATTTGTTGATTATAAAGCCGCTTTCGACAGTCCGGTAAGGGATTACCTCTACGCAACAATGTCTGAGTTCGGTATTCCTGCAAAGCTCATTCGACTTTGTAGAATGACACTGCATAACTCTCGTTGTGCAGTGAAAATTGGGAAGGACCTCTCCGCACCGTTTAATACCGAACGGGGTTTCAGACAAGTGTCATGCTGTTAGCGTATGCCGACGATATTGACATAATCGGCATGAACACGCGAGCAGTCAGTGCAGCATTCTCAGATTTGGAAAGAGAGTCGCGTCGGATGGGTCTCACGGTGAACGAGGGCAAGACGAAGTATCTAGTGTCAACAAACAAAGAGTCCCGGCGTCTTGGACAGCACGTCACTGTTGACAACTACGCTTTTGAAGTAGTAAGGGACTTTGTCTATCTTGGAACCAGCATTAACAGCAGTAATGACGTCAGCTTGGAGATCATGCGTAGGATAACTCTTGCTAACAGGTGTTACTTTGGGCTGAGTAAGCAATTGAAAAGTCGAGCCCTCTCTCGAAGAACGAAAACTACACTCTACAAGTCTCTCATCATGCCTGTCCTAACATATGGCGCTGAAGCCTGGACAATTTCCATCTCGGATGAGCGAATGCTTGGAGTTTTCGAGAGAAAGGTCCTACGCAGGATCTTTGGACCTATTTGCGTTGGTGGCGAGTACCGAATAAGGTACAACCATGAGCTGTACGAGCTATATGCCGATATTGACATAGTAAAGCGCATCAAAATCCAGCGGCTGCGCTGGCTAGGTCATGTCGAGCGAATGGAAGAACACGCTCCAGCTAAGAAGGTGTTATATTCGGAACCCGCTGGAGGACGACGCAGAAGAGGAAGACCAAACCTCCGGTGGAAAGACCAAGTACTGGAGAACCTGACGGCGCTTGGAATGGTAACGATTAATGCGCTTATTATACGAAAGCACATGGACGACAGAATATTAAGGCAGTGATCATATTTTACCTCTAATCGGTTCTCAGTGAATTCGACAGAATGCGACGTCACAGTATTTAAAAGAGTTGAATTATTCATTTATTATTCCGCATTGTTTATATAATTAGTGGGTGCCGTAGCTCAGTGGTTAGTGTGCTCGCCTTCTGATCTGTAGGTCGTGGTTCAATCCCCGGCTGATGCATAACAAATTTAATATCGATAAGATTTTTCTTTCGAACGGTACCCACCTGTCGGCAAGCAATTGGCAATTCTTCCGACAGTAACAACTTGCCATGAAGAAGCTTCTTAAAGAACTCTGTGACAAAGCTTAGTAAAAGTGATGTCACAAGTGTTCTGCCGTTCGGAACCGGCTAAAATAAGTAGGTCCCTTCTAATACTGTCCAAATTTAAGACGTACAACAGTAATGGAAGAGAAGCTCGGCCAATGAGCCCTTTGGGGCTTTAAGTGCCACATATTTATTTATTTTTTTTTTTTTATATAAATTAAAATTATATTATATTACTTACATACTTATGTGGCCATTTTGCCTTCTCAGGTAGTCAGCTTGTCGTGGTGTAGGGGCTTAATATGAGCTGGAACATGGCATATGAAAGACTGTGCCATAGTTCAGCACGTAAACTAAGTACTACCTACGACGCACAGTTTGAAAGTAGTTTACTACGATTCCTGATCAGTCGTTAAAGGCTTGCTAGCAGTCCGAATGGCTTTTATAGCGTCTCGGGGAGTAAGCAGGTCACCTGCCTACACACTAGCAAATTGGTCCGCCCTTAGGGGAAGTGCGGCTATTACTTCTGACCAATAGCTAATTTTCAGTACGGTCATGTCTCTGCTGGATTTCGGTTGCCGGATAGTCGTGCGCGGGAGAAGGAAAACTCCCAAGGCAGTGTCCGCTCATGCTACAGACTATTAAGGCCTTGTCTTGACAGTCTGTGGCATGGACCGACTCAAAAATGACCTAAAATAACCCCCTAAATTCGCGATGGAACAGCTATGCCTGCGAACTTGCTTGACGGGGTAGAGTCAAGGATAATAGCGAACTCCGTACAAGGCGAACCTACGGTTTCAATTTGCTTTCCCATTGACGGCACCCATGGGTGACCAAAATGCAAGTTTCGATAAAATATCAGATCTGATGGATTCTAAATTTGAAAAAAGAATATGGACTGCACACATTTAAAGGTGGAAAACGAGGGTAAAAGCCTACAAATTTCAGTAAACGAGGGGGTAACTGGTCCAAACGTCACTTAAATTGCAGTCTACGATCAGCGGGGGCACCAGGTCCCATATCCACTGATAAAATGGAACAAGACCAGTCGGAAGGGGCAAGCGGCCTTTCTTCCGACAGTCTTGAAAGGATGGACGTCCAACTTAGTCAGGAGTTGGTTGGACATCACATCAACCCTGAGGAGGAACGCGTTCTCCTAAGGGAAGACTCCACAATCGACAGGGTGAAGCTGACCGTGGCTGGACGCAAGAGGCTGAAGGCTTTACTTGCAAAGGGCATACCGCTGGAAACAGCTAGGTCCTTGGCGGTAAAGTCTGTTGGAGTCAATGCGACCAGCGACGTACAGACGACCCCGAAAAGATCCCGATCGGATGGCTCCACTCCGACATCGAGCTCTTCGCACCTGAGGGTAGGGTTGATAGCCCATCAACAGTACCTTCGACTGCGTTCGCTGTGCCGGCCTGCGGGGAGATAGAGGCGGTTGTAGCGGTGGCTTCTAAAGGAGTGGCTCCACAAATCGCCCCTGGGGCGTTCCCTGTTCGAAGCCAACTCTGGCTGAAGCTGTCCGCTTTAAGAAGGTCGGGGTTATCCAAAACAATTTCCCGGAGGGCATATGGTCCACTGAGGAAATTGGCAAGGTGCAGAAATGCATCATCGACAGGGTCTACGAGTCCCGCGGTGGCCCGGTGAAGCCTCAATTTGCAGGCTATGCTTTTAAGCCCGGATAGTTAACTGGTTGAAAGAGATGGTACCAGCCCTGAAGCCATGAGAGGGGGCCGATTTAAAGGTTGTGGACGAAGCGGAAGTGCCGAAGGCCAAAATCTTTGTCAGATACTTCCCTGGCTAAGTATTGTGGCAAAATGACTGAATTCTGGGGCAGATTGAGTCACAGAACTCGGACATTTGTGTTAGCAAATGGAGGGTGCTAAACGGGCTTCACAAAGGTGACCTTGTCGAGCTAGCGGTGGCCCTGGATCCACAGTCTTCGGAAGTGGTCGAAAAGCTGAGCAACAAAGTCTTTTATGGCTTTGGCAGTGCCCAGCTAAGACCCAGACTTAAGGGTAACAGAGAAAAAGTCCAGACTGTTGCTGAAGAGCAACCTTCGACCTCGGCGGCGGCTCGTTCGCAAGCACATAGCCAAAAGCCGAAAACGGTTTCCAGCATCGTAAAGCCAGCACCGATAGCACCGATACCAGTGCCCGGCGTCCAAAACCATCTCTGCTCTCCGGTTGGCTCCCGAAATGGGAACGCAAGGATCCGGAGGCCAGAGAAACCTTGCGAAGCACGAAAGGTGGTAAGGTCCGAAGGGGCCAGTCTGGGAAATAATGTCCCAGGCTTCACCTCGAATGCATACTGGCAGTTGGAGGCAGCTCAAATGCCTCCAAATAAATCTCCACCGGGCAATAGCAGCCTCATATAGACTCAGTGCCATGGTGGAACAAAATTGCCTGGACTTTGTGGACATCCAAGAACCATCGCAATGTGGCCGCAAATGAACAAATAAATGGTCTGCAGACAAAAACATGTAGGTTGATCTACGACGTAAATGCTGACCGACCCAGGGCAGCGTTACTCACCAACAAAAATATTAAATTTCTTCCAATTTCAGAGCTCCTACAACGTGATCTGGTGGCGATACAGGCAGAAGTGCCCAATGCCAGAAAAAGAAGAATTGTAGTACTGGCCTCCTTGTAGGGAAATGAACCAACTTTTGTAAATGCAACCAGAGGGGAAGTGTTAGATCTTACTCTAACCAGTGCATTTATATCTAATAATATTTCTAACTGGAGGGTGTTAGATGAAGTCTTCTTGTCAGATCATCGTTATATACGCTTTGACCTGAAAGGGGAAGTTGAAGACATCTTCGAAATTAGAAATGTTAGGAAGACCAATTGGTCACTGTATAACTTCTACTTAGAGCAAAATTTAGGGTGCCTAAGTGAGAGAATTAACAATTCTCAAGAACTGGTCCTCGAGGTCAAGAAACTTGAAAAAACAATTACTGAAGCTTTCGAAAAGAGCTGCGACTTGGTGGTGAAGAAACGTTCTAGGAACGTCCCTTGGTGGAGCGAGGAACTTAACAAGTTACGCAAGAAAGCACGTCAGTTTTTAATAGAGCCAAGTCCAATGGGGACTTGGTATCCTATAAATGTGCTTTAACGGCTTATAATAGCAAACTGAGAAAATCTAAGAGAGATTCATGGAAAAGATTCTGCGAGGAGATCGAGGAGCTTCCAGTAGCTACCAGACTCCAGAAATCGCTCAAGGAAGATTACTCAGTTGGCCTTTCCACACTTAAAAAGGCAGACGGAAATTATACGGGAAGTCTGAAAGAAACGGGACAGTTACTGCTGGATACTCACTTTCCAGGCTGTGCCACCTATGATGAGGATAGTGAAAGCATCGAGGATATCAGTTTTTTGATGGCTACACGCAGGTCACGCATCACTGGCTCGTAAAATTTTTACCGTCAATAAAACTAAATGGGCAATCTCCACATTTAATCCATTTAAATCTTCGGGTGTTGATGATATTAAACCTTGCCTTCTTCGGCAAGGGGCTGATATATTAGTACCAATTCTAACAAAAATTTTTAAGATAAGCCTTTAATTAGGTGCGATGCCTAAATCATGGACAAAAGCTAGGGTCGCTTTCATTCCGAAAGCAGGGAAAAAGGCGGATCACACGCCCAAATCTTTTCGGCCCATATGCCTAACATCCTTCCTGCTAAAAGCAATGGAAAAAAGTATAGATCAGTACATCAGAGAAGTTTTTTCAAAGATACACCACTCTATACTGGACAATATGCTTACCACTCAGGCAAGTCGACTGAGACTGCAATACATTGCCTAACGAGTAAAATCGAACAGGCATTGGAGGGTAAAGATATAGCTCTTTGTACATCGGTTGATATCACAGGAGCTTTTGATAATGCTTCTTTCAGGTTTATTGAGGAAGGTATGATCAGGAAGTAAATTCATAGACTGGTCATAACATGGGTGCTCAATATGCTGAAAAACCAAGGGCTGTCCTCAAGGAGACGTTTTATCGCCGCTCCTATGGTTATTGGTATTGGATGAGCTTTTACAAACTTTCGATGATCTCGGATGCGAAGTTCAGGGCTTTCCAGATGACTTAATAATTATGGTAAGAGGCAAATTTGACTCTACCATAACTGAGCATATGCAACTAGCTCTTGACATCACACAAGATTGGTGTCAAGAGAAATAACTTTCGATAAATCCTAGCAAAACGACGTTAGTACCCTTCACGAAGAGGAGGAAGTTGAATTTAGGGATCTTGAAGTTAGGTGAAACAGAACTAACACTCTCTGAGGAGATGAAATATTTGGGAGTAATCCTGGATAAAACTCTTACTTGGAACAACCATTTATCATAAATCACGAACAAAGCCCTGAGGGCTACCTTCGCTTGCCAAAGGCTGTATGGTAAAACATGGGGACTACGACCTAAAATGATGGCGTGGTCTCACAAAACTGTAATAGTACCAATGATCACTTATGCCTCTCTGGCATGGTGGCCGAAGGTAAATCAAATTTGGACTCAGGCGATCCTTAACAGGATTCATCGAATAGCCTGTTTGAGCGTAACGGAAGCGATGAGAACTAGCCCCACAGCAGCTTTGGGAATAATCACGAGTGTCAATCCTCTACATCTTGTGGTCAAGAGGACAGCAGCCAGTGCAGCCATAAGGCTTTCGAACTCCATTCACCTGAAAGAAGGCCACCTAAAAGGGCACATTAAGATTCCAGACATAGTCTGGAATTCACCGGGCCTCACTGTCTTTGACAGGATGGATAAAAAACTTATATTCTCCAGATGGTAGTACTGGAGCTGGAATTGTAGGGCCAAATTTCCGGAAGGCAATTGCAATGGGAAAAATAGCTATCATTTTTCAGGCGGAGGTCTGTCAGAGAATGACTACGTAGGGGCACTCGAGGAACCAACATATGCATTCTATCGGACAATCAGGCAACTCTAAAATCACTAATGAACTTCTCGTTCTAATCTAAGTTGGTTTAGGAATGCTTTGAACTCCTCAACACCCTAGCAAAGATGAGCTCTGTGACTCTAATATGGGTACCGAGACAAGAGGGGCATGCAGGAAATGAAATGGCAGATTTACCCAGAACCCAGGGCTAGAACTCTTCTGCGGGGTAAACAGTAGTTTCATGAACAACTTAATATGTGAAAAGGAAAAAAGTAGTCTAACCGATTACTGGAGAGCCCAAACAGGCATGCGGCAGTCGAAAAGATTCATTGACCCTGAACATATTGAGGTTGATACTATCTTGAACCTCAGCAGAAAAGACATCAAACTGTACACTGAACTACTAACAGGTCATTGTAAACTTAATTATCACATGATGAAAATGGGTGTGGTAAACAACGATATCTGTCGACTCTGTCTTGGAGAGCAGGAAACAGCAGAACACGTTCTTTGCAATTGCCCAGCTGTGGCTAGACGCAGACCAAACTACCTAGGTAACGGATTCATAGTTCTTAGGGACCTAGTTAAGATCAATCCCACAGCAGTGACAAGATTTATAGTCTTGAGATCTGCTAGTTAGGGAATAGGCTGCACAAAAGACCTTCAGGTCGCGGCGCTTAATAGCCTTAATAATAATAAAATGTGACCATAACAACCGAATATCGATTTAGGCCGAAAATAATATACTTCGCCAGCCATCTCTGTTCTTCGTTAGCTGGCGCCAGCTAGAAATTTCAATTGCCGTCAGCTTCTCCAGTACTTGGTCCTCCCACCGGAGGTTAAGTCTTCCTCTTCTGCGTCGTCCTCCAGCTGGTTCCAAATATAACACCTTCTTAGCTGGAGCGTGTTTTTACATTCGCTCGACATGACCTAGCCAGCGCAGCCGTTGGATTTTGATGCGCTTTACTATGTCAATATCGGCATACAGCTCGTACAGCTCATGGTTGTACCCTATTCGGTACTCGCCACCAACGCAAATAGGTCCAAAGATCTTGCGTAGGACTTTTCTCTCGAAAACCCTAAGCATTCGCTCATCCGAGGTGGAAATTGTCCAGGCTTCAGCGCCATATGTTAGGACAGGCATGATGAGAGACTTGTAGAGTGTATTTTTCGTACTTCGGTGCGGAGAGGTCATTTCCAATTTTCACTGCACAACGGGAGTTATGCAGTGTCATTCTACAAAGTGGAATGAGCTCTGCAGTAATAGCAAACTCAGACATTGTTGCGTAGAGGTAATCCCTTACGGGCTGTCGAAAGCGGCTTTATAATCAACAAATAGGTGCTGTGTGAAAATCTGGTCGATGGTGGATTTACCAGATCTGAAGCCGCACTGATACGGTCCAATCAGGTTGCTGAGCATAGGCTTCAACCTTTCACACAGTACGCTCGATAGAACCTTGTATGCGATACTCAGGAGACTTATTCCACGGTAGTTGGCGCAAATTGTGGGGTCTCCTTTTTTATGTACAGGACAGAGAACACTGAGCCTCCAATCATCAGGCATGCTTTCATCCGACCATATTCTGCTTATGAGCTGGTGCATGCGGGTGAGCAGCTCATCGCCTCCGGTCTTAAACAACTTGGCAAGCAGGCAATCACCACCCAAAGCTTTGTTGTTTTTCAGCCTAGTAATGACCTCTCTGATCTCATCATGGTCGGTTGGTTGAATGTCTATTCCATCATATATAATTGGGGTGTTTTGAAAATTTCCGCCGCTGGCGGGATTGTTCGAGGGGTCACCACTCAGTAACGCTCAGTACACTCTGGACATCTTTAAGCAAACTCCCATTGTTGTCAAGATAGAAAGAGGCTCCGGGATTTAAACAGCCATTCAGACGCCTGATCCTCTCGAAGAATTTGCAAATCTTATTCCTGTCCCCACTGATCTTTATCCCCTTACACTCGCTTCTCTTCTGCTTTCTCTTCTTGTGCCAAAAAAAATATCCTCTACTCTCTCTGTACCACTCCTTAACACCTGCACGAAGGGTTTTTCTGTATGAGGCGTCTTTCTATGCGGTAGCGTTACGACACTCCTGATCGTACCACTCATTTCTCAGAGGTCGGTAGTAACCTATTACCTCCTCAGCAGCAGTAGTCACGCATTTATCATCAAGAGGGGAGTGTTCTGCAAAAGCAGATCCGATAATCGAGTGGTAAAGGCATTTGCTGTCTCTGGTGATTGCAGCTTATTGACGTCGTTTGTTCTTTGCGACACATAAACGTGTTCGCACCTTAGTTAACAAGTTAGTGATCCGAGTCAATGTTGGCACCACGGAACGATTTCAAGTCCATCACATTGGAAGCATGCCTTCCGTCAATTATCATGTGACAAATTTGGTTTTTCGTTTATTAATCTGGAGGCAGCCACGTCGGTTTTTGAATTTCGAGTTGCTGAAATCTGATACTAATAATTACGGTGCTTAGTGCTGCGGCGAAGTCGATCAACCTTATTCCGCTATCGGAGGTGTTTTGGTGTAGGCTGAATTCCGACAGGACCAAAAATACCTTCCTTGCCCACCCTGGCATTGAAGTCGCCAAGCACGATTTTGATATCGTGGGGGGGGGGCAGCGTTCATAAGCTTCTTCGAGGCGCTGAAAAAAGCTCTCCTTGGTCACATTGTCCTTCTCATCCGTAGGAGCGTGGGCACACACATTTTGCCTTGATGCGGATTGTGGCCAGCCGCTTTTACGTAGTCTCTTGCTGATCAAAAATCCACATCCTAATTCGTGCCTTTCAGCATGGCAACTGTAGTAAATGTCACAGGACGCTCTTTTGGAGCAGCCCTGTCCTGTCCATCGCATTTCCTGGAGAGCGGTGATGTCAGCTCTGTATTTTTCGAGGACATCAACCAGCTGGATAGAGGCACCCTCCCTATAAAGGGACCGGACATTCCAGGTGCATATCCTCAAATCATGGTCTTTATTTCGTTTGCGGAGGTCATAAACAAAGGGGATAGTCCGTTTAAGAGACATTGCTGTTTTTTTCATTGGGGGGAATTTTTATTTGGCGGGTCCCAAACCCAACGCACAACCTTTAACCGAGGAGATTTTCGTCACTCACTCCACCTGCCTCCCAGCGTGTGCCAGGAGAACGTTGCCCGGTGGTCGCCACATGGAGGGCCCCTATTATAAATAATGAAGGCGCCATCACATAGTAAACAGAGTAAGCTACATGACTACCCCTCATTAACAAATAAAGGTATCATCACATAGCGCTCAGATCAAACTACATGACAGCCAGTGATTTGACTTACGATGAGTTCAACAAGGATTGCGCTAGCCCCACCTGGTAGAGGCAGTTAGACACGTTACCTTGCGAAAACACCACCAGACCACTAATATTATATTATATAATTATAGTATAATTAAAAAAATAAGGCAATCCGAGAGAGAAATTTTGATGCTCTCCTTGTGAAATAAGTGTATAGAAGAAAATCAAAAGACAGTTTGTGAAACCTACCAAAGTGAAAAACTCAAAAATACTTTGTTACAATAATCCTCTGGTTGTATATAAAGGTCAAACATCTCACATGCATTTGGTTATTCTTTCTTTTCGATTGTTACTAATTTTATTTTAATTACATCAACTTCTAAATATTTTTTTAAATGTTACAATCGTTAAAATACTCAAAAATGTAGTTAAAGCCCATTGTTTTTTCTTAAATTTTTTTTTTTTTTACAAGCTTTTTTTATTGGATCTTTCTAAATTACTTAGAAACTAACAATAAGTAATCAAATCGTACAAACTAACTAAAATTATGTGATATTCCCAACGTTCCATCACAATTTGTTAAGTCGCGCGATATAACACTTTCACAACATATTCAGTGTGTCTTTTCTTTTTAATCGACGATGCCCCGTGCTCAGCAACAATTGCCTAGCAAGGGGATTCGGATGACTGTGTAATTTTTGAATGTAGCTTCTGCAAGACGTTGCAACTTCATCAGAAATTGTGGGTACATTTAAATCTCGATGGATGTTAACGTTCCTCATATACCAAGGCGCGTTTACAATAATTCGCAGACACTTGGATTGTATTCGCTGCAATTTTTCGATATTTGAGGGAGATGCGGTGCCCCAAAACTGAATACCATAAGTCCAGATTGGCTTCAGGATTGCTTTATATAATAGCACTTTGTATTCGAGATTCAACTTTGATCTTTTGTGTAACAGCCACCATAAGTGATTAAGTTTATGCTTGATCTGAGTTTTCTTTGCCTCTATGTGATTTTTCCAGGTCAGCCTTCTGTCGAGGTGAATACCCAATCACTTTGTTGATTAACATTGTGGAATTGAGTGGCCATTTATTTTAAGTGGGGGACAAGTATCTAGCCTTAGTGTGAAGGTTATGTGTACGCTCTTTGATTAATTGACTTTTATACGCCAATTTGCTAGCCAGATTTCGAGAGAATCGACATGAGTCTGCAGGAGTTTAGTAGCTTCTATGGGGTTAGAGCCATAGCACAATATTGCTGTATCATCAGCAAAGGTCGATATGAATGTATAGTTATTGTTGGGCATATCTGAAGTGTATAAGAGATACAGTTTTTTTTTTTTCTCCCTTAAACTCTTAATTGGGGCATAGGGCCTCCACAAGGCTTCGCCATCGCACACGGTTTTGGGCAGTTGATCTAGCGCCTTACCATGTGATGCCGGCAGCAACTAGCTCATCCAGTATTGATCGTCTCCAGGTGTTTCTTGGTCGTCCACGGCCTCTGCTCCCTTGTGGGTTCCACTCAAGCGACATTCGCGTGATGCTATCTGGCTGCTTTCTCAGCGTGTGGCCAATCCAGCGCCACTTTCTACGCTTAATCTGGATCAGTATGGGCTCTTCGCTCGTCAGACGCCATAGTGCCTCGTTTGAAAAAGTGTTAGGCCAGAAAATTCTACAAATGATTCTCAAACACTTGTTGACGAAAGCTTGCAGATACAGTAAAGGGCCCAAAACGCTTCCAGTTTGAATATCCAATGGATTTGTTGTGTAATCCTTGTGATGTACGAGAAATTGTCTTTTCGTGAGATAGCTACTAAGCAATGAGGAGACATTTGCAGGTAGTAATAGTTTGAGTTTGTAAATAAGGCCATCGAGCCATACTTTATCGAAAGCTTGAGTGATATCAAGAGAGACAGCTGAACAATACTTTTTTTCTTCAAAAGTGTTCCTTATTAGAGTTACAATGCGATGGACTTATTCTATTGTGCCGTGCTGTTTTCTAAATCCAAACTGAAGTTGGGGAATCAGTTGGTTGAAATTAATAAATGGAGTTATATTCGTGACAAGTAGCTTTTCGAATACTTTAGAGAGTAGAGGCAGGAGGCTGATAGGTCTGTACGATGCAACTTTTGTAGGGTCTTTTCCTGGTTTTGGTATCATAATAATTTTTGAAGTTCTCCAGCATTTGGGATAATGTTTAATACGAAGGATAGCATTGAAAATGTGCATGAGATGAATTACTGAAGCCGGAGGTAGCTATTTTATCATTTTACCGGTAATTTTATCTGGACCAGGTGATTTTTTTGGGTTTAAATCTTTATAAATTGCTTTGAATATGTCCTTTTTTTTAATTTTGATCGTTATTGAGCAAGGTTGAGAAGTTAATTTTGGTAATGAGGACTGTGAAGAGGGTGGATTGGGTGTAAACACACTTTTTAGGTGGTTTGCAAAAGCCAAACCCTTCTCACAGTTGCTTCTAGCCCAATTACCGTCACTCAAACGGATGGCGGAATCAGTGAGAATTGGCCGATTTGAGTTTTTTGCTGATTTCCACAAAGAGTTGTCTGACGCTTCACCAGGTGTTAATTTCGCTCTGTGCTCTTCTAACTCTTTGTTGTTTTTATTTTTTAAGGCTTGCTTTAACTTTCGAGTGCAGTGCTGTAGCTGTGTTTTCAGATTCGGTGATCTGAATTCTTGCCATTGCCTTCGGAGTCTTCTTTTCTGTCTTACTAGCAATTCAATGTCGGCTGGTGTGTATGGGCTATAGTTTGACTGCTTGCATACCTTTGTGCAGGTGGCTGACTGAGAGCTAATGAGAGCAGCTGGTTGAATTTTTCGAGTGCTGAGTCTACATCGTGTCCATTTCTTAATACAGTACTCACAGGAAGATGGGAATTTATATATTTCTTGAATTTTAACCAGTCTATTTTCTTTCTAACACAATTGCCTTGGGGGCTTGGTGATTTTATAGATATTACCGTGGGTGAGTCGTCAGATGATAAATTATAATTACACTCTGTGGAGATATTTTCCATCTGCAAATCTTTGGCGACTCCAAAGTCTATGAGATCGAGTATTTTTCTCGTCCGTCGGCCAATATGTCGGTTGACCATTTGAAATAACATCGTAGCCGTGGTTAGTGATGATTGAACATAGTCTTCTGCCTTTTGGAGTTATTAAGCCCCAGTGAGCCCCAGTGAGTGTGTTTGGCGTTGAAATCGCCAGCAACCAAGAATTTGTTACCAAGAGTTGAGAAAAATTCTTTATATTGCTGTTCGGTAATACTGTATCTTGGGGGACAGTATATCGCAGATATTACTATCTTAGAGATGTATTCTTCCAGACATATAGATGTTGCTTGCAAGTAGACGCTACTGAAATCTTCGAGAACATGATGTTTTATTCTGCTTTTTATCAATATGGCAGTTCCTCCGGGTGCCTTACCATGCGGATGATTTGTGGTGTACAGTTTGTAATGTGGTACGCGGTAGCACTTTTTGTCAGTGAAATGGGTCTCAGATATCATCATTATGTCGATCTGGCTGGATTCAAGGAATTGAATTAGCTCCAAACGGTGCTGGCTTAAGCCCATGGCATTCCAGTGGCATAACTTGAGACAACTCATGGTCTGGATAGCAATGTTTGGAGTAACATCTATTGATTTTTCATCATTTCTTGCATCATTGTTTGCATTGAGTTCATGAATTGGTTCATATTCTGAATTAATGTTTGAAGCAAATGTTCAAGGGTACTTGACTGTTGGGAGGGCAGTGAGTGTTTCTGCTCATTATTTACATTGCTTTGTTGGTGTGGGTTTTGTTTTAACACGCTAGCGTATGAATTGGTTTGATTCTTGTTTGGGATTGCAGAGAAGAATTGTGTTGTATCAATATTTTGTCTCTTACTTGAGTTGGCTATCTGAGTTTGCTCAACTGGTTTTAGAGGTTGATTGCTAGCGGAGAAATTTAGTTTTAGGGTTGTATATAATGGGCAACCTCTATAATTTGCGGTGTGATTACCTCCACAATTTCTGCATTTTTTCATGCTAGCATCGCCTTTAGATTTTGGGCATATGTTTGATTTATGAAGATCTCCACAAATCACACAAACAGCTGGCAGGGTACAATATGTCTTAGTATGTCCATATTTTTGGCAGTTTCTGCACTGAGGAGGTCCAGTTCTCTTATGGGGTTCTTCGATTGTGATTTTGCGATGCAATAAATATCGAATTTTATATATGGGGTGTACTTCACCTTTTTTTAGCGGTTTTGTTTCAGGCTGAAGCTCAATACGATATAACGGTTGAGGTATATTGCTCTTGTTGAGAATGTTGAATACTGTTTTGACTTGAAACCCTTCTTCCTGAAGGGCAAGTTTGATTTCGTTAATATCAACGTTGGGTTCGACGCCTTTGAGTACAACGATTAAGCCCTTACTACTTTTTAGCTGATATGTGTAGTAATTTTTTTTACAGCATCAAATTCCGCAATTACCTTGAGATAATGAGTTTCGCTGTAGATTTTCACTTTCGTTTCCTCAATTTGGCCTTTGCGAATAGGAACAACGTGGAAATTCTTTGGTCCTATAAGACTTGTAATTCTAGAAATCAACTTATATGAGTTGCGTTCTCTTAAGAAAATGGGTGGAGTTTAAAATTTTTCTTGGAGATAATATTTTCGTCACTTTCATCACCTGAAAGCAGAGCGTATCTATTTTCTGAACTAATAGGGGCAGTGTTCTGCTTTTGAATTTTTGTTGAATTTTGTGGACTTCTTTTTCGCTTTACTACAGTAATGTAGCGATCAATTCCAGTTTGAACAGCAACTGGTTCTTTATTAGTAATCGCACTAGTTGCTTTAACTGCTGGGTCATGCACTTCAGTAGAAAGGCCGTTATTTGTTTGCTTTGATGTTGTAGCTGTTGGTGTTACAGCAGGAGAAGCGCATTGTACACTCCACGGTATAGAGGGAGATAGTATATCACGAGAGAATAAATTATTTTGTTTGTCTGTATTTATTTTTGTTGCAAATTTTGATGTAGTGCAGGGGTCGGCAAAATCATTTTTGAGTGTGTATTGGTGAGCGCGAGAGAGAATTGCGCTGCATAGTGCTTATAAGAACAAAAAAAACGTATCAAATATGTCTGGCGTATAAAGTTGTGTTTTATTTTGTTTTTTATTATCAACAAAAAGAATAAAAAAAAGGAGGCTTATTAATTAATATTATTATTAATATCAATATTCTTGGAACAGTTTCTTGCTAAAAGAATATTTTTAATATGGCTCCTGTTTAATTTATTTCTGTGGTTGGAGCAAATGAATTTTAAGTCAGAAAAAATTTGTTCACAAAAATATGTTGAAGGGAGAAGTGATAAATACTTTAAAGAAATTTCTTTGAGTTGAGGATACAAAGAGTCGTCTAAATTTCTCCAAAACTCAATAATGTCTGATTCACTACATATATTAAAGCTCATTTCGCTACGCAAGATTACAAGTTCTACTTGAATTTTAAATTCTTTTCAATTTCCGCTTCAATAAATACACCAATTTGATCTGTCCGCCGAGATAAAGTTCTAGGGGACTGTTGGAATGTGATGGGGGTGCCGGTGGGCCGCGCGTTGGTGAGGTTCCTTGCCTGGTTTTTGTGGTGGCTTTAGGTTATGATGACGATGACTGTGGTGTCGCTGTTGTTGCAAATAACACGAACTCATACAATTCACTATTTATTTTTATAAATTTAATGTTGGTTACTGTTTACACTTATTGTTTTAGGGTCTGTCTTATTGTCAAAATAAAAATGGTTATTTGAGTACTTTCCTTTTCTTATTTATTATTTTCAAATTAAATTCACTTATTAACAATTCAAATTGCATGCTTGTTATGGAAATTATCGGGAGAGAAAAAATTGCCGTGCACTATTTTACTTTTACATTAAATATTGCCTTAACCAAGTGAACTATACATGTCGTGATTTTAATATAACATCAAGTTGGTGGGTTGCCAACCCAATGGAAATTATAATATAAAGTTAATAAGAGCGCGACATTTCTGTTTTGGCGTAGACATTCCGCCCCCCTTGCAGGAATACTGCAAAGGAGACACAATATCCACGTCCAGGGCGTTTTACAATATAAATATATATAAAGAAGGAGTAATTTGAAATTAAAAGTATATGAGAAAAAAAATTAAATTTAAAATTATACTCAAATAAAAAATATATATCGTTAAGGTAGATATGTAAATTCAAAATTACAAAGGCAATAATATATAAACAAAGGAGAAATAATAGTAAATCAATTCAAAGTAAATTCAAAATTTTTATAGGCCGGGAGAGCTTACAAAAAAAAAGAGAAACAATATAAATTGAATTCAAAATTAAAAAGAGAAAAATTACAAAATAATAGTGTTATAAATTAAATTCAAAATTATAAAGAGAGAAACTTAAAATAATGTAATTCATTAAGACAGAGGAAAAATCGGAAGAATATAATATAAATTAAAAATATATAATTTAAATAGACAAAAAAAGACATTCTTTGAAAGTCCTAATTGCTGTTAGTATAGGCTGCGCATCCATTCTGGAGGAGGGAATGAGGGAGTGACAGATGTTGGCCCGAAGAAATTGCGGGATATGTTGCCCAAGAACATATTTGGCGACAGCAACTGGTACATCGGAGGAACATTGGGCAATATCGGCACCATACTAAACGGCATCACTGATGTAGAAGGCCTGATTTGAGTGCAGGCGCAGCTACTAGAAGATGGAGCAGGGATATTCTGCGCTGGGTCACATCGGCATGAGTGTGCCGTTGCAGCTTCAGTAGTGCTCGGTCGGCGCTTTCTTGATGATTTTGGCGCCTTCTTGGCACCAAAATCATCAAGCATCATCACCCTACTGCACTCTTTCGTGCAGTAGGGTGTGATGCTTCGCCGAACACAATTGGCATCGCAGTACGCTGGTGCATCGTCGTGCCACGTGCGTATACGCTAGGCAATTGAAGCAATAGCCGAATTTCTTCGCTACACCAGACCTCCTTTTCACCGACATTGCCAAGAAACGAGCACACAAACGCAGGGGATGATCCTTATCACATATACGGCAATCGAGGCGTTTTTGCGTTTCAAATCTGTCTCGAAATTCTGGAGGAGGACGGACAGGACTGTGTCGTTTTGAGGGTTTAGATTTGGGCGCTATGGGAAAACTGGAACAACAAAAAAAAAATAAAAAAAAACGGGATGAGAATCATGTTACAGGTGTATTTTGGGGAGTGGACATAGGAAGCGCGACAAGTTTGACTATTGGCCGAGTTACGATTCCCTTGGCGGTGCGAATATCGGCGACACGTACATGGGAATCGGGACCAAGATATGTTTTTTGCACTCGTCCGAGTCTCTATTCGTTCGGAGGTAAGTGCTCTTTACGTATGACTACTAAATCGCCGATGCGAATGTCATTATTTGGGGACTGCCATTTCGTGCGTTTGTGCAGTTCCTTAAGGTACTCCTCCTTCCACCGAAGGCAGAAGGATTGGTGAATTACCTTAAGGCGTTGCCATCTATTAACCACACTTAAGGGTTGGTCTGAGACATCAGGCTCGGCCGGTGCCAATAAAGCCGAACCGATCAAAAAATGACCCGGTGTAAGGGGAGATAAGTCTGCAGGGTTGTCAGACATAGGACTTATAGGCCTCGAGTTGAGACATGCGTCGATGAGGGAGAGTAACGTGCTAAATTCCTCAAGAGTATATTTCAGTGGGTGCCGTAGCTCAGTGGTTAGTGTGTTCGCCTTCTGATCTGTAGGTCGTGGTTCAATCCCCGGCTGATGCATAACAAATTTTAATATCGATAAGATTTTTCTTTCGAATGGTATCCACCTATCGGCAAGCAATGGCAATTCTTCCGACAGTAACAACTTGCCATGAAAAAGGTTCTTAAAGAACTCTGTGACAAAGCTCAGAAAAAGTGATGTCACAAGTGTTCTGCCGTTCGGAACCGGCTAAAATAAGTAGGTCCCTTCTAATACTGTCCAAATTTAAGACGCACAACAGTAATGGAAGAGAAGCTCGGCCAATGAGCCCTTTGGGGCTTTAAGTGCCACATATAAATAAATAAAAATAAAATATTTCAGATTGGGGGAAAGCTTCTTCAAATGGGCCTTGAAGCTTTTAACACCGGTTTCCCATAGCCCTCCCATATGGGGAGCTCTAGCAGGAATAAATCGCCATTCCAAATCCTGATGGCTATGGGAAGATTCTACGTGCTCACGTATGTTACGTAGAAACTTTTCGTTCTCAGCTCGTATAGCACGAGAAGCACCAACCAAGGAAGTTCCGTTGTCGGAAAATAATGTCGACGGACATCCACGACGGGAAAAGAAACGGGTAAATGCCTCAAGAAATGTAGGCGTGGTCATGTCACTCGTTGCTTCCAAATGTATTGCTTTCGTGGCAAAACACACGAATACGCAAACATAGCCCTTTGTGATACGGCATGCGCGACCAATGTATGCCTTAATATCAAACGGTCCGGCGAAATCCACACCAGTCGTAGCAAAGGGTCTTGAGAGGGAGGTACGTTCGGGTGGCAACGCGGCCATTATCTGTGAATAATGCTTTTGCTTCTCAAGTACACATACTTTGCACTTGTGTACCGTAGTCTTCACTAGGTTCTTTAATTTTGGAACCCAATACTCTAATCGGATTAGACGCAAAAGCAGCTGATTAGCGCTGTGCATGGAGACCAAATGCACAAACTCGAGCAATAATCGAGTAAAACGTCCAGCATATGGGAGAATTATAGGGTATCTCTCTCTGTAAGAGAGAGCCGGGGAATGAACCAATCGTCCATTCATTCGCATTATTCCACTTAAGTCGAGAAACGGATTAAGCTGGAGTAGTTCACTCTTTCCTGGAATTGCGATCTTTTTGGACAAATCAGCATATTCATTTGAAAAATGTCGCATTTGGCATAATACAATGAGTTTATTGCGGGTGGAAGTTATCTCTTCAGATGAAATGCTCAGGGAATTAAAACAATATTGGCCTCGTTTAGATGGCTGACAATTGTGATAAAATCGCAATATATATGATACTACGCGAAGCGCACGTGGGAGAGCGGAAAACCGATCTAAAATATCATCGCTTTCAGCTAATCTAACGAAATGCGATTTGATCAGCTTAGTTTCGGGAACATTGACCAATTCGGGATTTGGGTTTGTGTTCGGCCAATTTGAGCGTGGCATCATTAACCACGATGGCCCTTGCCACCATAATTCATTATTGGCAAGTTCTTTAGCAGTAATACCACGAGTGGCCATATCGGCGGGATTTTCGATAGAACAAACATGAGACCAATTTGAGTTTCCAATCTTCTCAACGATGGATGAAACTCGATTCGCCACAAAGGTGGTCCAGTGACACGGCGGCTTGTTAAGCCAAGAGAGCACGATGGTCGAATCAGTCCAGGAAAATATAATATATTTCGGGATTCGGAGTTGTGGAATTAAAACGTCTAGCATACTTGCTAGTAGATCTGCTCCACATAATTCCAAACGTGGTAGTGATAGGGTTTTAACTGGGGCAACACGGGTTTTTGCCGCTAACAAATGGGTACGAACTTCACCAGTCGAATTCTCTATACGTATATATACTGCTGCAGCATAAGCTTTTTCCGAAGCCATGAAATTGAAGATTTGAGTCGGGAGAGAAATCCACAAAACGGGGAATGCGTATGGATGCCAGATTCGGGTAATCCGACAAAAATGTCTGCCATTTGTGCAGCGTTAGTGGCTTAATAGATTCGTCCTAATCAGTTTTATCTAGCCACAACTATTGCATTAACATTTTTGCAACAATAATTTTGGGTGCCAACCATCCAGCTGGATCGAATAGTTTGGCAATCATCGATAGAACCTCATGTTTAGTGAATGAGGCCTTTGTTGAGATGGGGCCCGGAGAAAAGAAGAAGCAGTCGGAACCTGCATTCCATCTAAGCCCAAGGGTTTTTGCTGTACTAGCATCAGAAATATTCAGGAATTCAGAGTCTAAAAGATGCTCTGATGGGAGGTCGTCAACCACTCTTTGATGATTTGACGTCCATTTTCTTAACGAGAATCCTGCTGTGTCTAGTACCGAAGCCAACTGATTACGCGCGGCAATAGCTTCGTCCAGTGTATGGGCTCCAGCGAGTACATCATCCACGTACATAGAATGTTTTAAAATGTCGGAAGCAATCGGGTTAGCTACTTCATTCTGTTCTGCTAGTTGCAAAAGAGTTCGGATGGCCAAGTAAGGCGCACAATTCACACCGAATGTTACTGTTTGCAACTCAAAGGTTTGTAGCTCTTCATTCGGCGATTTTCGGAAACAGATTCGTTGATATGTGGTGTGCTTTGGATGCACGAGAATTTTCCGATACATCTTTTCAATGTCAGCGTTAAAAACGAATCTGTAAAGCCTCCATCTAAGAATCAGAACCATTAAATCTGATTGGAGTATAGGACCAGTACATAACACATCATTGAGACTTTTGCCGCTTGAGGTACGGCTAGATGCATTAAAGACCACACGAAATTTCGTGGTCGTACTGTCGGGCTTCACCACCGCATGATGAGGGAGGTAGTGCGATAAATCGGGAGCTGAATTCACGTTATGAGCAATTCTCTTCATATGCCCTAAATCGATGTATTCCTTAAGAACACGATCATATTCGATCTTAAATTGTGGGGTCTTAAATAACCGCACTTCGTTACCAAAGAATTGAGCTCGCGCCGAATTGCGCGACTCTCCTAATGATAACTCCGCGGGAAACTGCTTTTTGAAGGGTAATGACACAACAAAACGTCCGTATTTATTACGGAATGTGGTTTTCTTGTAATATTCTTCACAGTATAAGTCTTCGGCGGACTTGGGAGTACTTCTTGGGAGTTCTTCCATCTCCCAGAATCGAGAGATTTGTCGATCGAGACTAATTTCGTTATAGAAAGATAAAATTGTTCCATGCGCTTGGGGTTTCGCATAACGACCAGTGATAATCCAACCGAAAACCGTATTTTGAGCTATTAGGGTACCAAGAATGCTCTTACGTATACCTTCTTGCAGAATGGATGGGTAGATATCACCACCTAAGACCAGATCTACAGGGGAACTCTTATGTAGATTTTCATCTGCTAACCGTAGGCCTGCAAGTTCCTTACGTAAGTTAGCAGATATAGTACAAGAAGGCAATTTTCCTGTGAGCTTGGTTAACACGAAGGCATCCACTTTAATTGTCACGCTGGGGTCAACTGGGGATCCGATCTCCAACGAACACATTTTTGATGAATGCGCTGTAACGACCTCGTTCAGGCCAGTTACTGTCGTACGTACATCTGAAATAGGGAGGCGCAACCTATTTCGCAGCCGCTCGGACATAAACGTGGCCTCCGAACCGGAATCGATAAGCGCTCGAGCCGTGAAGGAGATGTTGTGGTGCCGAATTTGTACCAGTGCTGTTCCCAGTAGCACTGCCTGTTTTTGTGTCGGGTGGCTTGTAGAATCCACAACCGTGTCATGGTTTTCCTTTGTAGCTGGTTGCAGTTGGGATGCGAACGATTGATGAACTCGTTCTGTTGACTCTTTATTGGGATTAGTCGCAAGAGTTGCGTCGCGATGAACTCCATGGGAATCCTCTGACCGATGAAGCAGGGAATGATGCTTCTTTTTGCATGATGAGCAAGTAAATGGGCTCTTGCACTTACTAAAATCGTGGGAATTGGCAAAACAATTGGTACAGAGCTTGTGCCTTCTGACGACATTGTAACGTTCTTCTATTGACAACTTTAAGAAATCGGGACATGAGCGAAGAGAATGTGAATTTCTGCATAGTGGGCAACTGCGAGTCACAACGTTGTTGTGATAAATGCCGACCTTCTTGGAAGATGTTGGAGGACTGTACGACCGCCTGGGGGGGTCGAACCGTCCGGGTTGTCGATTCACTGGCTGCCTGAGTTGCCGAGAACTACTTCTGATATCGGAGACCAATTCCAAGGTCTGATACCGTTCTGTTAAAAAGGCGTCGAAGTCACTCCACTTCGGTATTTCTCGATTATTTTTCTGAGACTGCTCCCAAAGACACAGAGTCGTGTCGGGAATCTTCGTCGAACACAAATAGACGAAAATTGCATCCCAATGAGAGGTGTCAATCTTCAACAGCGTCAGGTGTGTGATGCTGTCGTTTATCATACGTTGTAGTCGTTTCAGGTTTGGGTCGGTTTCTTGTGTTACCGCCTGGAGATTGAAAAGAGATTTCAACTGTAAGTTGACGAGAATCCTCTTGTTTTCATATCTCTCCTCGAGATTGTGCCATGCTAGTGCGAAGCCATCATTAGTCAAGGGAGTAGACTGAATGATATTATGTGCTTCGCCTCGGGTTTTCTGAAACAAGTGGTATAATTTTTCCACTGGCGACAGCCGGGGGTTATTGCGATATAAGGCCGTAAACATGTCGCGAAAACTTGGCAATGACACATAATCGCCAGAAAAGCAGGCTGTATCGCATGGAGGCAATTGAATGGAGGGGAAGGCATGCGCAATATTATGAATCGTGGAATTGTGAGTAGTTGGAGTATGAGCAGCGATCGGAGAAGGCACTATAACGGTCAGGTCATGGAGAATGGAGTTAATGCTTGAGAGGCACCGAGTATAAGCCACCTGGCACTCTCGGTATGCTTTCTTTACCTCTTCTATTCCTTCTACATCTTCCTCCGCAGAGATGATCGATTCCCATGCTGCCCTGCAACTATTCCACAAGGTCTCGAAATCCTTTCTCTGGATATCCAATGTGAAAGTGCTGTGGGAATCTTCACTGAGTGTTTGGAAATATCGGTCAAATGTGTGGATTTCCTCCACAACAGCTTTAAACCGCTTTACGTTAGACATATTTTTATTTTTCGGGATAAATTCGGGTTAAAATCAGGGCACGCGCTTTATTGCAATTCAAAATCGTAATTAAACTTGAATAGCAAGCGATAATATATATTGCGTAACAATTATTTTCTTTTCTTTTCTCAAAATTCTATTTGAGAAAAAATTACGGGATCAGCAGGTCTTTTTTCTTTAGCGGGATTGTTTTACCTAGTGTATTGGAATTTGTTTATATCGTTGAAACTAATATGCAGTACATAGCGAGAACGAGAAAAATAACAAAACAAACGACTCACACGGCCGCGTTGTTTGTGTATAATACAACTATCAAAATATGTTATTTATATTGATTAGGGATTTTGTTATTGCCAATTTATGTACTAAGTACTTACATAGAAATGGCTTATATACAAAAACTTGCGAATTTTGCCAACGGGTGAAACAAGAAGAAGCACGGCAGTAACAAGAATTACATACTTGTATGGGAGCAAAGTACCTTTATTGTATGTAGTTTTTCTATGTACAATCAACCAAAAAAAAACTTGGATTTATATACGGGGTTAACCACCTTCTGTATATAAACTTATATGTATGTATATTGTATATAAATTTATAAAAAATTATATACGTGGGAAGCGAATATATACCCTTTCACGTAAAAATGAATACATATGTATATATTTCAACAATATTTTAAATTTTTATTTAGGGAATGGGTTTTAATTTGGGATTTATGTATTTTTTTTTTGGGCGAGCAAAAACAAACCAGCGATATGGCGATATCAATATCATGTACCTGGGTGGCAAGATTTGCTTACGAATCGTTGCGAGCCGATCCGGCTCGAAGGACCAAAAAATGTTGGAATGTGATGGGGGTGCCGGTGGGCCGCGCGTTGGTGAGGTTCCTTGCCTGGTTTTTGTGGTGGCTTTAGGTTATGATGACGATGACTGTGGTGTCGCTGTTGTTGCAAATAACACGAACTCATACAATTCACTATTTATTTTTATAAATTTAATGTTGGTTACTGTTTACACTTATTGTTTTAGGGTCTGTCTTATTGTCAAAATAAAAATGGTTATTTGAGTACTTTCCTTTTCTTATTTATTATTTTCAAATTAAATTCACTTATTAACAATTCAAATTGCATGCTTGTTATGGAAATTATCGGGAGAGAAAAAATTGCCGTGCACTATTTTACTTTTACATTAAATATTGCCTTAACCAAGTGAACTATACATGTCGTGATTTTAATAATAATTCGAGAAAAACGAAAAATAATTATAATATTTAAAAATGAAAAAGTACAAAAAGCCGCGCACTGTCCTTTTAAAAAGAGGTAGAAACAGAATGAGAATTAAACAAAAAAAAAAAAAAACAGGAGAAGTTAAGAAGAAAAGATAGGGCGAGAGCAAAAGAAAACGGCAAATAGAAAAAATATAACATCAAGTTGGTGGGTTGCCAACCCAATGGAAATTATAATATAAAGTTAATAAGAGCGCGACATTTCTGTTTTGGCGTAGACAGGGACAAAGGAATGTTTTCAATGACATCGACCAAATGACTATTTAGTTTCTGCAAAACTTGTTTAAAAATGCCTTGCATATAAACCCCATCAGAAAAAGGCCTTCCCTTTTTAACAATATTTAAGCTAATCAAGTTAGACAAAGTCATTTTTATTGCGGTTTTTGGCTTCCCAGCGCCTTTTTTATCTTCATTTTCTTCTTTAGAAATCCATTCCTTCAGCTTTAAAAGGAACTGCTTTTTCTTTTCAATATATAAATTATCCCTTGCTTCACCCTGAAATTTGTCAAAATCCTTATGAAACATATCATAATGTCTTTTGACATTATGTTTCTTAAAACATAAAGAATTGTGGCAAAGGAGAAATGCATTGCATTGAAAGCATTCGGAATCATAAAATATTTTCTTGCAGCCATATTATCATACATGTCCACTGTAACAAGAAAATATAAGAAAATTATTAGCGCAACCGTGCACGTGTTGCTTCGTTGCTGAATTGAATGGAAAGAGGGTAAGAATGCGTGTGATGTGGGAGAGCTCATATGAGCAGCTTTTGCCGATGCCTGATGTAGTGTTAGAGTGAGGAATATGTGCAGGCAAAAGATTTGCACTGTTACTTTCACTTGTGCAGTGTGTATCAACTGATTTTTTGATAATACACTTATAGGGTGGGTTTACGCGGGTGATTGCAAATTATGATTTACACACACATTAACAGGCGATTGCCGTTGCCGGAGAGGAGAGCGCTGAACACTCATATTACAAACAAAATGTTTGCAAGCGATATTATTATTATTTTTTTTCTTTGATTTTATTGTTCTTTTTGCTTATTTGTATAAGCAATAAAAAAAAATCACAGAAATAACTCCTTGAGTTTTCTTAGCGTCTTTTCGCAATATATTTAATTTTTTTTTTTTTATCGAAATCAATCACTTTTCCGACTCTATCAAAGGAGAGATGCAAAACACGTCCACTCTTATTGGGGACTTTTCACGAAAAAAAAAATAATTCTTAAAATTAAATTTAATTAAAAATAAAACATAATTTTGTAATCAACCAGAGGGTTAATAATTTTGACATATTTTGACACATAGTAATTTTGACACTACCGAAACATGCTTTGGCATATACTGTAAATGACATGAGAACAAATTTTATGATTGCCTCACTTGGATTATTATACTATATATTTTTCTTTTCAATTTGTTTGCCATTTTGTTATCTTCTCTCGCAGCTGAAGTATGGTGACGTCACATCTAGAAAAATCTTCTCTGATGGTCGCAATTTTCTTTTCTATTATTGTTGGTAAAAGCACAACTGAAAAAAACCTTATCAGTTGCTGGCAGACATGGTTACTGTTTGATTATGCAGCGCATGCTAGTGTTTTTGCTTTTGTCTTAGTTTGCATTTAGACGCAAAAACATTCGCACGTAAAACATTTTAAATTAACTTTTGATGTTTTGTTAACGTTTACACGTTACACGGGGAAAAATGTTTCTTGGCGACTCCTTTGTATGTTTGACCTAATATTTGACATTACGAACAGTATTTGGACAATAATTTTAAAATTCTTTTGGTAGCTCAAACATTTCACTACTTTCACTTATTTCTTTTATTAAAATGTGATTAGCACATTCATAATAGACCATGCAATTAAAAAAGAAAAAAATATATATATAAAATGGCCAGAAATGATCAAATATGGTAAGTTTCAAGCGTACTGTAGTAGTTGCGGTAGAAATGAGGAAAAAGTGGTCGATTTGCCATAATTATAGGATAGTCCGAACACTGATTACTGACGATAAGGACAAACCGTGTCTTCCTGAAACAAAAACCCCTCTCTACGCCCCGTGTGCCCCTCGCTCACAAATAAAATGTATGCAAATATTTTTATGTCTAAAACAGGACCAATATATATAAATTGAAGTCGGTGATCTAAAACTTTACACAATCTTATCAGGTTTGGGTATCCTTTAACCACTTACGAAATATATGTTAGGTGAATTCATACAAGGTGGTATTAACAGCTGATTTGGATGTTTTAAGAAGTTTTACTTCTATCACGTGTACGCTGCTACACGTGCACATTTTTTGAAAATATTTTAGTTCTTATCTGTTAGTCTGGAATGTATTTATTCTTTTAATAATTATATATACTCTTTCTCAAACTAAATTATTTGCTGGTGTCATATGCATTTTGTCTGTAACTTCTTTTTTTGTATTATTATGTGTGTTGTCTCATGCTGATTGGTACAATCGTTCTCAATGTACCATAGTATGACATATGCTGTATTGCGATGATTGCGGAGTACAGCCTCCTTGAGAAAGGAAAAATTATAAATTGGATCGGATACAAGTCGGATACAGGTTATTCTTGTCGTTATGACAAACTACAAAGTTTCGATGACGACGGTCATATAAGGTGAGGCTCAAGGTCAAATTTCTAAATTGAGGTCGAGATTACTAGACAGATACGTAATTTTTTCCTAAAATATGGATATCAAAATACAGGTAATTTTAATACCTTTTTACAGGTATATAATATGTATTATTAATTTTTAATTTTTTAAATGTTATGAAGAAAAATATAAATTTTTTATAAAAATTTTGTAAAAATTTATTACCTTTCTAATGGTATATAAACATATATTTAAAGAATTTCCATATATTTTAAATATATTTTTTTATTATCATATTTTCGTTACAGCAAATACGTGGATAGGGGAGAAGTAGTAAGACAGTCATAATACTGTACAAATACTGTTTGTGGCGAAGTCGGCGTCAAGAATGGCTTTTATCCCAAAGTACCGTTGGTTGCGAAGCTGAATTTGAAGACATACAGGTAATTGTATTGAAAAAACTTTATGAAGTATCGATATGAAAAAAAATTTTTAATATATAAGAATTCTTTAAAAATATGTTTTATGCACCGTTCTAAAGGTAATTGTATAGGCGATAAGTGAATAAGACTTATTATCGAAAAAAAACCCTTTTTTGGAAAAACAACAGTTTTCAAATTTTTATTTTTTTAATAACTTTAAAAATATGAAAAATGTAAAATAGGTATTAAATAATACAATTAGCAGAAAAAGTGTACATACAAGAAGTAAACAATTCTTCGCTGCACTAAATACCAATAAGGAAATAATTTTTCTCAAAAAAATTATTTTTTATTGAAATGTTAGAGTATTATGTACACTTTAAGCCTCAATACATTAAATTATAATGTATAGAAAAATTATGAGAAATAAAAGAATTCAAAAGCACCTGTAATTTGGTCAGAAGAAGTCTACGTACAAAGAAAAGATTATATGATAAATTATTGTTTTTTGTGGGTTTTTGAAAAGATTAGTAGCTGGTAGCCTTTCCGTTTTTGGATTTCTTGCAATCTGTTTGGCATATACCTGACTAACTTGGAAGTGTCCTCCTTTGAAATTTTGTGCCACTCATCTAAAATCACATTTTTAAGCATTTGCTTGGAGGTGATGGTGTGTTGTCTTATACTGCGCTCAAGCAAATCCCACAAATGTTCAATAGGATTAAGGTCAGGTGATTGCGCAGGGGTCTTGCATTGATTCGGGACATTATATAATATCCAAAGCTTCACATTATGGGCAGTATGCTTCTGGTCGTTATCTTGTTGAAAGTGCCAGCCAGAACCCAGGCCGAGATTTTCAGCACTCTGCTTCAAATTTTCTTTGAGTCACGAGGTATAGCAATTTTACAGCATATTCAGTGTGTCTTTTCTTTTTAATCGACGATGCCCCGTGCTCAGCAACAATTGCCTAGCAAGGGGATTCGGATGACTGTGTAATTTTTGAATGTAGCTTCTGCAAGACGTTGCAACTTCATCAGAAATTGTGGGTACATTTAAATCTCGATGGATGTTAACGTTCCTCATATACCAAGGCGCGTTTACAATAATTCGCAGACACTTGGATTGTATTCGCTGCAATTTTTCGATATTTGAGGGAGATGCGGTGCCCCAAAACTGAATACCATAAGTCCAGATTGGCTTCAGGATTGCTTTATATAATAGCACTTTGTATTCGAGATTCAACTTTGATCGTTTGTGTATCAGCCACCATAACTGATTAATTTTAAGCTTGATCTGAGTTTTCTTTGCCTCTATGTGATTTTTCCAGGTCAGCCTTCTGTCGAGGTGAATACCCAAGTACTTTGTTGAGGAACATTGTGGAACTGATTGGACATTAATTTTAAGTGGGGGACATGTATCTGGCCTTAGCGTGAAGGTTACATGTACGATCTTTGATTCATTGACTTTTATACGCCATTTTGCTAGCCAGATTTCGAGAGAATCGATATGAGTCTGCAGGAGTTTAGTAGCTTCTATGGGGTTAGAGCGAGAGCACAATATTGCCGTATCATCTGCAAAGGTCGATATAAATGTATGGTTATTGCTGGGCATATCTGTAGTGTATAAGAGATACAGTAAGGGGCCCAAAACGCTTCCTTGAGGAACGCCAGCGTGAATATCCAATGGATTTGTTGTGTAATCCTTGTGATGTACGAGAAATTGTCTTTTCGTGAGGTAGCTACTAAGCAATGAGGAGACATTTGCAGGCAGTAATAGTTTGAGTTTGTAAATAAGGCCATCGTGCCATACTTTATCGAAAGCTTGAGTTATATCAAGAAAGACAGCTGAGCAATACTTTTTTCTTCAAAAGTGTTCCTTATCAGAGTTACAATGCGGTGGACTTGTTCTATTGTGCCGTGCTGTTTTCTAAATCCAAACTGATGTTGAGGAATCAGTTGGTTGAGATTAATAAATGGAGTTATATTCATGACAAGTAGCTTTTCGAATACTTTAGAAAGTAGAGGCAGGAGGCTGCTAGGTCTGTACGATGCAACTTTTGTAGGGTCTTTTCCTGGTTTTGCTATCATAATAATTTTTGAAGTTTTCCAGCATTTGGGATAGTGTTTAATACGAAGGATAGCATTGAAAATGTGCATCAGATGAATTACTGAAGCCGGAGGTAGCTATTTTATCATTTCACCGGTAATTTTATCTGGACCAGGTGATTTTTTTGAGTTTAAATCTTTATAAATTTCTTTGAATATGTCCTTTTTTTAATTTTGAGCGTTATTGAGCAAGGTTGAGAAGTTAATATTGGTAATGAGGACTGTGAAGAGGGTGGATTGGGTGTAAACACACTTTTTAGGTGGTTTGCAAAAGCCAAACCCTTCTCACAGTTGCTTCTAGCCCAATTACCGTCACTCAAACGGATGGGGGAATCAGTGAGAATTGGCCGATTTGAATTTTTTGCTGATTTCCACAAAGAGTAGTCTGACGCTTCACCAGGTGTTAATTTCGCTATGTGCTCTTCTAACTCTTTGTTGTTTTTATTTTTTAAGGCTTGCTTTAACTTTCGAGTGCAGTGCTGTAGCTGTGTTTTCAGATTCGGTGATCTGAATTCTTGCCATTGTCTTCGGAGTCTTCTTTTCTGTCTTACTAACAATTCAATATCGGCTGGTGTGTATAGGCTATAGTTTGATTGCTTGCATACCTTTGTGCAGGTGGCTGAGCTGAGAGCTAATGAGAGTAGCTGGTTGAATTTTTCGAGTGCTGAGTCTACATCGTGTTCATTTCTTAATACAGTACTCAGAGGAAGATGGGAATTTATATATTTCTTGAATTTTAACCAGTCTATTTTCTTTCTAACGCAATTACCTTGGGGGCTTGGTGATTTTATAGATATTACCGTGGGTGAGTGGTCAGATGATAGATCATAATTACACTCTGTGGAGATATTTTCCATCTGCAAACCTTTGGCGACTCCAAAGTCTATGAGATCGGGTATCTTCCTCTTGTCCGTCGGCCAATGTCGGTTGACAATTTGAAACAACATCGTAGCCGTGGTTAGTGATGATTGAACATATTCTTCTGCCTTTTGGAGTTATTAAGCGGGAGCCCCAGTGAGTGTGTTTGGCGTTGAAATCGCCAGCAACCAAGAATTTGCTACCAAGAGTTGAGAAAATTCTTTATATTGCTGTTCGGCAATACTGTATCTTGGGGGACAGTATATCGCAGATATTACTAGCTTAGAGATGTATTCATATAGATGTTGCTTGCATGTAGACTCTACTGAAATCTTCGAGAACATGATGTTTTATTCTGTTTTTTATCAATATGGCAGTTCCTCCGGCTGCCTTACCATGCGGATGATTTGTGGTGTACAGTTTGTAATATGGTATTTGGTAGCAATTTTTGTCAGTGAAATGGGTCTCAGATATCATCATTATGTCGATTTGTCTGGATTCAAGGAATTGAATTAGCTCCAAGCGGTGCTGACTTAAGCCGTTGGCGTTCCAGTGGCATATCTTGAGACAACTGGATAACAATGTTTGGAGTAACATCGATTGATTTTTCATCATTTCTTGCATCATTGTTTGCATTGAGTTCATGAATTGGTTCATATTCTGAATTAATGTTTGAAGCAAATGTTCAAGGGTACTTGACTGTTGGGGGGGCAGTGAGTGTTTCTGCTCTTTATTTACATTGCTTTGTTGGTGTGGGTTTTGTTTTAACACGCTAGCGTATGAATTGGTATGATACTTATTTGGGATTGCAGAGAAGAATTGTGTTGCATCAAGATTTTGTCTCTTACTTGAGTTGGCTATCTGAGTTTGCTCAATTGGTTTTAGAGGTTGATTGCTAGCGGAGAAATTTAGCTTTAGGGTTGGATATTCTGGGCAACCTCTATAATTTGCGGTGTGATTACCTCCACAATTGCTGCATTTTTTCATGCTAGCATCGCCTTTAGATTTTGGGCATATGTTTGATTTATGGAGATCTCCACAAATTACACAAACAGCTGGCAGGGTACAATATGTCTTAGTATGTCCATATTCTTGGCAGTTACTGCACTGAGGAGGTCCAGTTCTCTTATGGGGTTCTTCGATTGTGATTTTGCGATGCAATAAATATCGAATTTTATATATGGGGTGTACTTCACCTTTTTTTAGGGGTTTTGTTTCAGGCTGAAGCTCAATACGATATAACGGTTGAGGTATATTGCTCTTGTTGAGAATGTTGAATACTGTTTTGGCTTGAAACCCTTCTTCCTGAAGGGCAAGTTTGATTTCGTTAATGTCAACGTTGGGTTCGACGCCTTTGAGTACTACGATTAAGCCTTTACTACTTTTTAGCTGATATGTGTAGTAATTCTTTTTTACAGCATCAAATTCCGCAATTACTTTGCGATAATGAGTTTCGCTGTAGATTTGCACTTTCGTTTCCTCAATTTGGCCTTTGCGAATAGGAACAACGTGGAAATTCTTTGGGCCTATAAGACTTGTAATTCTAGAAATCAACTTATCTGAGTTGCGTTCTCTTAAGAAAATGGGTGGGGGTTTGAAATTTTTCTTGGAGATAATATTTTCGTCACTTTCATCACCTGAAAGCAAAGCGTATCTATTTTCCGAACTAATAGGGGCAGTGTTCTGCTTTTGAATTTTTGTTGAATTCTTTTGTTTTGAATTTTGTGGACTTCTTTTTCGCTTTACTACAGTAATGTAGCGATCAATTCCAGTTTGAACAGCAACTGGTTCTTTATTAGTCATCGCACTAGTTTCTTTAGCTACTGGGTCATGTACTTCAGTAGAAAGGCCGTTATTTGTTTGCTTTGATGTTGTAGCTGTTGGTGTTACAGCAGGAGAAGCACATTGTACACTCCACGGTATAGAGGGAGATAGTATATCACGAGAGAACAAATTATTTTTTTTGTCTGTATTTATTTTCTTTTAAAATATTTAAATAACCTCTCTGATCCATAATAAACTTAATGAACACCAAATTGCCAACTCCATTGGCAGGCATACATCCCCTCACCATAATACCACCTCCGCCATGTTTAACCATGCCCTCAAGATTTTGCGCTGTGCATGGTTTCCTCCACACAAGCTGACGTCCTTTAATACCAAACAGGCAAAACTTGCACTCATCTGAGAATAGCACCTTCTCCGAGAACTCTGGCGGCTTATTTATATATTGTTTGGCAAAAGAAATTCGTTTTTGTCGGTTTATGAGCGAAATAAGCGGCTTCCTGCGCGCTACGCGGCCACGGTAGTACGCTTTTATTTAAATTTTGCGCACGGTGTCTTATGCAAGGTTTTATTAAACAGTTCCTTAACATTTTCAGCAATTTTCATTGCGGTCAGTTGAGGATTATCCTGAACAGTCCGCAAAACACATCTTTTTTCTCGTTGGGTCAGAATGGGAGGTCATCCAGAACGTGGTTGCGACACGAAAGTTCCAGTTTTTTGAAATTATTCATCACCGTTTGAGTCGTGGGGTGCGCTCTCCCAAGGGTTTTAGCAATTTCACGGAAAGTTTGGACTTCTTTCCATAATTTTATTATAATTTTCCGTTCGTCAACTCCAATTTCCTTTCTTTTTGGATTCATCTTTATTAAACTTCTTGAAATAGATTATTCAAAGCACAAAATTGAACCACGATACGTATTAAATATAGAACTTGGAAAAAAAAACTTTTGATGGCACGAACGATCGAGTAAATGAGCGGTGAAGTCCCGTTTTCGTTTCTGTACGTAGACAGAATTCAAAAGCAGGTACTTTTGAATTCTTTTATTTCTCATAATTTTTCTGTACATTATAATTTAATGTATTTGGGCTTAAAGTAAATATAATACTGTAACTTTTAAATAAAAAATAATTTCTTTTGAGAAAAATTGTTTCCTTATTGGTATTAAGTGGAGCGAAGAATTGCTTACTTCTTGTATGTACACTTTTTCTATATATCAGTGAAAAGGTATTTTAAAAAATGTCTTTTAATACCCATGGGTAATGTGGGTGCTGTAGCTCCGTGGTTAGTGCGTTGGCCTTTTGATCTCTAGGTCGTGGGTTCAACCCACGGTTGAAGCATAACAAAATTTAATATCGAAAAGATTTTTCTTTCGAACGGCACCTATCTGTAGACAAGAATTGGCAATTTTTCCAACAGTAACGATTTGCCAAAATGCTTCCGAAAAGAGCTCAGTGATAAAACTAAGTTAAAGTTATGTCACAAGGGTTCTGCTGTTCAGAACCGGCAAATATAAGTAGGTCCTTTCTAATTCTATCCAAATTTAACAAGCACAACAGTATTGGAAGAGAAGCTCGGTGGTATCACAATGGGCCTTGCTAGCTTAAGTGTGTCCTCTCAGAGAGAGGGCAGCCACATTAACAAAAAAAAACATACCCATGGTTTAAGTTAGGTTATTCGGCCGCCCCCAAAAGGAGAGCTTACTTACGCCAAAAACTGACCAGTTGTGTTACCGTGCATCAATGATGCTGTCTATCCTGTTCGCTCTGTTAAACGGAACCATTGGGATTTGCTACTAAATAGAGCAATGTCCCTGACATTCATAGGTTTTAGCTGGGTGGTATCTTTAAAAAATGCACTCCCTAATAGGGTATGCCTTCTGTGTATCAAGGCGGAGCATCTACAGAGTAAGTGGTAAACAGTTTCCTCCTCTTCCACGTCTTGGCAGCTGCGGAAAAAATCATTTTCCGGTAAACCAAGCCTGGTACCAGGCTTGGTTTACATTACTAATAATTTTCCTACTGATTGACAACAGTGAACGAGTTCTTCCATTGTCCACTGGCTAGACTTCCCTAGTAGTAACACAGGAGCTCTCATCCCGCTATTTTCTGTGGGCTATAGTGAGGAAATGTTGTGTGACAAGAAGCTTGCATGTTGAGAGCGGAATTTCTGCTTGTTGAGATGAATATATCTCTGGCAACCTAGTGCCCTAGTGGAATATCCCTATGCCCCGGTACCCATAAAATGTATACATTTTATTGCTCCGCTAGCTCGTTAAGAACTGAGCGGCATTTTAGAGCATGTGCCAATTTGTCGAACGTTCGTTGGCGAGACATTTAGTGGCGGCTGTCGGTGTAGATATAAATACCTGTGAAAGATATTGTATTGCAGCGACACCAAGTTGCCGCCTCTTTTATAGCCATAATCTCGGGTTGAAAAACGCTCCAAAAGTCGGGTAATAGGAACTTAAGCTTAACGCGTACAGAATTAGAGAAGACGCCACCTCCTACCCCTCCCTATGGCTGGCGAAAATCCTCTTCCAAACCCTTCCCGTGGGTGCCAGATGGAAATAACTGCTGATGGTTGTTAGCCAAGGGAAAGTTGCAGACTTGGGTAGGCACTCTGTTCAGGGAACTTTTCTATAGGATAGAGGTCACCAAAAATTCCCCATCTCTCCCCTCCTCGACTCCTTTCAAATATCCCTATCCCCTGGGTTGGATTGAGGTGTTATACGATCCGTGCCGAGAATCAGCTTGGCTGGGGGCCCAGTTTAAAAAATAGATTAGAGTTAACGGAGTATACGGATACCTGGCGCCCTCCGTATTAAATAGCCTTGTCTTCGTACTGCGGATCTCTGCGTAGATGGACCTTCCCCTTTTCTGCAACTCGTGGGAACCTTATGGAGCACAAAAATAAAAACAATAAAGAGTACGAATCTCACCAAAAACCTACTAAACCGGAAGAGGCGGCTAAAGTCCTGGAGGATAAACCAGGGCCAGCTACGCTGAGAAACTTTCGAACAATCGTTCAAGCGCATGCTTGCCAAAATTCAACAGGGCGTCGGATACCAAACTGACGTCAATGCTCAACCACCGATAGCGCCGGACGGCGACGGGGGTGCTTGAGAAATTAAAAACTATACCAGAGAATGAGTGGTCTGACAAACAGAAGGCTTTCATGGTATGGGCTAAAAATATTATTAGCCGCTCGAAGGCTTCGGGCGAGACTAACATAAAACGTCAGCGTTCATCTGAGAACACCGCCAAATTAATGGCTAAGAGAACCCGCTGCACTACAGCCGTTGGTGCGTCTTTTAGCGAAATCCTTAAGGAGACTTGGTGAACGCGTTGGTGGACAGAAATAACCCTGACAGCTTTATTTCGAAATCGAACTGGAGGTTGCTAGAATGTAAGCTAGCGGAAAACTTCTATCATCTATGGAAGAGTACCCATACACACCACCAATTATACGGGAAGCTGGTTGGCACCAGGGCAACGTAAAGCTCGTTGCTTATACTGGCCAATGCACACTCGACTTGTTTACAATAGCTATGGCTAGAGCTAATGAGGTTTGTCCAGTTGCGCGACTCGAGGCTATAGAGAAGACCGCTATACCGAGCAGACCACGTACTTCGGTCTGGATCCCAGGGGAGCCTAGCGATCCCAAGATCATACTCAATATCATCAAATTATGTAATCCAAACCATCCAACACACAACTGGAAAATAGCCAAGTTGGATGAAGAGAAGAAAGGGACTTACCGAAGGGCGACGATTATCGTCAATCAGGAGTCTTTCCAACCCCTGGAGAAATCCCGTGGTTTTATTAACTCTACTGCTTTTTGAGAATTAACCTTCGAGTACACAGGAAAGATGACATGGCAACAAGCGCAGACAGTCAGTCTGCGACAATTGTGGAGAAGCCAGAAGAGCTACCCACTTGTTCAAAGAGGCTTATGCGGCAGAAGTCGAGTGATTCGCTCTCCTCAGAATCAGATGTCACGGAATACTTAAATCGGATTATGCTGGAGGACGAATTGCTCGACTCTGCAGAAGACGAGGCTAACGTTACTGTTGTGGAAACCGGGGTGACCGCTGACAGTGATGATGCTTCCTTGCCTACAGATATATCTGCACAGATCTAAGGCGGCCACAGCCGCACTAATCCTCCGTCTGGAAGCCGACTGAGAGGACATCGTCCTTATCCAGGAACCGTGGTCTATAGGAAATACGGTTTGTGGACTGGGGACGCCGAAGTACAAACTGGTGTAAACGCGAAACGCAGGTAGACCTAGATCGTGTATACTCTTAAGATTTAGATACAACGGTGGTATGTGCAGAGAACATAGGTTCACAATGCTGGTTTGTATCAGCCTACTTCGCACATGACCATCAAGAACCACCGCCGTCAAACAAACTAAAGCACCTGGTTGAAGATGCCATCAAGTACCAAGCTGGACTCATACTGGGATGCGATACTAACGCGCACCACATGGTTTGGGGAAGCAGCGACATCAACGAAAGAGGTGAGTCACTGTTTAATTTTATCTTTAGAACAAATCTTGAAATTTGTAATACGGGTAACACCCCAACCTTTATAACGAAAAACAAGCAGGAAGTTTTAGATATTACCCTTACCTCCGAAGACATTATAGGCCATGTTAGAAACTGGAAGGTACTGTATCAGCATTCTTTTTCTGATCACAAGTACATACAATTTATAATAGATTATATACCAGCCTCAGCTGTTTTTAGAAAATATCGAAGGGGCCTTCAGCAATGTTCATGCCAGGGCAATCATGGATGCTAATTATATCCGAGCTAGGTGGATCCATTTCAGAAGAGGCACTCCTCAAGGAGGAGTTATCTCCCCTGTTCTACGGAGCTTGGTAGTAAATGAACTACTAAAGGAAATAGAGGAAAAGGGGTGCGGAGTGATAGCTTATGCGGATGACGTCGTTTTGTTAGTAACTGGAACATATCCGGAAGTCCTAAGAGACTTTTTATTCACACTATCCTCAACAACTTATCAATATGGGCCAATTAGAGGGGTATAAATGCAAACTCACAAAAGTCCGAGCTCATTCTGTTCTCCACATTAAAATCCACCCATAACCATTCCAACTTTAGGAGGGTTTCCTGTAGTTCTGAAAGGAGAAACCCGATGTCTAGGAGTGGTCCTAGATCGGAAATTGAATTGAAAAAAGAATATAATCAATAGGGTTGAGAAAGCCACCATTGCACTTTATGCCTGCAAAAGAGCAATAGGGAAAAGATGGGGGATGCAACCTTATATTGTTGCCAATATACATATTTGAGAGGAAATTTAAAACCAGCTTCCCAGATAGGTATATCTGGGAGTCACAGGGTCTTCCACCGAATTATCACCACATCTTTACAGACGGCTCTAAGCTCGAAGGAAAAGTGGGCGGTGGTGTATATTCGGATAATTTCAATCTCAGTATTTCTTTTCGCCTGCCTCATCACTGCAGTGTATTTCAGGCAGAAGTCAAAGCTATACATACTGTGCTCACTTGGATCAAGTAGAACAATGTCTCCCATCGAGAAATTTGCATTCATTGCAGCGTAATATCCTCCTGTGCTGGGTACCCGTACACAGGGGCATAAGAGGAAACTGCAGAGCTGACGAGCTCTCTAGGCAGGGTACAAACGAAGCTATAACTGAAGAAAAGCTCCACTTGGGGATCCCCATTGCCACAAGTAAACACAAATTGAATGTATTCACATCTAACACCTTCCAGAAAAAATGGACTGATTCCTCCATCTGTAGGATGGCGAACGTGCTGTGGCTCACACTCAGTGGAAAACGCTCGCGTAAACTCACAGACCTTAACAGAAAAGATATCTCGACCTATATTGGAGTGGTTACCGACCACTGCTTCATAGAACCTCAAGCAGCGAGAACGGGCTTAGGCCATCTCATGCATGACTACTGCAGAAGCTGCAGAGATGAGGAGGAACTCGAGACCGTCTCACATCTGCTGGGTACCTGCCGCTTTGTGCAAAAGACACAAAAAATTCTTGGGATATTACCAGTTGAATGACTTAGCACCCTATCAATGGTTGATAAATTTTGTCAAAAGTTCTGGCTGGTTCGACGTAGTAGAGTAGGAATATTCGCGTGGTACCACAATGGCCTTTCTCTGGCTTACGTGTGCCCTCCTTTTGAGGGGACGGCCACTCTAACCTAACCTAACCTAACCTACCCCTCCCTCTAATTTGTTTGGCAATATCCCTACACCATTCTTCCCTTGAGGGAATATGGGTTGAGAATCTATTGTCAAAGCATGGTACGGAAAGGTATAGTCGATGGCATCCGGAATTGTAATGCACTGCCCCAGGATCTTTGAATGCCCGTATCCTAGTCGAGCCCTAGTTTAGCCTAATTGCCAATATAAGGAGTGCTTTTGGCGGGGTGTTTTTTAGAGCGCATGTTGTCAACACCGCAGATGTCCTTTGAACATTCTCCATTAGCCGTCTGTGTGCCACCTAATTTAAGGATTCCCACCAGACCATCACTCCGTAAAAAATAATTGGTCTAACAACCTCGCAGTATAGCCTTGATACGATTGTAGGACTTATCCCCCATCTTATACCTATGGCTTTCCTACAGGAATAGAGTGCTGCTGTTGTTTTCCTCGGTGTTTGGTTTCCAATTTAGTTTTCTATCCCAAGTTATACCCAAGTACTTCGCCTGTTCAGTTAACTTTAGGCTAGTTCTCCCAATTCTAGGTAAGGTATAAATAGGTATTTTATGTATCCTGGTGAAGAAGACAAGCTAAGTTTTGGCAGGATTGATAAGGCGTGGTGTATCACTTCAGCGATTGTGTTTAAATTTTTTCCCTACGCCACAAGTGGCACGTCATCTGCATAAGCCACCACTTTGCAGCCCGTGAACTGTAATGATATGTGAACTTCATTGATGGTTAAGTTCGACAGAAGAGGCGATAACACTCCCCCTTGTGGGGTGCCCTTAACCGCAAATCTACTGATAGATGAGGTACCCAATTTTGAGTCTATCACTCTTTGCCTTAGTAACAGACTAATGAATCTAATAATAGGTTAATCTACCTTAAGCATAGCAAGAGAGTTTTCGACAGCTTCTGGGTTTATGTTATTGAAGACCCCCTCAATATCTAGAAAGATGACCAGACCATAGTTTTTGCAGTGCATAGATGTTTCGATTTTCTGTACAAGTGAGTGAAGGGCTGTCTCAACGGATTTGTCTTTGCTATATGCACGTTGCAATGAATAGGTATACTTAAAATCTATGGAGCCCCTTAAGTGCACATCAAGTAGTCTTTCAAGGGTTTTTAATAAGAAGAATGATAGACATATAGGTCTAAAATCACTTGGCTTTGAGAGCCTTAAGTATGCAGAGAAGATTACCTCCAACTAAGGTGTTAGAAAATCCGCACACTTCTTCATGTCCACGGGTATAATAATATCAGGTCCTGGTCACTTGAATGGTTTAAAATTTTTTATCGTTCAATTAACCTTTGATTTGTTGATTATTTTGTGCGAGACGTCGTAGGTTATTCTACTAGGTTTAATATTGGGAGGTTCGCTTAGGCTGTTCTCTAAACAGCCAAAATGGAGTACCAGACGAGTTTCCAGGCTTAAAGTAGTCCATTCACCATCCTCCTTCATAATGAATGTAGGTGTAACTGGATTTGTTGCAAGAATCTTTCGTATGCGGGTTACCTCTGAAATTTCCTCTATGTTACTGCAAAAGTCATCCTATGGTGGTATTTTTGCTTTCCTTATCGGCTTTTTAAACTTTAGGCTCTCCTTATATGGTTGCCACTGATGAGTGATTTTGCCTTAATGAGATGATCTCTACCGACCCCCACGAAGGTCTCTTCTTCTTTGGAGCCCTTCTAATTAGACAAGGCACTATAGTAGCCTTCCTGCAAACTTCTGTAATTTAATAGACAGCAGCCTTAAGATGCTCCTCATTTTGCATGTGAGTGAGGAATTTATTCAGGGTGACCCTATGCTTATCCCAATTTGTACGTTTCCTTTTTAAAATTTTTTTAAATTCGCAGGCACTTGGATTGTATTCGCTGTAATTTTTCGATATTTGAGGGAGATGCGGTGCCCCATAACTGAATACCATAAGTCCAGATTGGCTTCAGGATTGCTTTATATAATAACACTTTGTATTCGAGATTCAACTTTGAGCTTTTGTGTAGCAGCCACCATTATTGATTAATTTTAAGCTTGATCTGAGTTTTCTTTGCATCTATGTGATTGGTCCAGGTCAGCCTTCGGTCGTGGTGAATACCCAATCACTTTGTTGATTAACATTGTGGAATTGAGTGGCCATTTATTTTGAGTGGGGGACACGTATCTAGCCTTAGTGTGAAGGTTATGTGTACGCTCTTTGATTCATTGACTTTTATACGCCATTTTGCTAGCCAGATTTCGAGAGAATCGACATGAGTCTGCAGGAGTTTAGTAGCTTCTATGGGGTTAGAGCCATAGCACAATATTGCTGTATCATCAGCAAAGGTCGATATGAATGTATAGTTATTGTTGGGCATATCTGAAGTGTATAAGAGATACAGTTTTTTTTTCTCCTTTAAACTCCTAATTGGAGCATAGGGCCTCCACAAGGCTTCGCCATCGCACACGGTTTTGGGCAGTTGATCTAGCGCCTTCCCATGTGATGCCGGCAGCAGCTAGCTCATCCAGTATTGATCGTCTCCAGGTGTTTCTTGGTCGTCCACGGCCTCTGCTCCCTTGCAGGTTCCACTCAAGCGACATTCGCGTGATGCTATCTGGCTGCTTTCTTAGCGTGTGGCCAATCCAGCGCCACTTTCTACGCTTAATCTGGATCAGTATGGGCTCTTCGCTCGTCAGACGCCATAGTGCCTCGTTTGAAAAAGTGTTAGGCCAGAAAATTCTACAAATGATTCTCAAACACTTGTTGACGAAAGCTTGCAGATACAGTAAGGGGCCCAAAACGCTTCCAGTTTGAATATCCAATGGATTTGTTGTGTAATCCTTGTGATGTACGAGAAATTGTCTTTTCGTGAGATAGCTACTAAGCAATGAGGAGACATTTGCAGGTAGTAATAGTTTGAGTTTGTAAATAAGGCCATCGAGCCATACTTTATCGAAAGCTTGAGTGATATCAAGGAAAACAGCTGAGGAATACTTTTTTCTTCCTTATCAGAGTTACAATGCGGTGGACTTGCTGTGCTCTATTTTTAAAAATGTTATCTGCTTTTGTGGCTTTATATAAAGGCGGAAGCAAATATACCTATGATCCAAGAAAGAGTGTTCTTTGTCAACCCTCCATTCCCTGACTAGATAGTCCGAAGGATCATTTGTAAGGGTGAGTCCTAAGACATCCTCCCTATTACTGGTCGGTTCTGTACCCATGTTTGAGATAGCATTTCTTGTAGCATTTCTTCACTAGAATACATGATCGGGGCTTACCTGCGTTTTGAACGTAGTATAATCCACAGTTTGGGGAACTTAGTCCGCGCACCTTGTCATCCAGGACCCACGGCTCTTGCATTAGAATAACGCTCTCCTCTTTATCACTCAGGCTAAGGACAAGAGCAACGGAAACTGCTTTAGAGTGGTGCAGATTAATCTGGGCCACCTTGCAGCATCTTCCTGCAGTCATTAATACATACGTTTCGGTCACCGTCGTACCGGTGTTCTCTGCGTCGAAGCAGAGGAGGTAGTCCACATCCGCTATGTTGGGAAGTGGTGCCAAGGATTGCTTATTCAAAATCAGAACAATCTGTCTTGAGTTTTCCTTAGCCTCTGCCACCTTCAAAGCACAGCGAATGGCCCGAACGACACGAAGAAGGTGGAAACAATAGTATTAATGGAAGATGGCAAAAAGTAACGGCGGCGATAGGGGTGCGAATCCAGTACGGCGGTCAAACATACCAGAATGATTTACTTATTTTACTTAGTATGACTGATAACTACAGACTAAGAAAATGTTAACACCCGTCACACAAGGCACTAATATCATAGAAAATCATTCAGGTATTAACAGCGAAACAAAGCAGGATTCACCACCGATGCTCACCAATCATACTTCCCCAGACGTAAACCACATGAACATAAACAGATTTCTCGAAAGACTCTACGCTTATTGAAGGAGATGACAAAATATAACAACACATAAAATAGTCATGCGAGATGACCGTCCTATCAAACAAAGGTATTATCCGAAGAATTTGAAGATGCAAGAAATCATCAGTTAGGTAATAGACGAGTTGATCAAGAAGGGCTGCATAGAACCATCAGACAGTCCTCATAGTGCACCCATCGTACTAGTCAGAAAGAAGAATGGGAAATGGCGTCTGTGCGTAGATCGTCGGCAGCTGAATGCTCACTCTGTACCTGACTCATACCTCTTACCTCGCATACAACACATACTGGACCGCCTGCGAAGTGCAAAGTTTAGAAGCTGCTTGGGTTTGAAGATCGGCTATTGGCAGATACCAATAGATGACCAATCAGCATTCAGAATGCTGTCGTCATCGTTGCAATTTTTCCCATTGGTGAACTGGTACGTATCACACTGACATACAGCGTAATTATGACTATCCTTACGGTCATCCACATGTGGTACCCATGTGTGAATGACCGAACAATGGATCAGTACCGATTACACAACTATCATAATATTTGGGTCTTTCTTGTAATAGAAGACTTTGTATTTGACCGATATTGTATGTAATACGGTTGCCACTTGAAACTCTGTGTGGCGAATATAATTGCATAAAGAATATGAAATGATTACTATGTGTTCGTAAGTAAGTGCATAAGAATGTACGTAAGACTGCCAGTGTGCAATTGGATTGGATCTGACGATATGATTCCACTACACTGGAGACCAGCAATAGGTCACTTAGTACTCGTTTATCAAAAGGAGCAGATAACTTCGCGGCGAAATTAGCCCCAAAGTATTTTGGCCCGTGTACTTTCTTATTTACTTAGATGTTGAGTTTGCCTCTTCTGCGTCGTCAATTAGCGGGTTCCGAATATACCACGTTCTTAGCCGGAGCGTGTTCATCCACTCGATTGACATGACCTAGCCAGCGCAGCCACTGACTTTTAAGGCGTTTATCAAAAATCGCAATGCTGGATGAACCAGCAGCAAAGAGCCAACAGGGAAGGCCGCTAAAAAAATGGCAGGAATGCTGGACATTGACATCTACAGAAGACTGATTATTTGTTTTTAAATTTGAAATTTTTTTACTATAATAGTGTAAATTGTTGTTGAGTGTTAGTTGTGTCTCAACATGAAATAAAGAGATATGTTTGTTTGGATCATTATTATTAATGGGGGCCCTCCATGTGGCGACCACCGGGCAATGTCTTCCTGGCACCCGCTGGGAGGCGGCTGAAGTGAGTGGCGAAAATCTCCTCGGTTAGAGGTTGTGCGTTGGGTTTGGGAACCGCCACATAAAAAACCCCCCAATGAAAAAAATAAATATGCCTCGGATAAGGACTACCGCTTTTGTTGATGACCCCCGCAAAGGAAAAAAGAACCACGATTTACGGATATGCACATGGAATGTCCGGTCCCTTTATAGGGAGGGTGCCTCTATCCAGCTGGTTGATGTCCTCGAAAAATACAGAGCTGACATCACCGCTCTCCAGGAAATGCGATGGATAGGACAGGGCTGCATACTGTGACATCTACTACAGTTGCCATGCTAAAAGGCACGAATTAGGATGTGGATTTTTGGTCAGCAAGAGACTGTGACATCTTGTTTCACAGTTCACGCCTGTGAACGAACGGCTGGCCACAATCCGCATCAAGGCAAAATTTTTCAACATCAGCCTTATATGTGCCCACGTTCCTATGGATGAGAAGGACAATGTGACCAAGGAGAGCTTCTTTCAGCGCCTCGAAGAAGCTTATGACCGCTGCCCCTGCCACGATATCAAAATCGTGCTTGGCGACTTTAATGCCAGGGTGGGCAAGGAAGGTACCTTTGGTCCAACTGTCGGAAAATTCAGCCTCCACCAGAACACCTCCGATAACGGAATGAGGCTGATCGACTTCGCCGCAGCACGAAACATGGTAATTGGTGGTACCAGATTCCAGCATCTCGACATCCACAAAGCGACATGGCTGTCTCCAGATCAACGTACAAGAAATCAAATTGATCATGTGGTGATTGACGGAAGGCATGCTTCCAGTGTGATGGACGTGAAATCGATCCGTGGTGCCAACATCGACTCGGATCACTACCTTGTTGCAGCTAAGGTGCGCACACGCTTATGTGTCTCAAATAACAAGAGAAGTCCCACACAGAGAAAGCTCGACGTCAGTAAGCTGCGATCACCAGAGACAGCGGATGCATTTTCCACTCGACTATCGGATCTGCTTATGCAGAACACTCCCCCACTTGATGATACATGCGCACGGTGGACACATATATCCCACTCCATGACTACTGCTGCCGAGGAGGTAATCGGTTACTACCGGCCTCTGAGGAATGAGTGGTATGATCAGGAGTGTCGCGACGTTACCGCAGAGAAAGACGCCGCCTACAGAAAAACCCTGCGTGCAGGCACACCGCGAGCTGTTAAGGAGCGGTATAGAGAGAAAAGGAGTGCAGAGAGACGTCTTTTCAGGCGCAAGAAGAGGGAGTTGGAAAGACGCGAGTGTGAGGAGATAGAGATGTGTACCGACAAGAATGAGACTCGAAAATTCTTTGAAAAGATGAAGCGCCTGAGTGGAGGTTTAAATCCCCTAGCCTCTTCTTGTCGTGATGGAAATGGGAATCTGGTTACGGATGTGCAGAGTGTACTAAGCCTATGGAGGGAACACTTCTAAACGTTACTGAATGGCGATGCTACGAACAATTCCGCCAGTGGAGGAGTTTGCCCGATAACCCCAATTACACATGATGGTGTTGATATTCCACCACCCGACTATGACGAGGTTGAAACGGCCATTTTAAGGCTGAAGAACAACAAAGCTGCAGGTGCTGATGGGCTGCCTGCCGAGTTGTTTAAGACCGGAGGCGATGAGCTGCTCACCCGCATGCACCAGCTCATAAGCAGAATATGGTCGGATGAAAGCATGCCTGATGATTGGAGGCTCAGTGTTCTCTGTCCTGTACATAAAAAAGGAGACCCCACAATTTGCGCCAACTACCGTGGAATAAGTCCCCTGAGTATCGCATACAAGGTTCTATCGAGCGTACTGTGTGAAAGGTTGAAGCCTATGCTCAGCAACCTGATTGGACCGTATCAGTGTGGCTTCAGACCTGGTAAATCCACCATCGACCAGATTTTCACACTGCGCCAAATCCTGGAGAAGACCCAGAAAGAGAGAATTGGAAAGAGAGTCGCGTCGGATGAGTCTCACGGTGAACGAGGGCAAGACGAAGTATCTAGTGTCAACTGTGGAGGTACAGCCTACTAATGTGTGTGTGTAGTGTACAGTGTGCTTGTTGCCTTGGATTTAACAGCAGTGCAACTCTGCTAATCTTTAGGCTAGCTTAGGCCAGCCGGAATGCGAATTGAAACGAGAAGTCTGATTAGAAGTCAAGTTAGCAATTGCTTTTATTGAACACATGTAGTACTATTTATACTCAAATATGTGCAACTCGAATCCTAGAAATTGCAGACTAAGCAACAAATTGCACCAAGTAAAATGTAAAAATGTAAACAAACAATTTCGTGAATCAAAGTGACTTTGATTCCAATAGTTGCTGATACAGCAGCAGCATGGATATCGACTTTGTATTGCATAACTAAAAAGAACATTTGCTCAGCAAGCGTAAGTCATTGGCTTTGCTTGCAAATGTAAACAAACGTTCGCGTGGCCATTGGCTTTGCTTGCAAATGTAAACAAATGCTCGCTTACTAAGTGTAAGCGTGGATATGCAGTGTTATTATTTCATATTGCTTTGTGCATTGCTTTGTATGTTATTTAGTGCATTATTTTGTGTATCACTTTATGTAATACTTTGTGCATATATTGTTGCCTAGGTCACTACACCCTTGCCCTCAAGAAAAAATTATTTATTTTCTTTAAGAAAATGGAATAATTTTTCCCGTATGGCGGTGGTTCTTGGAGTCGTGTTGCGTGGTTACATTTAAAAATTTTGTTATTTCTTTTTTTTTTTTGTTTTGTGCTTATTGGCTAACATTATGTTGTTTAATATATTTGTAATTATAGCTTATTGTAAAATGAACATATATAGTTTTTGATTTGTTATAATTATAAGTCTACTTAACTAACATGTTTTAGTCTAGTTTCGTACCTAAAAATTTTTTTAATATATTATTATGAAATATTTTGTTTTTACCATTAATTTCTATAGTAGAATTTACTCCATTTGTGTCTATGATTTTGTATGGACCGTGATATGGACTCTGGTTTTTCTTTTTGTTTTCATATTTTACATATACCATGTCTCCTACTTTAAAGCTTGCTTTATTTACATTCTTGTCATATTCTAGTTTTCTTTTTCTTTTCACATTGTTTATTATTTTTCTGGCCATTTCTTGTGACCTTTTTATTCTTAATTTTAGCTCTTCGGCATAATTATCAATATTGTAGAAATGTTTATTTGTTTCTATTGTGTCATTTGGAAGTGCTGGTAGTTTACCAAAAACTAATTCGTATGGAGAGTAGTTTGTGTCAACGTGTGGTGTTGTGTTATAAGCAAAAGTGTAGTATTGTACCCATTTGTCCCATTCATAATCTTCCGCGAAGGTTAGAAGGTATTCATTAAGTGTCCTATGGTTTTTTTCTAAAGCGCCTATTGTTTGGTGATGGTAAGGGGTAGAAAATATTTGTTTGATATTTAGTAATTCACATATATTGTGCATCAGTTCGTTTACGAACTCGGTGCCTCTGTCTGACTTTAGGGTTTTTATGGTTCCATATTTTAGGATTAACTGTTCAACTAATGTGGTCGCTATAGTTTTTGCTTCTTTATTAATGATTGGGTATGCAACTACGTATTTTGACAAATCACATTGCATTGTTAATATGTATCTGTAACCGTTAGAAATGCGCAAAGGACCTACTGTGTCAATTGTTACTGTCTCAAAAGTTGTTGTTGGTGTATCTGTCACTACGAGTGGTTCTTTTGTGTGTTTTATTATTTTATTTTGCGTACATGCTGCGCAATTATTTTTGAATTCTTTAACCATTTGTCGCATGTTTCTCCAAATATATCTTTGTTTCAACTTCAATATTGTCTTTCTAATTCCTAAATGTCCTGCTGTATTAGAGGAATGGAATTCATCAATTAATTTGTATTGTATTATGGTACTTTTTATTTGTACTGGAGCTTTATATATTAGTATTTTTATTGGCACGCTTTTATTCTTCTCGAGCTCATTGTATTTCTTTTTGAATGCATTCATTTCTATATTCTTTAATATATATTCTTGTTCACAAAGGGCTGCTCCTTTATCTGTGAACTGTGCATTGAACTATGTAGTTTCTCCAACATTGAATCTAGTTTCAAAGGGTCATCCCTACAAGTCATTTGCACTTCATTATTTATAATTTTTACTGTAGTACTACTTTCTTTATCGATAATAATTTTCAATTTATATAAATTCTTAACGTCAATGAAGGATGTACATTCCCAAATATGAAGTTGATCAGGCTTCTTAGGAGATGCTTTTCCGTTCATGCGTTTCCCGGGTAAATTTTCATCTTTCTTATATGCATGCGTTATTTCATTATTAATTTGTGCGGCCTTGCTCCTTGTTAAAATGTTAATATATTTTTCTTTTGTTATTTCTGTTTCACTCGTGGGTATCATTGCTTTTAAAGTGTCGCTATCTATTTTGATGCGTGACAGTGCATCTGCGTTAGTGTTTATTTTGCCTTGTTTGTAGATTATTTCAAAGTCATAATCAGATAAGTCTACTCTGATTCTTGTCATTTTCGATGATGGGTTTTTGTGTGCGAATAATGAGACTAATGGTCTGTGGTCGGTTACGACAATAAATTTTTTTCCGTACAGGTATGTTCGGAATTGGTTTATGCCCCAATGAATAGCTAATAATTCTTTCTCAATTATCGGTTTATTTATATCGTGTTTTTGCAATGCTTTACTTGCATAGGCAATTGGTAGGTCATGTCCTATTTCACCTTGTGATAATATTGCTCCTAGAGCAAAGTCAGATGCGTCAGTAGTAAGTATAAAGGGTTTATCGAAATTAGGGTATTGTAAGATTTGTGGTTTAATTAATTTATCTTTTAATGTGCTGAATGCTTTTTCACATTCTTCTGACCAAATGAAAGGTTGTCCCTTTTTTAATAGTGAGTTTAGACATTTTGCTATTGATGCAAAATCTGGTATAAATCGTCTGTAATAATTGCAAAATGCAATGAATCTTCGTGTTTCATCTGCGTTTGTTGGTCTCGGGTAATTGCGTACTATCTCGCATTTGGTTGGGTCAGTTTTTACGCCTTTGTCTGTAATTAGATGTCCTAGGTAAAGTACTTCTGGTTTCAGGAATTGGCATTTGCTTGCATTCAGTTTCAGATTGTATTTCTTTAGTTTTTCGAATACTTTTAAAAGATTTTGATTGTGGTGCCGTATGGAACATCCAAAAACGATAATGTCGTCAACGTAGAGAAATGCTTCTGATTTTAAGCCAGAGAGTGCTATAGTTAGCATTCTTTGAAAACTGTTAGAGGATATTTTTAATCCAAATGGTAGTCGTTTGAATTGATAATGACCGTCTTGGGTCGAAAAAGCTGTAACAGGTCTTGAGTCATTATCTAATGGGATTTGGTGAAATGAACTTGTCATGTCTAATGTGGTGAAGTATTTTGCTCTTCCTAGCATATCTAGTATGTCTTCTAGTCGTGTTAATGGGAATTTGTCGTTTATTATTTTGTCATTGAGTTTTCTATAGTCAACCACTAATCGCCATTTTTTGTTGCCATTTTCACTTTTCTTTGGTACTAGAAGTAATGGTGAGTTGTAAGGGCTAACTGAAGGTTCAATAATGTCGTCCTCAATCATGCCTTGTATTTGTTTCTCAATTTCTTCCTGTTGAGTATGTGGAAGTCTATAATTTTTTATGTATACTGGGGAGTTATCTGTCAAGTTTAGTTTTTGTGTATAAAATGTGTTGGTTGAAAGCTGTTCACCTTCTAAGTGAAATATTGATTGATATTTTCTAAATATGTCGTGTAATTCTGATTCCATATTTTTATCTAATTTTCCTAGGTTTAATTCCTTCATTAATTTATTGAAACGTGTGTTGTTATAAATGTTTGTATGTTGGTAAGTCATGATATTATAGTCTGCTAAATCTTCTGTGATAATTTTTATGTTTTTAATTTTTGATGTGTGGTTGTTTACTTACTTACTTATGTGGCCATAACAACCGAATATCGATTTAGGCCGAAAATAACATGCTTCGCCAGCCATCTCTGTTCTTCGCTAGCTGGCGCCAGTTAGAAATTCCAAGCGCCGTCAGGTTCTCCAGTACTTGGTCTTTCCACCGGAGGTTTGGTCTTCCTCTTTTGCGTCGTCCTCCAGCGGGTTCCGAATATAACACCTTCTTAGCTGGAGCGTGTTCTTCCATTCGCTCGACATGACCTAGCCAGCGCAGCCGCTGGATTTTGATGCGCTTTACTATGTCAATATCGGCATACAGCTCGTACAGCTCATGGTTGTACCTTATTCGATACTCGCCACCAACGCAAATAGGTCCAAAGATCTTGCGTAGGACTTTTCTCTCGAAAACTCCAAGTATTCGCTCATCCGAGGTGGAAATTGTCCAGGCTTCAGCGCCATATGTTAGGACAGGCATGATGAGAGACTTGTAGAGTGTAGTTTTCGTTCTTCGAGAGAGGGCTCGACTTCTCAATTGCTTACTCAGCCCAAAGTAACACCTGTTAGCAAGAGTTATCCTACGCATGATCTCCAAGCTGACGACATTACTGCTGTTAATGCTGGTTCCAAGATAGACAAAGTCCCTTACTACTTCAAAAGCGTAGTTGTCAACAGTGACGTGCTGTCCAAGACGCCGGGACTCTTTGTTTGTTGACACTAGATACTTCGTCTTGCCCCCCATTTGCAGGGGCTATTGAATTGGCTAGGAATACGCCCTGTTGTATTTCCTGATTTAATATGACGCTGTCTTGTTTTACGTTTAGCTTTATTGGGAATATCATTTCTGTTCTAGGTGGTATCTCGAAAGTGTCTTTTGGTTGAATTTTATTGTATAGTGGTAATGTTGTTTCCCTATTATTAATTGTTGCAGTTAATGTAAATGTTTCATAATCAATTTTACACAAGTGATCTATTAGGAAGTCTCTTCCGAGTATTCCATCAGTGACAGTTGGAAAATCTTCTGTAACTAAGTGGAAGTTGATGCTAGTTTTATCTTTTCCTATATCAAAAGTTAAAATAGCAGTTCCTATTGAAGTGATTTCGTCTTTAGTAATACCTGTCAATTTGTATTTGTTGTTACTGTCATATTCAAATTCGTTATTAAATGGATTTTTGCAAATAGAAATGTCGGCGCCAGTGTCTATTAGAAATGTCATGTGTGTTTTGAAATTTGTATTGTAGATTGTAATAAAATTTGTTAAATCTTTTGTAATCAAGTAAATATTTTTTTGTACCCCGGAGGAATTTAGTTGTTGTCCTCCGGGTCGCCTACGTTTCCCTGAAGGTTAGTAACGTTTATTTGGCGACTGTTTCTGTTGTATTGTTGTACTTGTCTGTTGTTGTTATTATATCTGTTGCCGTTACTGTGATTTCTATTATTGTTAGTGTTATTACGATAGTTGTTATTGTTTGCGGGTCTAAAGTTATGGCTGTTAGTATTGTTTGTGGGTCTAAAGTTGTTCCGATTGTTATTGTAGTTATTGGGTCTGTTATTATTGTTTCTAAAATTATTATTGTTAGCGTATCTCATTTGGGCATTATTGTTGTGGTTGAAATTATTGCGGTTGCTGTACCTGTGGTTGTTAGAAATAAACATGACTCTTGAATTGTTGCCTTGACTATTTTGTTCAAGTTCAAGAGCTAAATCTACTGCTGATTCGAAAGTTTTTGGTAGTGACGCGAATATTGTCTGTTTGTACTGTTCATTTATTCCATTTTTAAATACGGTTAGACTGTACTGTTCATTTAGTTGCGTAATTAGAGCTTTCTGTTCTGTGGTGGCACTATTGCCTATTTAATTCGCCGAGTATCCGCTTCTTCTCCTTGGTCGTGGTTGCCAGATATAGTTGTGTGTATAATATAGCTTTTTCTTTCCTTCTCTGGAATGTCTTGCCTGCTCGTTTCTTCTTCGGCTTTGGTGGTAGTGTCGGCAGATGGTGCTGTCCCTTTTGTCGGTTTTTGTATTCTTGAATAGTGATGGCCCTCGGACCTTGGTTTAGTGGTCCAGGGATGTATGTTGGTCGTATAGTGGCGTTGTGGGTCTCGACTGGAACATATGGTTCTATGTATGGTTCTGGACTGTAGATGGATTTTTCGAAATCCTCCAGAAATTCATTCAACTGAATCCTATCTATTTCTGAGTTCATTTGGTACTCGAGAAAAAGGATTGTTGAATTTTAAAATTATAAACAGTCGGTAGAAGAGCTTAACAATGGGTCAGGATCAGTGATCACAGGATCAGTGGTGGCAGGATCGCCATGTGGAGGTACAGCCTACTAATGTGTGTGTGTGTAGTGTACAGTGTGCTTGTTGCCTTGGATTTAACAGCAGTGCAACTCTGCTAATCTTTAGGCTAGCTTAGGCCAGCCGGAATGCGAATTGAAACGAGAAGTCTGATTAGAAGTCAAGTTAGCAATTGCTTTTATTGAACACATGTAGTACTATTTATACTCAAATATGTGCAACTCAAATCCTAGAAATTGCAGACTAAGCAACAAATTGCACCAAGTAAAATGTAAAAATGTAAACAAACAATTTCGTGAATCAAAGTGACTTTGATTCCAATAGTTGCTGATACAGCAGCAGCATGGATATCGACTTTGTATTGCATAACTAAAAAGAACATTTGCTCAGCAAGCGTAAGTCATTGGCTTTGCTTGCAAATGTAAACAAACGTTCGCGTGGCCATTGGCTTTGCTTGCAAATGTAAACAAATGCTCGCTTACTAAGTGTAAGCGTGGATATGCAGTGTTATTATTTCATATTGCTTTGTGCATTGCTTTGTATGTTATTTAGTGCATTATTTTGTGTATCACTTTATGTAATACTTTGTGCATATATTGTTGCCTAGGTCACTACACAACAAACAAAGAGTCCCGGCGTCTTGGACAGCACGTCACTGTTGACAACTACGCTTTTGAAGTAGTCAGGGACTTTGTCTATCTTGGAACCAGCATTAACAGCAGTAATGACGTTAGCTTGGAGATCATGCGTAGGATAACTCTTGCTAACAGGTATTACTTTGGGCTGAGTAAGCAACTGAGAAGACGAGCCCTCTCTCGAAGAACGAAAACTACACTCTACAAGTCTCTCATCATGCCTGTCCTAACATATGGCGCTGAATCCTGGACCTCAGATGAGCGAATGCTTCGAGTTTTCGAGAGAAAAGTCCTACGCAGGATCTTTGGACCTATTTGCGTTGGTGGCGATTACCGAATAAGGTACAACCATGAGCTGTACGAGCTGTATGCCGATATTGACATAGTAAAGCGCATCAAAATCCAGCGGCTGCGCTTGCTAGGTCATGTCGAGCGAATGGAAGAACACGCTCCAGCTAAGAAGGTGTTATCTTCGGAACCCGCTGGAGGACGACGCAGAAGAGGAGGACCTAACCTCAGGAGAGAACCTGACAGCGCTTGGAATTTCTAACTGGCACCAGCTAGCAAAGAACAGAAATGGCTGGCGAAGCATGTTATTTTCGGCCTTTTTTTTTTAACCGAGTATCGTTGTTATGGCCACATAAGTAAGTAAGTAAGTTTGTTTGGGTAGGCTTTATAAATTATACATATTTACCAATAAATGTGTTTGGTTATCTCGGTGTTTTTTGTTCTCTTCTCGACCGCGTTTTTGTTTTTGTAATGTAAATGTTTTCTACATATAAGTACAAGGTAAGAGAGCAGCGATGACAACTAAATTTAAATGTATATTTTAAATATATACATTATGTTTAATACTACATAGTCGGCTTTAGTATTGCTCTACCCTGCTTGCATTATTGGAAATATAAATAATCTTAGAGAATATTGAATATAAATGATGAATATGGAAAGGGTATATGTTATAATAGGTGGTAAGGTGATGTTTTCGTAAGGCAGCGTGGCTAACTGCTTCAACCTGGCAAAGCTAACGCAATCCGTGTTGCACTCATCGCAAGTCAATTCACTCGCCATCATGTAGCTTATCCTGCTTACTATGTGATGAAGTCTTCATTCTAGATGGGATCCTCCTTGTGACGACCTTCATTTTAATGGGGAGCCTTCACGTTGTACGTTGGGTTTGGGATCCACCAGTAGAGAACACAACAGTGCCTCGGATAAGGACTGCCGCTTTCATGACGACCCCCGCAAACGTAAGAAGGACCACGATTTACGTATATGCACCTGGAAAATCCGATCCCTCTATAGGGAGAGTGCCTCTATCCAGCTGGTTGATGTCCTCCAGATGTACAAAGCTGACACCACTGCTCTCCAGGCAATGCGACGGACAGGACAAGGCTGCTCCAAAAGAGCATCCTGTGACAACTACTATAGTTGCCATGCGTAGAGGCACGAACTAGGACGTGGATTTTTAGCCCGCAAGACCCTCCGACACCTGATATCACAGTTCACGCCTGTGAATTAACGGCTGGCCACAACCTAACATTAACTTTAGCCTAATGTGCCTACGCTCCGACGGATGAGAAGGACGATGCGACCAAAGACTGCTTCATTCAGAGCCTCGAAGAAGCTTATGAACGCTGCCCCCCGCCACGATATCAAAACCGTACTTGGCGATTTCAATGCCAGGGTGGGTAAGGCGGGAACCTTTGGTCCTACTGTCGGTAAATTCAGCCTCCACCAAACCACCTCTGATAACGGAATGAGGCTGATTGACTTTTCCGCAGCACGAAATATGGTACTTAGTAGTACCACATTCTAGCTTCTCGATATCCACAAAGCGACATGGTTGTTTTCAGATCAGCGAACGAGAAACCAAATTGATCATGCGGTGATTGACGGAAGGCATGCTTCTAGTGTGATGGACCGGATGGTGTCAGCATCGACTCGGATCACTACCTTGTTACAACCCGGGTGCATACACGGTTATGTGTCGCAAATAATAAACGAAGTCCCACACAGAGAAAGCTTGACGTCAGTAAGCCGCGATCACCAGAGATAGCAGATGCTTGGAGGAGATTTCCTGAATACCCCAATTACGGATGATGGTGTTGACGTTTCACCACCTGACCATGTCAGCCATAATAAGGCTGAGGAACAAGGAAGCAACAGGTGCAGATGGCCTGCCTGCCGAGTTGTCTAAGACCGGTGGCATGCACCAGCTCATAAGCACACTATGGTCGGACAAAAGCACGCCCGATTATTGGAGTCTCAGTGTTCTCTGCCCCATACATAAGAAAGGATATTCCACATAAGTGGCATAAGTCTCCTCAGCATCGCTTACAAGGTTCTATCAAGCCTACTGTATGAAAACCTATCCTTAACAACCCGATTGGACCTTATCAGTGTGGCTTCAAACCTTGTAAATCCACCATTGACCAGATTTTTCCACTGCGCCCAATCCTGGAAAAGATCCAAGAAAAATAGATCTACACACATCACCTATTCGTCAATTATAAAGCCGCTTTCGACAGTTTGAGATTACCTCTACACAATTATTTCTGAATTTGATATACCTGCAAAACTCATTCGACTTTGCAGAATGACACTGCTTAACTCTTGTTGTGCAGTGAAAATTGGGAAGCAACTCTCCCCTCCGTTTAATACCGAACGAAGTTTTAGACAAGGTAATTCGTTATCATGTGACTTCTTTAACCTAATTATGAAAAAAATTATATGAGCTACAGATTTACGATATAATGGCACTACCTCCAACAAAAGTGTCATGCTGAGGACGTATGCCGACGGCATTGGCATAATCGGTATCAACTCGCGAGCAGTCAGTACAACATTCTGTGAATTGGTGTTACGGTTAATGTGGCAAGACTAAGTACCTAGTGTCTACAAACAAAGAGTCCCGGCGTCGTGGACAATACGTCACTGAAGACTGTTTTTCAACTTTTTTCCTCACCATAGAACTGGTCGTAACTATTGCAATTTCAGGTTGCGGCTGTGGTATGCATTCCAGTTTCTTTTACTGGTTTATAGATTATCTTAAAACCGAATTCAGAAAGTTTGTGCCTGAAACACTTTATCGCGATGTCGTTGAGATTGGGAATTTATCGTAAGGACTGATGGTTAGTATAGATTTTAATTGGTCTACCTAATAGAAGGCTCTATAATTCTAACAGTCTATACGATAGCCTAGAATTCGCTTTCCATAGTGGAATATCTCTTCTCTGTATCACTGAGCGCTCTACTCGCAATCACTATTGGTCTATTTTCACCAATTTCATCTTGCGATACTGTCTTATCGCTCATTACTAGCATCTGTAAATCTGTTTGGTAAAATCTGGGCAAGGAAAAATTGGTGGAAAGCAAATTCCGTCACTCGTCTGACATTTTTCAGTTCATTCAAATTTCGCGTCGTTTCTAACTAGTTTGTTAATTGGCAGCGCCATGCTTGCCACATTTTCAACAAATTTTCGGTAATAATTCACAAAATCTAAGAATGCCTGAAAATCATTCTTACTTCCGTTAACCCAAATGGGATTCTGTTAAATTCATAATGTTCGACACATGAACTAACGTAAAAACGGTTTTTTCTTTGTTTGGTTCTTCTATTAATAATACGGTACCCACTGGCCAGATCAAACGCAGTAAAATATCTGCTATGACCTAGCTGATATAATCTTTCCTCGATGACGCCTGTCTGGGTCTCCCTGTGCTCTGTTTTGCTACGCTCTGATTTACGTTGTCATTGGCGCTGCGGTTAGCCTCCTGCACTTGTGTGCTTATCTACAAAAAATTACTTCTTCTGCAGCAAGCAGCAAATTTCCGAGCGGCGATTTCTTGTACGTTATTAAAAATAAATAAAAACATATTGCACAATTGAATATAATTGAAATTAAAACACTTGGAAAAAAACATTGTTAAACAAAACATACAACATTTTAAAACTTGAATTTTACATTAACAGTTAGCTATACTGTAAATATACCACCAAAAATGTTCATACACATTAAAACTATTGTATTACAATATATACTAAACATTAAAAAGTGTTGCCTCAGGATTAAAAGGACCGTGTTTAATTATTGGTCCTTCGAGCCATCGTGTTAATTATGAGTTGCGTGTTGAGTAATAATCAAAATACGTAACAAAACAATCAATATACATAAATTTTATTTGAATTGCTCAAAAATATTAAAGTTACGAAATATGATGTAATAATAAATAATAAATTATAATCAAAGCCATTCCCATTTTCATCAAAATTAGTTAATTACCTATATATGTATATAAAAATGAAAAGTACATAGTACAATACATAATAAAAGTAGTTGACTAGATAGTGATATACATAAAAAGAACAAAAAAAGAAGAACAAAAGTGAACAAATTTAGAAACCAAACAAAGAGACACTTATCAATAGCTGTGCTATTTGATGTATAGTACCTACTTTAATTACATACATTTATATTACAGCAAACCGTGCTGTGACCAGCAACCAACAATTTCACCCAAAAAATTTTTCCGTATTACTGTAAGTCAAATCATTTCTTTATTCCTCGTATTAAAATACAGGTTGATTTTTTAACAACCTTCTTTTTGGCAACACTGTTTTTGGCAGTGCAGCTGTTTTCGTGTAACATGTTCAGTTTTTTCCATAATTTAACTATGAATCGACTTACAAACGAACAACGCTTGCATATTATTGAATTTTATTATCGCAATTCATGCTCGGTTCATTCATTCATTCATTTTATGGTCAGTTTGGGCGACCTTCTGAGACAGGTTTTCGGAACCTTGTGACTACTTTCACACCAAATTTACATTACTGGACATTAAACCACCAACACGCATACGTAGAGTGCGGACAGAGGAAAATATTGCAGCAGTATCCGCCAGTGTTGTTGATGACCATGAATGATCGATTTATTTGTGAAATACCGGCCGATATGTTGGAGAGAGTATGCCAAAATTGAACCCAGCGTATGAACCATTTAAGGCGCAGTAGCAGTCAACATTTACATCGAATCATCTTTAAACATTGAATTATATAGATCGTTCTATCGACGCAAATAAAAATTTCTTACATTTCTCTAACTTTTATGTGTTTTTTTTTAAATCAAATCCGAAGGCTCTTAATACATCACCCTTTACATTCAGAAAGGTTACTTACAATAAGAAGCTTTTATAGGTGTAATACATAAAAAAACTCATACATGTATACACATATAATGTAGTAACCACATGTCACTTTGGTGCTTTATAAATCATTTCATAGTACACTTCAGGACAACATTATAAAGCCGCCACATCTGGAAACTATAGTTGTTTTCGTGTAAATTTATTATTTACTCATACTATTTAAAAAAAAATGTTTTTCAGGTTTTGTTTTTGTAATTGCCATTTCCCATTGCATTTAAGCAGAATTACAGCAGTTGCTTCTGCAATAGAATAATTTTCACTATCTCTTGTTCACAACTCATTTAACGAGTACTTTATGCGTTATAGTGTAGTTTTTAAGGCACTTTAGCTCTAAATTATAGTTACATTACATTTGTGAATCGCATTTTTGGCGCCTTTTATCATCTCTTGTAAAAGTTTATCAGATTTTCATTGATCAATTCACTGCATTTACCGCGCTTTATTCTTAGTACGTACCTCACATAAATTAACTATACAATATGTTGATCAACAGGTCTCCGGAAATAGGGTTGAATCGGTTGAAGTAGTAAATGAACCCAAAATATCCCCCAATCATAATTCAAAAAATCATAAAATCGTAAGAAGTCTAACAATTCATCGATGATTAAATTCGTTTTGTTATCCGATTCAATATTCAAGAATTACAATATAAAATTATTATTTCATTGTTTACATATATATAAACAAACTTTGCTATCAAAATTATTATGCAAAAACTGTAAGTGATTACAAATATAACAAAAATACCAAACGTTTGATATGTCAATGGGTGGTCCTCTATCTCCTCCAATTGCCGATATAATCATGGGCAGCTTATTAGACACAACATTCATGGAACTTAAAAAGAAACATATAGACATAAAATGTATAGCAAAATATATAGGTAATTTATTAGTAATAATTCGGAAAAATGCGAAAACAATATTGGATACACTTAACAACGACAATACGAAACTGCAGTTTACGATGGAGCATCCCTTTAGAACTTAGTACTAGACTGGTATTCAAAACTTACAACATCTGTACGAATTATTAACTGCTTTTCTGCCCAACCACAAAAATACTGCAAAATTGCAATACTGCAAAAAATTTTATATATAAAAGAAACGTTGAGAAAATACACACTATTCGAGAATAGAAGAACTATCCACAGAAACTTATAAATAACCTAATACAAGAAAAACAAAGGTGTAACAACCTACCAAAGTGTCATAACCGCAACTACAACGCAAAGTCAAGCATTTCTTAAGTGTTACGTACATTCCAAAGTTAACAGACAACTTCAATAACATCATTGCAACCTCTACAGAAAACACATCACTAACATACAATTGCAATATCACATTATAAGCGATGTTCTTATTATATATATTTTAGGGATTAGCCGAATCAGACCTCTATTATCTGGGTCCCTCAAATCGTGTGTTATGTACTTGTTTGGTTGCAGAATTCTTCTAGTTCCCTTCTTCATATCTTTGTGAGGTATGTTCCATATTTTGAGTTCGTCAATAAATTGTCGACCCAGCGTGCTTGCCAATGCAGGACACTGGAACAGTATGTGCGCCGCTGTCTCTGCGTCTTCCATGCATAATCTACACATATCAGCATCCTCCCCTTCAACAAGAACCATCTTACTAGCGCATGCATTTGACCAAGAATTTCTGCTTGATATTATTTTTCTCACATCCATTTTATGAGCGGCCGTTTTCAATGATTGTTATATGTGACTTTCCAGTCATCTCTCCAGCCGATGAATGATGTTAAATAAATAAATAAATAAATAAATAAATATGTGGTTCTTAATAGCTCTGAAAGGACCTTTGGCCAAGCTTCTCTTCCAAACTATTGTGCGTGTTAAATTTTGGACAGTATTACAAATAACCTACTTATATTAGCCGGTTCCGAGTGGCATAACACTTGTTTTTTTTTTTTTTTTTTTTTTTTTTAACAAGCTTTTTATTGGATCTTTCTAAAATTACTTAGAAACTAACAATATGTAATCAAATCTTACAAACTAAATAAAATTATGTGATATTCCCAACGTTCCATCACAATTTGTTGAGTCACGAGGTATAGCAATTTTACAGCATATTCAGTGTGTCTTTTCTTTTTAATCGACGATGCCCCGTGCTTAGCAACAATTGCCTAGCAAGGGGATTCGGATGACTGTGTAATTTTTGAATGTAGCTTCTGCAAGACGTTGCAACTTCCTCAGAAATTGTGGGTACATTTAAATCTCGATGGATGTTAACGTTCCTCATATACCAAGGCGCGTTTACAATAATTCGCAGACACTTGGATTGTATTCGCTGCAATTTTTCGATATTTGAGGGAGATGCGGTGCCCCAAAACTGAATACCATAAGTCCAGATTGGCTTCAGGATTGCTTTATATAATAGCACTTTGTATTCGAGATTCAACTTTGATCTTTTGTGTATCAGCCACCATAACTGATTAATTTTAAGCTTGATCTGAGTTTTCTTTACCTCTATGTGATTTTTCCAGGTCAGCCTTCTGTCGAGGTGAATACCCAAGTACTTTGTTGAGGAACATTGTGGAATTGATTGGCCATTAATTTTAAGTGGGGGACATGTATCTGGCCTTAGCGTGAAGGTTACATGTACGCTCTTTGATTCATTGACTTTTATACGCCATTTTGCTAGCCAGATTTCGAGAGAATCGATATGAGTGACATCACTTTTTCTGAGCTTTGTCACAGAGCTTTTTTAGAAGCTTTTTCATTGCAAGTTGTTACTGCCGGAAGAATTGCTAATTACTTCCCGACAGGTAGATACCGTTCGAAAGAAAAATCTTTTCTATATTAAAGATTTGCTTCAGTCGTTCAGAGAACCAACGCACTAACCACTGAGCTACGACACCCACACAATAAAATTATAAAAGTAAAAACGCCGCTAAATAAACAACAAGGAAATAACGTTTTATACGAAACAAGAGAGAGGATTGCAATCAAATATATATAGGACAACAAAACCAATGTTATATGCTTAGAAAAGCTAGAACTGAATCTCTTATAAAATAGTCACACACACACCAATGCAATTTCTCAATACCACGTTTATGATTCCGCTTAAAATGTTCTACAGTAGTGATGTGCGGCTCCCAGTATTTAAAGGACTGGTACTGGGGAGTCCGGTTCCGAGTGGAACCGGGTTTTTGGACCAGTTCCGGTTCTCAACAAAGTGGTAACGGAAATAGTCCCTATCGAAACAACAAAAGATTATAAAACGTTTTTGCAAAAATCAATATATGACATTCATTCATTAGTTGATATTTGTATGACAAAAACGGAACGAAATCGAACCATTTCTGAAGCGAATGATTGCGGGCGATGAAAAGTGGATCACGTATGACAATAATGTGCGAAAAAGATCATCGACGAAGTGAGGTAAAGCTTCGCAAATGGTGGCAAAGTCAGGATTGACACCGAGAAAGGTAATGCTGCGTATCTGTTGGGATTGGAAGGGAATCGTAGGAATTACGAATTTTGTTATTGTTGTGCGAAAGGCACTACACTACTCCCCGCCTAACAAAATCGTACGGGTTTCCTGATTGTACGTTTTTATCTACGTTCACTGGATGACTGTAGAAGAATTTGATCATCTGTTCGTAGTGGGTTTTAATTTAAAGGCGGCTCGTCTTCTGACCACAGATAAGCTGGTTTTAGCCTATCGATGCTGATGTTTCCAAACGCTCGTTTATCTTAATTATGTAGCATTTCTCTTCACGTTGTATATCTTCGAAGGGACCTTCGTAGAGTGATGACAGTGATATGCGTATTTTGTCGCTTCGAACTAAAACGTGACTACATTTCCTGAAATCTGGAATAATAAATAAATAATATCGATATGTATATATATACATATATATATGTATATATATATATATATATATATATATATATATATATACATATATATATATATATATATATATATATATGTATATATACACACACACACATATATATATATATATATATATACATATATACACACACATATATATATATACATATATACATATATATATATATATATATATATATATATATATATATATATATATATAGATATATATATATATACATATAAATAAAACATATACATAAAAAACAAATTTTTTTTCATAGAAAGCCAAAAATTAATTTATTCAAAGTATTTGCCTAACCTAATTGTTCGGCAAGAATTTTTTGCGATTGGATGTCGTCCTCATCCAAAAGAGCCTGCAAATCATGGTCCTCAACTTTTCTGGGTCTATTTTCACGCTTCCTGTCACTCAAGTCAAAATGGCCTTCTTTCAACAGACGAAACCAGTCTCTGCAAGTGGTTTCCGATAGCGCACTGTCACCATAGGCTTCTACAAGCATTCGATGCGACTCAGCAGTAGATTTCTTTAAATTGAAGAAACAAAGTAGAGCTTCCCGCAATTGCTCTTTTTCTGGCACGAAACTAGACATGATTATATGAGGAAAAATGTATGTTGTTGTATGAAATCAATGATGATGTTTACTAATTGATGTAAAAAGGTGTCGAACTCATAAAAAAAGGATGCACAGTCGATAATAGCTCAATATGCTCACCAGCGCCATCTACGAGGAAACAGCGGATTTAAGCTTGTACACCTGGTATGTATATATATACATAAATATATATATTATATATATATATTACTCTCCGAAGCTTATCCGGAGTGTGCTCTTTTAGTTTCAACATGCGAGAGGTGGTTTGTGCGTTTCAGAAGTGGTGATTTTGATGTGGAAGACAAAGAACGTCCAGGACAGCCGAAGTAGTTTGAAGATGCTGAATTGGAGGCATTACTCGATGAGGACTCGTGTCAAACGCAAGAAGAACTTGCCAAATTGTTCGAAGTTACACGCCAAGCCATTTCCCATCGATTGAAACTATTGGGAATGATTCAAAAGCAAGGAAATTGGGTACCGTACGACTTAAAGCCGAGAGACGTCGAAAGGCGATTTTTCACTTGCGAACAGCTGCTCCAAAGGCAACAAAGGAAAGGTTTTTTGCATCGCATCGTTACTGGTGATGAAAAGTGGATCACTACGATTATATATATATATATATATATATATATATATATATATATATATATATATATATATATATATATATATATATGTGTGTGTATGTCTACGCCAGGGTTAGACGCGTGCACTGTTTGTATGTCTACATTTGAGTGGGTTGGCAACCCTGTTACTTATATAACATTTCTCTCTTCTGGCCGCCCGTTTTGATTGTTTTTTATCATTCTCAAAAGATATCTCGAAGTAAATAGACAGCCAGTGCGCGCAAAATATCTCTCCCTCTATTTATTAATTTACACGTTAAGTAATATTGTATATTTACAAATACGAAATAATCGCGTGTGTTATAATTCATTTAAAATAATAAATAAACAACACCATCCTTCGTAGCATCAGCAGCATTACACAAACAAACATCCCCACACTCACACACACCACGATCACCTGGAGGAAGCAACCATCGTTGGAACGAGTTCACCTGGCATCCCATCCCTCACACAATCAATATATACATATATATATATATATATATATATATATATATATATATATATATATATATATATATATATATATATATATATATATACATGTATAAATATATGCATATATATTTATATATATGTATATATGTAGGGAAATTAAACCGCAGTTCTTTAGTTTTAAAATTATCTTTAATTAGTATTAGGTTTTCGATTTAGGTTTAAGTTATAAATACTTAGAAATTAGAATAATTAGAATAAGTATTTATGTAATTGCGGACAGTGATCTTATTCGCACGCTCGTGGTTTAAAGACTAAAGAAATAACTTACATTCTATTCTGTCCTTTTGTCCGTCAGGGTTGCATCTAAAAGTGTATTAGTTCATAGTCGCATTTGTAGGTATATGGTAGTCAGTCTTGCTTAAAGGCATATGTCCGTCCGTCTGTTACGCGTTGCTCAGTAGTTTCGTCCGCTACGCGTTGCTCTTCCGTCAGATCCCACATATATATATATATATATATATATATATATATACATATATATATATATATATATATATATATATATATATATGTATGTATACATATGTATATATGTATGTATACATATATATGTATGTATACATATATATGTATGTATACATATATATGTATATATATATATATATATATATATATATATATATATATATATGTATATACATATATGTATATATATACATGTCGATATTATTTATTTATTATTCCAGATTTCAGGAAATGTAGTCACGTTTTAGTTCGAAGCGACAAAGTACGCCTATCACTGTCATCACTCTACGAAGGTCCCTTCGAAGTGATACAACGTGAAGAGAAATGCTACATAATTAAGATAAACGAGCGTTTGGAAACATCAGCATCGATAGGCTAAAACCAGCTTATCTGTGGTCAGAAGACGAGCGGCCTTTAAATTAAAACCCACTACGAACTGATGATCAAATTCTTCTACAGTCATCCAGTGAGCGTAGATAAAAACGTACAATTAGGAAACCCGTACGATTTTGTTAGGCGGGGAGTAGTGTAGTGCCTTTCGCACAACAATAACAAAATTCGTAATTCCTACGATTCCCTTCCAATCCCAACAGATACGCAGCATTACCTTTCTCGGTGTCAATCCTGACTTTGCCACCATTTGCGAAGCTTTACCTCACTTCGTCGATGATCTTTTTCGCACATTATTGTCATACGTGATCCACTTTTCATCGCCCGCAATTATTCGCTTCAGAAATGGTTCGATTTCGTTCCGTGTTAGCAGTGAATTCCAAATGGAAATTCGGACCATTAAATTTTTCACTGTTATTTCATGTGGCAGACACACATCGAGCTTCTTTGTGTATCCATCTTTCTTCAAATGGTCGATAACTGTTTAGTGATGAATGCCTAGTCCCCTAGCAACGTCCACGCTGTTTATGTGCCGATCTTGCTCAAGCTAAAGCTATTGTGTAGCAATAGATGCAATTAATATTACCAGATATATTGCATTTTAGTGCCATTTATCGACAATTTGTTACCAAACTTTTTCGAACATCCAAGAAACAACATTCTCTGTATATCTCATGGAACTGCTCATATATAAGATCAGTTCCAACATAATCATTATATACATGCTTAATACAATATTTAACTCGTCGTTGATCCATGTCAATAATATAAAGCTCCGAGTTTATCATGGGATGCAATGTTGAAGCATACCTCCATTTCATTAGTTATTTACTTCATACTCAATGCATAATTTTGTACAAAAGGGAATTCGTGGTGGCAAACAATAAATATATGAATGATTTCAATGCAATGAAATAATATGAATATTTAGGGTTGGGTAATGTCACAATATCTACCAACAGATGAATTTAAGTGGGTTGAGAACATTAATGTTAAAGATATATTGAATAGACCTAGTGAGTGAATACACCTCTCGAAATACATGAGCTGCATAACGATTTACCATTTTGTGTTGAAAATACGAACCCTTCAAATAATAAAACAGTAAAAATCAGTATATTGATTTAAACAATCAGTATCGCACCTTAGCTACAAATGAATTTGAAAACCTAATGAATAATTTTGGGAAAACCTTCATAAAAAGAAAGAAGTCAGAGCGCTGATAGCTAGCCCGAATTATCATAGCATATCAATTTTTGATGAGAGTATGTGTACTATTCAAATGAATAGAATGAGAGTATTGTATAATAAACCGATACATCTCGGATTTGCAATTTTGGAATTATCAAAACTTAAAATGTATGTTTTTAATTATCAATATATGAATCCAAAATTTAAGGAAAATTTATCGCCATGTTATATGGATACCGGTTCTTTCACGTATAATATTCGCGGTAATGATTTTTATCAAGATATCAATGATGATATTGATAGCAGATTTCATACATCGGGCTATGATGCTATTGCTATTGATAACCCCTTTAATATACCATTGAAAAATAAAAAAACTTAGGTATGATGAAAGATGAAATAATGGGGCAGTCGTGCGTGCATTTATTGGACTATGTGCTAAAATGTATTCAATAGATGTGGAGAATTATAATGTTCAAAACAAAGTAAATGGTATTCCTAAAAATATTCCATCACGCGAAATCTCAGTTTATTACTTAACTGTCTAAATGAATTCGATGATTGAGTGGAAAAAAATAAAGTTTTAAGCTTTTTCCTTTATTTCTGTACATAGTTTTTATTGATTGTTAATGTAAAAATATTAGATATTATACTTTGTTATTCGATTATTGTAAAAATTAAATTAAACAATTTTATGTCTAATATTAAGATGACTAAATAAGCATATTATTATAATATAAAAAAATTAGTAAATTAATATAAAAAATTAAATCAATATGTTTTCATTTCAAAATTCAAAAATTTTCTTAAAGGTCTAACATTGAGCAGTTTTGATTGTGAAACAACCATAAATATAGCCATATTTTTCTCTAATATTTTTCAAATTTTCACATCCGTAATCATCTAAATTGAATATATTTGAAAGTCCGATTAATGACTCGAAGCCACTTTCTCTTCTCACAACATAAATTTCACAATTAAATACATTTTCCTGCAAGAAATTGGCTAAGCTTTGTAATGTTATTGACCCAGCATCCCATCGAATGTTGTTGTGTTTCGAGCCTGCTTGTTTTTGATAGAATAGTGAAAGATCACTAAAGGCGAATGGTGGATTTACGATGAAATGCATATCTTCATTGATGTTAAAGGATATTGCCAAATCCTGTAAAATAAATTGTTTTTCGGGACCCTTAAATCCTTGAACATCAATAATTACTTGTTGTATATAATTAGAATGCATCGAAATTCCGTAATAAATATAATATAATAGCTCAATATGCTCACTAACGCCATCTATGATCAAAAGCTTGTACACCTGGTATGTATATATATACATAAATATATATTTTATATATATATATACATATATATATATATATATATATATATTTGTATATATATATATATATGTATATATATATATATATATATATATATATATATATATATATATATATATGTATATATATATATATATATATATATACATATATATATATGTATATATATATATGTATATATAAATATATACAGGTATATATATATATATATATATATATATATATATATATATATATATATATATATATATATATATATATATATGTATATTGAAATTAGGACACATGGACAAACCATCCCAAACAGAGCTGACTCAAATATTTAGAAATATCAATCCATTTTTCACATAGAAGAAGAAAGCCTGCCAACCAACCATTTTTATACACAAGAGCTAAACTTTGGAAAGACAACACCAGTATATATAAAAAATACTATATATTACTACATACATAACATTCTGGAATTAAAAAAAAATTAAAAAATTAATGTTGTTTCAAAATATAGAGGCTTAATAAACAATTGTCTTAGGGTGCAAAGGAAAAAACAAAATTATTTTATTTCACCTTACTTGACGTTTCGCTGAATTTTAAGCATCTTCATGAGCGTCCAAGTTGTTTAAATAAAACAAGAACAAAAAACATGCTTCATAGTTCTTGTACGAAACAAATACAAGTTCTGTACAAACACATAAATAAACAATTAAACATTTTAGCATTGCATTTGCGCTTACATTTTTAATATTTTGTTTTGAAAACATTTTTTAAATAAATAAATAAGTAAATATAAATGTAACTTAAAATCTATATCACAAGTTGTGATATAGATCAAATAATTTCAAACATATAGCCAGTGTTGCCAGGATTTCGAAAATAAAAAAGTTAAATCGGCCAAATGAAAAAGCTATATAAGTTCAAATGCCCTCCCCAAAAAAAAAGTTAAAAGAAGGCCAGCTTTTTCATTTCATAAACAGTTTATATTTTATTTTTTATATTCATGCATACATTACGTACGAGTATATGAGAAAGTACATTCATAACACAATTAATTATAATATTACAAAAATTACAGCTAACTTGTCAACTTAAAGTTGTAGTAATAAAACAGTATAAAAAGTATGAAAAAATATGAAATAAAACACATTTAATTTTACGGAATAATAAAATAAAATGCCAAATAAACGCAAACCAGCTACAACTTTTACTGTTTTACATTATATTTCACTGAAATTCTCTATTTATAAAAAACTACAAAACGTTTATTATTAAGAGCCAATTTTTCCACCTGTGAAAATCAAGGATTAAATTCATCAATCAAGGAACAAATTTATAAATCTATTAAATTTTTTGCAAAGTTTACGTATATATAAAATACTAAGGAAATATACTAATACATTCACATAAAATATACAATATGATATAAAATATATAAATAGTTCGTATATGTGAAATATTAAAAAAATTATACTGTTATAAACACAACCATGTTCATCATTAAATTAACTTAAATATTCTTGTTTACTGGGTGGTCCTTAATGTAGGAAGAAATTAGACATTAGACTTCCTAAACCTAATCGGTAATACCACGGTCGAAGATATCACATATAAATTTTGGCCACGACTGAAGACGGTCAAGGTGTGGGTCAAAGTTCAGATTCCTCTTTGGGGACTCAGAAAATAAAAATTAATTTCTTTTCTCCAATCGGGACCAAACTTTATATGTGATATATTTGACTGTAGTATGTAGTATTGATTTGGGTATTAGATGAAAAAATTAATTTTAGAGAAAATGCGAATGCAGTGGTGAATAGTGATGCCCAGAACCAAGGAACAGTAACCAGCGAACCGGGTCCTTTAATGAACCGGACGTTCTGGGTCTTATAAAAACAAAAAACGGTTTAAAAGGATAAAAAATGCTCTCAGGAAAACCGAAAAATAAGTCCAAAGACACGAAAAACCATTCCAAAATTTGAAAACGAAAATCGGCCCAGAAAGAAGCAAAACCCAAAAGAACAGATGAAAAATTTACAAACCTCTGTTTTACTCAGAAACGTCGTACGTACAACTATCTCGGAGCTCAGGTCAGTTTCATGTGTTTTATTTTTATTAAATTTTTGTCATACAAATATCAACTAATGAATGAATGTCATATATTGATTTTTGCAAAAACGTTTTATAATCTTTTGTTGTTTCGATACGGACTATTTCCGTTACCACTTTGTTGAGAACCGGAACTGGTCCAAAAACCCGGTTCCACTCGGAACCGGACTCCCCAGTACCAGTCCTTTAAATACTGGGAGCCGCACATCACTACTGTAGAACATTTTAAGCGGAATCATAAACGTGGTATTGAGAAATTGCATTGGTGTGTGTGTGACTATTTTATAAGAGATTCAGTTCTAGCTTTTCTAAGCATATAACATTGGTTTTGTTGTCCTATATATATTTGATTGCAATCCTCTCTCTTGTTTCGTATAAAACGTTATTTCCTTGTTGTTTATTTAGCGGCGTTTTTACTTTTATAATTTTATTGTGTGGGTGTCGTAGCTCAGTGGTTAGTGCGTTGGTTCTCTGAACGACTGAAGCAAATCTTTAATATAGAAAAGATTTTTCTTTCGAACGGTATCTACCTGCAATGAAAAAGCTTCTAAAAAAGCTCTGTGACAAAGCTCAGAAAAAGTGATGTCACTCATATCGATTCTCTCGAAATCTGGCTAGCAAAATGGCGTATAAAAGTCAATGAATCAAAGAGCGTACATGTAACCTTCACGCTAAGGCCAGATACATGTCCCCCACTTAAAATTAATGGCCAATCAATTCCACAATGTTCCTCAACAAAGTACTTGGGTATTCACCTCGACAGAAGGCTGACCTGGAAAAATCACATAGAGGTAAAGAAAACTCAGATCAAGCTTAAAATTAATCAGTTATGGTGGCTGATACACAAAAGATCAAAGTTGAATCTCGAATACAAAGTGCTATTATATAAAGCAGTTTTGGGGCACCGCATCTCCCTCAAATATCGAAAAATTGCAACAAATACAATCCAAGTGTCTGCGAATTATTGTAAACGCGCCTTGGTATATGAGGAACGTTAACATCCATCGAGATTTAAATGTACCCACAATTTCTGAGGAAGTTGCAACGTCTTGCAGAAGCTACATTCAAAAATTACACAGTCATCCTAATCCCCTTGCTAGGCAATTGTTGCTGAGCACGGGGCATCGTCGATTAAAAAGAAAAGACACACTGAATATGCTGTAAAATTGCTATACCTCGTGACTCAACAAATTGTGATGGAACGTTGGGAATATCACATAATTTTATTTAGTTTGTAAGATTTGATTACATATTGTTAGTTTCTAAGTAATTTTAGAAAGATCCAATAAAAAGCTTGTTAAAAAAAAAAAAAAAAAAAAAAAAAAAACAAGTGTTATGCCACTCGGAACCGGCTAATATAAGTAGGTTATTTGTAATACTGTCCAAAATTTAACACGCACAATAGTTTGGAAGAGAAGCTTGGCCAAAGGTCCTTTCAGAGCTATTAAGAACCACATATTTATTTATTTATTTATTTATTTATTTAACATCATTCATCGGCTGGAGAGATGACTGGAAAGTCACATATAACAATCATTGAAAACGGCCGCACATAAAATGGATGTGAGAAAAATAATATCAAGCAGAAATTCTTGGTCAAATGCATGCGCTAGTAAGATGGTTCTTGTTGAAGGGGAGGATGCTGATATGTGTAGATTATGCATGGAAGACGCAGAGACAGCGGCGCACATAGTGTTCCAGTGTCCTGCATTGGCAATCACGCTGGGTCGACAATTTATTGACGAACTCAAAATATGGAACATACCTCACAAAGATATGAAGGAGGGAACTAGAAGAATTCTGCAACCAAACAAGTACATAACACACGATTTGAGGTACCCAGATAATAGAGGTCTGATTCGGCTAATCCCTAAAATATATATAATAAGAACATCGCTTATAATGTGATATTGCAATTGTATGTTAGTGATGTGTTTTCTGTAGAGGTTGCAATGATGTTATTGAAGTTGTCTGTTAACTTTGGAATGTACGTAGCTATGCTATTGATAACCCCTTTAATATACCATTGAAAAATAAAAAAACTTAGGTATGATGAAAGATGAAATAATGGGGCAATCGTGCGTGCATTTATTGGACTATGTGATAAAATGTATTCAATAGATGTGGAGAATTATAATGTTCAAAACAAAGTAAATGGTATTCCTAAAAATATTCCATCACGCGAAATCTCAGTTTATTACTTAACTGTCTAAATGAATTCGATGATTGAGTGGAAAAAAATAAAGTTTTAAGCTTTTTCCTTTATTTCTGTACATAGTTTTTATTGATTGTTAATGTAAAAATATTAGATATTATACTTTGTTATTCGATTATTGTAAAAATTAAATTAAACAATTTTATGTCTAATATTAAGATGACTAAATAAGCATATTATTATAATATAAAAAAATTAGTAAATTAATATAAAAAATTAAATCAATATGTTTTCATTTCAAAATTCAAAAATTTTCTTAAAGGTCTAACATTGAGCAGTTTTGATTGTGAAACAACCATAAATATAGCCATATTTTTCTCTAATATTTTTCAAATTTTCACATCCGTAATCATCTAAATTGAATATATTTGAAAGTCCGATTAATGACTCGAAGCCACTTTCTTTTCTCACAACATAAATTTCACAATTAAATACATTTTCCTGCAAGAAATTGGCTAAGCTTTGTAATGTTATTGACCCAGCATCCCATCGAATGTTGTTGTGTTTCGAGCCTGCTTGTTTTTGATAGAATAGTGAAAGATCACTAAAGGCGAATGGTGGATTTACGATGAAATGCATATCTTCATTGATGTTAAAGGATATTGCCAAATCCTGTAAAATAAATTGTTTTTCGGGACCCTTAAATCCTTGAACATCAATAATTACTTGTATATAATTAGAATGCATCGAAATTCCGTAATAAATATGTCCTTACTCTGTGAAGAATAAAATCATGCTGAAAAAATTAAATCATTTTCCTAATTTCAACATTCATGGTGAAATCACCCGATCATGTATAAGAAGGGCATATGCAGAAGTATTGGCAGGAATGTTTTTCCGAGGTCTTGAATATCACCTTTACATCAATTGATCCACTTTTTATTGCTTCATTTTGATGTGTTAAATCAATTATTATGATTGGTGCAATTGATTTAAACTCACTCCGGGCTAGCAAAGGTTGCATATATCCTTAGGTAGTAGTCCTTTTGAAATTTACAATACATATCATATAAGATGACTAAGCTACAATTTTAGATTTTAAGGTTGAGCTCATCTGTTTCAGAAAAATCATCATCTGTACAGAAAAATAAAACGCAATGATGAATTCACCGTTATTCTGAAGTTCATATATAATGTTTATTTTGTTAATAACAAATATTTCCTTATCTCGCACAAACTACACTGATCACGATGATGATGAAAGGCAGACTGACTGTTTAAGCAATACTCTTTTTAGTATCAAGCCATACCTTAGTCGGACTGAAATACGAAGTTAAGTTCGGGTTGGCTGTGATATGTGTGATTGTGATTGGTATGAACATGATGTACTCCCCTTCTACTACGATTCTTCCAAAACTGTACAACCCGCTCCCAATGCAGGAGCTAGCATGATATGGAAATCGTTGGTGGGACGTGTATTCTTCACTATGAGGAGCCAAACGAAAAACAACGGAATCAGACAGTAGATGCAATCATTAAACATCTTTGTTAGATGCTTTGCCTCAGTAAACGTAGGAATAGGTAATCGGTAGAGTTTTGAGACTGATCGCTTGTAAGTTCCGAATTGACCTCCTGCATCAGTTCTATTATTCTTCCTAACATCCACTGTTGTGGAGGTAATCGATCGTCCTTTATGACCAGCTCGTTGATACTTAGATTAGCTTCTAGTTTCCGCCACTTTGGTCATGAGATGCGACAGCCGATCAGATGACCATCTTTTCCAAAACTGCTGGGTGTTTCGCTGAAGCGCGAGATAGTGTGCACCAATACCTGGCGTACCTGTATTGGACTCTGGAGGAGCAAATAATGCATCACCAATCAAAAAATGGCCAGGAGTTAAGACCAATAGGTCGTCAGGGTTTGACGTCAACGGACAAGTAGGTCTCGAATTGAGACAAGCTTCAATCCTTACCAGAACCGTAGAAAGCAATTCAAATGTGAGCCTGGTGCTGTCGATCGTTCACTTCAAGTGGTATTTTACCGACTTAACGTTAGCCTCCCATATTCGTCCAAAGTTAGGTGAATATGGTGGATTAAAGTGCCACTGAATGTTGAGCTGTATTAATTTGAGAACGATGTCACATGCGATGGCTTCCGCTAAATTCCGTTGATTCAGTTGCAACGCTGTGCGTGCACCAACAAAGTTTGTACCACAATCACTATAAACACATACCGCGACGACCAATGAAACGCTGCACTGCATGTAAGAAACATTCAGTCTCCCATCAGTTGGTTTATGGCTTTCGGTTTGTTCCGAAAATATTTGACACACTCTCGAAGGTAGTTATGTACGATTTGTCTAGAGTGTTCTATCCAGAATCTTTGGCGAATATAGGATAACGTTAGCTGATGGAGAGTAGTAACATACGAATCTAAAATGACTAAACGAGTGAAATGATTAGATTTCGGCGAAATCATGGGATGTTTTCTATTATAAGGAATGTTGGCTCTTTGCAGGCGTCAACGAACTCGCAGTATTCCATTTTAGTCTAAAAATGGTGTTAAGCTACAAAGATTACTTTTATTTGGAAGAGGTTCACTGGATCGTATATAACGTAGTTCCTCGTGGAATGCTTCAGATTACACAATCGCAAGAGACCGTTAACACCCTTGTGGAGCTCTGCTGCAGTTATAGGTCCGGCTATGCGGTCGCTGCGGTCCTTAAAGTCTGCAGTCTGGACGTTATATTTTATCCAAGTCGATTTCGATAGCCATTTTGGTTCATTCCACCAAAGCGGTGAGTTGCGAAAGTCACCAACAGTCGAACCACTTGATGCACAGAATGCTGGATTTTCGAGTGTTCCAACGCGACTCCACTGATTTTGTGTTGTCAGCGTTAGAATTTTACTGACGCGGTTAGCCACAAATATTTTCCATCGGTTGATATCGCCTTGTATCCAACAGAGAACTACCGTAGCATCTGTACAGTAAAACATTGGAGTGTTGTCAATTGATAGATGTAGATTTTTCTTAATCTATGCTGCTAAATTGGCAGCAAGCATTGCACTGCAAAGCTCAATCCTTGGAATCGTTAGAGGTTTTACTGGAGTCATTGGAGGCAATTGGTATTGATATTGCATGAATCACGGCTAAATTTTGAGTAATTTCTTGCCACCATCTGCATAAGGTATCAGGAATCATTTCATCCCATTAGAGGGCCGTGTGCTGGCTATTTGCGCGATCCACCTTCGTTGTCCATATTAACTTTAATAGTATTTTGGCCGCTACATTGATAGGAGTTATTAGTCCTAAATGATCGAATAAACGAGCGATAGTGGACAGGACAGAACTCTTGGTCGGAGTCGCATCTATATCAGCTTTCATACTGAAATGGAAACTATCACTTTTAGGGGTCCAATATAGACCCAGTGTCTTTACGGTTTCATTGTCGTTGAGTTGAAGAGATTCATGATTATAACGATGCTCCAGTGGAATAGATTGTAGTAGATGTTCCGAGTTACTTGCCCACTTTCGAAGTTCCATTCCAGCCGATTGAAAAGCGAAATTCTGTAACGCGTGCCTTTTGTTTCCAGCTAAGGTATTACTCAGTCTGCCAGGGTCGAACAAGAGAGCAGCGTAAAACTCTTCTTGTAGGAGGAGGACCGAATTACACACGATTGCCTATTGACAATCAATTCACCGACACTAGAAGAGTGTTCGGCTCGCTACAAATGGATTTACTACAACTTTGTTCTATTTTCTTTATTATCCCTTCTTTCTTTCTTCTTACAATTTTACAACACAAAATAATACAAATTCAATTCCTTACTCTATGCCTAAATGGAATACCTAACCCTACTTATAAGATGAGAATTTATAGGTTTGACCAGTGCCACCTGGTCGCGCCTAATGAATCAGTCGTCTGGCAGATCCGCCTCAGCAGAAGCCTCCAAGCGACTGATAATTATGTAGGGTAGCCTGTTACAGGGGTATATATATATATATATATATATATATATATATATATATATACATATACATATATAAATATATATATAAATATATATATATATATATATATATATATATATATATATATATATATATATATATATATATATATATATATATATATATATATATAGGAGCAACCAACGGGGTGGCAGATGGCTGCTCCTGGTATATACGCTCGGTCAAAATGACCCCGGCAGGGCTGATGGCTCGCAGGCGGCTGCTATAAGCGAGCGATCGTTAATTGACAGCCTCGCTTATGGCAAGAACTACTTATTCGCAATGATCGTTTCAACAGTATGTCGGGTTACGACTTACTCTACCAAGCGTTTGTTTTAGGGTTTATTACCCTTTTTTTGTCATGCCTTACGTTGGCATGTCATGCGCCTTTAGTACGTATTCATGTATAAAGCATTTAGGAATTACAAATTTCCTATGATGCTACATTTTACGTTCAGTGAAAATTCATTTGATTCGTTCTTCTTTTTCTGTCATAGTGAGTGACTACACGAGTATGTGTATGTGTGTATACATCTGCTGATATTATCATATGACGACAGTAAGGAGAAGAGGAAGAATCAAATGAATTTCTCTATGATACGCATATTTGCTATATTATTGTTTGAATATTTTAACAATTTGGAGTTTCGTAGTTACATATGTAAAAGGTTGTAACAGGCCTATTTTTAGTCTGTTACATTTCCCCCTTACTTACGAGAAAAATTGCTATCATAAGGGGTGGGCAATTTTTAAATTTATGTGGTGTTGTTTTATACTTATGTAGTTACATATAAGAAGGGAGAAAAAAAATTAAAATGTAATGAGGTACGTACACCCAATTCTGTTTTTACACGATAATTGGTTCCAGGAAAATCCGTGTAAAAAAACCGTGTAAAAAAAGACATTGATCGTATGCAAAATAGGTGATTGGTTCCTTATCTCTAAAACCTATTGAAATTAGTGAAAAACAAGGATTTTTTAAGAACAACTATTCAGGTTTATTTTATTAAATCACATATATAATGTGTTTACTCTCAAGCATAGTTATTAAAGAAGAAAAACATATGCACTCTAAGCTTAAAAGTAATGTAAAAAATGTGTGAGAAGTTCAGGAACTAAAAACAGTTATGTAAAACGGCTATGTTGTTAACAAAAAGAATAGGTGATTCAATTTTCAAGGTAAAAAAAAAATTTAAAAAAAAACTAAAATGATAATCATAAATACAGGAACATAAATTTAATTGCTTTCATCATCAGTTACTCGCATTCGTTTGCATCGAATGCGTATAAAATCACTATCATCACTGGAATAATTTTGAACTGGACTTTCTCTTGCTCGTTCGGAATCTACATTTTTAACAGTGAACTCTGTTATGAGCCGTTGTTCGCCAATTGTTGCTACCTCTTTGTATAATTCTTTGTAACGAGCCATACAAGAATTCAGGTCACGTTGGAATTGTGCAGCTCTTTCGACGTTGGGATCGTTTGTGACGAAATGGTATCCTAATTTGTTTGCAAGTTGAAAACCTTCTTGGATTAAATTTGCAGTAAGTTTAACAGGTTCTTCACTATAGCTGCTTACTATAGCATCAGCACTCTGTGTAATAGCAAAATGTAATATTTCATCTTCGCTAAGAACTTTATCAACCAGCAGTTCATCAATGTCATCGAATACCAAGTCATCAAAACCCTCCCCACCAACTGTATGTGCAAAGAAATTATATTGCAATATTTGTTTGTATTTGGATCTACATGATTTTTATTTTTAACACATTCTGGCCAAATTAATCTCCAACATGCGTTTAAGGTTGATGGTCGTAAATCTGATAATGCTAAATCAGCATGTGTTACGCAATCTTTAATATTAAACTTCTTTCAGGCATCAATCACTGTAAGAGCTTTAAATGTGACTCGATCTTTTTCAGCTTTAAAACCACCAGCACTCGTTTGCGACTTGGCCACATATGTTCTTCTCGGCATTTTTTTTCCAAAAAAAAACCAGTTTCGTCGGCATTAAAAACCTGATCTGGACTGTATCCACCTTCGGCAATTATTTTTTTAAGTTTTAGTGAAAATTCTTTGGCAGCTTTCTGATCTCCAGAAGCAATCTGCCCTTGATTCTTATGTTATGAAGCGCATGCCTTTGGAGAAATCCTGTCAACCATCCTGTGCTTGCAGAAAATAAGTAGCTTTTCTCAGGAGTTGATTGTGTAGAGGTAGACGGTTGTTCGTCTTTTATTATTTTATAAAACCTTAATGCTTGCTGTTTGATATTGTTTCCGTCTACGGGAATCCGTTTTTGTGCATTGTCCTCAAGCCATATTATGAGTGCTTTTTCCATTTTTTCTTTAGTAGCATCTCGTGTATGATGAAGATTTAACAGATAGTTTCGTTCCAGAAATCACCGATTGCCTAATTGAAATTTCATTTTTTTTATAGTTCTTACTGTGGCTTTGTTTAAACCGAACATTTTGCCAAGAAATGTTGAGCCTTCTCTATTTCGAAGGCGATCTAAAATTTCAATTTTGGTTTCCAAAGTAATGGCTTTACGTTTTAGTTTTGTTTTTGTAGTTTTCGACATTTTCTTTTAGGGATACATAAAATATTTAACAAAATTAAGAAAACATAAATAACTGAATGAATATAAAATATTTTTTGGCTTACCTTTTATCTTAATGCGTTAAAATTAAATTTAATGTAACGTTGGAAAATCAAATTTGCATATAAAAATTCCTTTAGCAAACACGTCGGATTGCATGTATAGTTCAGAAAATATTAACACATTCTAGTTGCTGTCACAAATAAATTTGATTGTATGCATTAAAAAGGGAATTCCCCTAAATTTGTGTTATTTACAATTGCTCTGACCAGTATTTGCTTGTATCCACAAAAAGGGAATTCCCCTGAATTTGTGATATGAACATTTTTCGTAAAAATTAAATTTAACAAAAAAAAAATTTAAGCCCAAAAGATTTTGAATCGTGATAAATAGAATAAAGTCGTGTAAAAAAATTTAAAATTTGTTTATTTTCAAACCGTGTTAAATCAAAACCGTGTAAAAAAGACCGTGTAAAAACAGAATTAGGTGTATTAGCATATGTTTCAAGAGTTAGAAGAATTGGTAGAACCGAATTACGCACCACTAATGTATTTTTAGTGAATTCACCGACACCATCAGTGTTTGGCTCGGACGAACTCTTCTTTCTTTTATTATATATTCTTTTTTTTATTTGTTTAATTTTTTTTTATTTATTTTATTTTATTTTTTTCGGGTCTGGTTCATTGTTGTGGTTTTGCTGCTTCTGGTGTTGCTGTTGTTTAGGTTAAATTTTTTTCTTTACGTTTTACTCGCTTGATGAGGGATTTCAGCAGGGCCGGTGCTCGTGGTAGTGCTTCCTCGTTAGGAAGATATGACTGCACGGGGGCTAGGTCGGGTGGTGGATTTTTGTTTTCTACGCGACCTGGTCTCCTTGGAGCTGTTGGTTTTCGATATGCGTTCATGTTGTCAGCTGCTGCACTAGTGAACTATTCAAATGGTGTTGTCTGCTTTTATACCTCCCTTTTATTTAGTTTTTTATTTTATTTTTTTGCTTGGTGGGATTTTTTTTTTTTCGTTGTTTGGTTTTTTATTATGTATTTCCCTCCTATATTTTTAAGTCCTATAAATGTACTTTGATTACTTTATTTAGTTTTTCAGGTTCGTGTAATAGGACGAGTGTGGGGGAAATATATTTTGTAAGAACAAAAGGTCCGATGTATTTTGGAGAACATGATTTTTTTTTGTATACGATAGAACCTACGGCTGGTTTTTGTGGGCGCCTTCTCATGTCGAAGTATCTTTTTTTGCTGTGTCGCTTTAGTGTTTTTCTCTAATGCTTTTTTGTAATAGTTACTGAGATCGGGTGGCTGCAAGTATGCTTCTTCGGTGTTTATTTCGTTGGCGATTATTTTCGGTGCGGGTGGGTTTCTTATATAGTTTAGTTCGGCGGCACTAAAAGACGTTGACTCGTGTTGTGCGGTATTAATGGCGAATACTATTTCAGAGAGGTACATATCCCAGTCACGATGTTCTTTCGTGACATTGCCATCATTGTTTTTAATACCCGATTTACCCGTTCTGTCGGATTTTCTTGTGGTGTATACGTTGCTGTAAAGCGATGTGTGATTCCGTATTTCTCAGTCAGTTCGCTTATTAGTTTGCTCGAATATTGAGCGCCGTTGTCGGTGATTAAAGTTTCAGGACAGCCGTAGCGGTATATTATCCGTTGTCGCAATGCTTGCACGACGGCTATCGAAGTTGCTTTTGGCAGTGGCACAATTTCTATCCATTTGGTAAATTTGTCGACGAAGACCAACAATATAGTATTACCTTTGCGTGATCGTGGAAAAGGTCCCATGAAATCATAGCACACTATTTGCCATGGTCGTGTGGCCGTTAATGTCGCCATATGTCCCATTGGGGCTGATTGTGGTGCTTTGTATGTTGCACATGTTTGACACGTTTTAATATGTTGAACAACGTCGTGGTGCATTCGTCTGTGAGTTTTTGACACTCCAAAGTGGCCTGCTGTAATCATATTTTGATTTTCTTCTAATATCTTATGTTGTTGTTTTGGTGGAACACAGAGTACTTTATGACTTTCTTTCTTCCCTACGTTATTAATATTTTTGTAAAAATAGAGTTTGTGATTTTCTATTTTAAAATGGTTGTTGTACGATTTGTCGTTAATTGCTTGTTGCCATTTTCGATCGTACCATTGATCTACTCTCTGGGCAGCAGAGACATTGTGCCTGGTGTCTCATGACAAAGCGTCGGCCAAGATTCAATACCCAGTATTCTTCGTAATTTTCTAACGTTGGTCGGCGCTTGCAATTCTTTAATTGCAGCAACTTTCGGGTGGTCTGTATGTATACCCTCCGGTGTTATCATATGGCTGAGATATGTTAAATTGTTGGTGCAAAATTTGGATTTCTCGCAATTTATTTTTAAGTTTGCCTCTCGTAAGTGTCGAAAGACTGTTTTTAGATGAGACAAATATGTTCGACTTATCACGAATATATCGTTTAAATAGGCGAACGCATATGGCTCTAATTCTGGTTCAATCACTTGATCTAATACCCTTTGGAACGTAGCTGGTGCTGAGTACAAACCGAATGGCATCACTTTACATCGATACAACCCACGTCCTGGTACAGTGAACGCTGTATATTTTTGAAAATTTTCTTCCAAAGCAATTTGCCAGTAACCACTTTTCAGATCTATGGTACTGATGAATTTGGCTTCTCCTAATTGCTAATTGAGGATTGCCTGTATCTGCGCCAGTGGATAGGCGTCTTTAATAGAAATCTTATTCAATTGGCGATAATCTACGCATAGTCGCCATGTGCCTTGTCCCTTTTTTACTAGGGCGATGGGTGAACTGTAAGCACTTTTTGATCTTTCAATCTTTCCTTCTCTCACTAATGTTTCGATCTCGGCGTCGATGATAATTTGCATGGCTGGGTTGCGGGGGTAATACCTCTGCTTGAATGGTATATCGGTCGTGAAATTAATTCGATGTTGATATATTCTGCAAAGACCGACCATTGTCTCACTCAATCGTCGTTCCTTGGATAGCCATTCGTGTATTTGTTCGTTCTGTTTGTCGGATAACAGAGGAGAGTAAACTTTGTTGCTAGCTGTAGGGGGCGAGATTTGATTTACTGCCGTGGCTTGAGTATGCCGAGTAGGCAAGGATCACTCATGCCAGACAAGTAAAATACCTGATGTCGAATGCTTTTATCTTGTAATCGGAATGTTGCTTCGTAACTTTCCCCTATTTGTGCCTTATCTCCGTTGGCTAGCATTACTTGTTGTGTTTCTTTCAGAGGTTTTTGACGGTGACGTATTTAGTCACGCAGTGTCTTCCCCACAAATGACAACATTGAACCAGTGTCGATGAGTGCTGTTACTGCCTTGCCTTGACATATGACGTCGATGTACGGTCGCTCATATGGGTCGTCTTCTTTGTCTGATACTGGCTGTTCGTATACTATTTCTCAGTGTGTGTGGGGTGTGGCCTGTTCATACGCGCTGTTGGGCTACTTACGCCAGTAGTCTGCATGGGTTCAATTATAGTCGCAGTTGTGGCTGGAAGTGGTTTGGCTCCAGTCGCAGTTGTGGTCTGCCTAGTTCTTCGATTTTTAATATAGCTACTCAACCGCTGCTGTTATTCTCTTATTCCGCCTTCGACAGAAATATCATGTAGCTCCATTTGCAACGCGAGGTCTTCTTTATGTAGTATGTAGATCCATCCCACTCGGTCTACTGCCTGTGGATCAGTCATTGGTGGTGTTTCGTTGTTGTTGTTGTAGCAACTTCAATTTGTGTCGTCGTCAGCACGCACAAGCTATTGTGCTCGTGTCCTCGTGAAGGTCAAGTCCTAGAAATGTGGCCACCTCAAGTGGGTGTGTCCAGAGCTGTACGGGTATCAAATTTGTGGGGTGCAAGGGACAATGGAATAAGCGGAGAGTGTCGTGCGGTGATTGGCCGCAATCGGAGCATTCGTCCGGTGTATTGGGATCAATTCTTCAAAGATAATGATTGTGGAATTTACTGTATCCCGATCTGAGTTGCGCCAGGGTGCACCTTGTTTTCCTGGGAGTAATTTTTCCACACTGGCAACAAGTGGGGGTCTTCCGTTAAGGATTTTGTTGGGCTGATGCGCGCTCGTCGTCATTGTAAATTGTCAAGTCGTTCCTGATCCGCCTCGGGGGTGGCGGCGCAAGTTTGAGAGCGTTGTTGGGGTGTCCTTCCATGTGGCAGGCCAGCCAAAATTGTTTGGCCAGTTACTCGTTGTGTTCTCGAACTTTTAGCAGCTTCGTCTCATCGTGCAGGTGGTCCTCGTGTGACATAAGGTGGCAGCCAGTGATGGTACGGAGTGCTGCATTTTGGGCCTCTTGCCTCTACTCCACTGTGTGTCACTTATAGATGGTGTCCAGACGAGGGCGGCATAATTCACCACTGATCTGCCTATAGCTTTGTAAGTTGTTAGTAGCGTCTCACTGTCTTTACCCCATGAACTTCCAGCGAGGGCATTGAGCACATTATTGCGTCTGCAGACGCTATCGCGAGTTTTAGCAGCGTCAGTGGTGAAAGTGAGGAGATTGTCGAGGGTACGCCTAGGATCCTTGGACTTTTGACCGTTGGGATCCTTCGATTGTCAATGGCGATATCTAATTCAATTCCCACTTCCTTGGTCCATGGGGTGAAGAGCGTTGCAGTTGATTTCTCGGGAGAGAGATGTAGGTTTCTGCCACGGAGAAATTGCGCTACTTCATGAAGATAGGCGTTAATGTTGGTGGATAGCTCATCAGTGTTCTTACCCGTAGCGAGGTTGACCACAATCTTTTTTAACCCATTTTCGCAACGGTCCAGATGTTCCGACCATTTCTTCTTCCTATGTTCATCCACAAGCTGCTTTATATTGGCGTTTATCTCCTCGATGCGTTGGTCATAAGGATTGATCGCTCTGATGGAATCTCTTTCGTCAGCGAGTATAGCAGCTTCTCTAGGAAAATTTGGTCGGATGATGGGTATTCTGCCAGCCGGTATACATTGGGCAGCGGCTCTCCCGATCACCTCTCTGAAGAGTTTTTCACCGGCGCGCACATTTGATGGCGTTTGTGCACGAGCGAATGCGCAGTCAATCTGCTTTCGGAACTTATCCCAGTTGGCCTTGTTGTGGTTTATGAAAGTTTTCCATTCAGCCTCCATGAAGTCGTCTGGACGTTCAAAGGTGATGGTAATAGGAAGATGATCAGACCGAAGTCTGATGCCACTGGTCCAACTGGCAGAGAGCAGAAAAGCTGAGCTAGTTATTTTTAGGTCCGGTGAACTGGAGCAGAATCTAGTAAATCTAGTCTGCAAGATGTTGTTATGGACTCCGAATGAGGAGCCCAGAGCCGAGCTCCACATCTCGTGGTGAGCATTAAAATCACTGATCACAAGCCGATTGTCACCATCAAGCAGCTACGCAATTTGGGACTGGTAGCCACCGTCGCAGCTACTACCGAGTGGAATGTAGACATTAACAATCTCCACTTCAGTACTTGACAGCTTGGTCTCTTGAATCGCTGCTATCGGAATGTTATTGCGATCCATATGATCAACAATTTCATGGAGCTTACCCCAAAGGCCATTGCAGTTAAACTGCAGAATACGGAACGAGGATGACGGTCTGTTAGTGGTTGTAGTGGTCCTAGGTTGTGGTTGTGTGGTTCGGGGTTGTGGTGGCCGTAAATGCCCCAGCAGCGGATATTGTTGTTGTTGTTGGAGTTTGCACCTACGAAGGTGAGAGTCCAATCTCTGTGGGAGCGGAGGCCTGAGCACGCCCTCACTTGCTACCAGTCTTTGCAACTAGTGCATTGGATGGAGTACTGGGTGCGCTGTATGCGCTTTTTGCATACCGTGCACAACCAAGTCCAAGACCAAGATTCAGTTTGATTCCGGAGCGTTGAAGTAATAACCGGAGCAGTGTGGCCGGAAAGCACCACTCCGAATTTGAAAAAACACGAGGCCATGCCTGCGCATGCCCTCGACGACGTTGAAATTGTTGTTGAAGTTGACAACCTTTGGTCGAGACAGATGTCTCGGGACGTAGACCCAGTTGCCGCGGAAACGGGTGGTGTTTCGTCATCTGTATCGGTGTTGGTACCCTTCACCGAGGAGAGCCTCTGCTCGTGCGCCACTGTAACGCGTGCCTTTTGTTTCCAGCTAAGGTATTACTCAGTCTGCCAAGGTCGAACAAGAGAGCAGGGTAAAACTCTTGTTGTAGGAGGAGGACCGAATTCCACACGATTTCCTATTGATAATCAATTCACCGACACTAGAAGAGTGTTCGGCTCGCTACAAATGGAATTACTACTAGGGTAGGTAGGTAGGTAGAATGGCTGCGACTCTGGTCGGTCAAGTAGCTAACAAAATGCCGTTTTGAGCCATAAATCTCGCTAAGACCTACTGAGTGTTGAAGGATATGTTACAACCAGCCGGAGTTGTTTATGGACTGAAGGATATGGGAGATCTCTATTTTAGATACCTGTCCTAGGTTATCAAAGAAAGGGCTACCTAAGGATGTTAATCGGTTTCTGGATAAGGCCGGGCATTTGCACAAGAAATGCTCTACCGTCTCCTTAGCGGTTATGTCGTTGCAGCTTCTGCAATGGTCGTTGTGCGGGATACCCATTTTCTCCGCATGTGTACCAATGGCCCAGTAGCCTGTGCATACTGCTATTAGTTTGTGTGTGACGGCCCTAGATCTACTCAGAAGGCTCCTTGTCCTCTTCTCGCTGTAGTCTGGCCAGGTGGCTTTTGATATTGTGCAGGTCGTGGTGCTAGTCCATTTCCGCTGCGCTTTGTTTAGGTAGTGTTTTTGAATAATCCCCTTGGCTTCAGCTAGGGGAACACCTTCATCGGCATAGGGTGTTCGTTCATTGTCTGCAGATGAGCCCCTGCGAGCTAGCTCATCAGTATTCTCGCTGCCTGCGATTCCCTTGTGTCCAGGAACCCAGATAACTGATACTTCGAGGTAGGCAGATATTGCGGTTATTATTTGTTTACACTCTCCGACCAGCTTTGAGCTAACAGTTGGCACGGCTAGCGCCTTTATAGCTGCCTGGCTATCGGAGAGAATTGTTGCCTTTCCAGTTATGTTCCTTTGTTGGAGCAATTCGCATGCTTGCAGAATTGCGTATACCTCCGCCTGGAACACACTGCAATAAGAAGGGAGTTTTACGGATGTTGATATTTCTAAGGACTCCGAATATATTCCTGCTCCAACTCCAGGGTCCATTTTGGAACCATCAGTGAAAATGTGTGTATCCCTACCAGTCAGGATCCCACATTTCTTCCACTCATTTCCACTTGGAAATACGGCCTTGATGCCCCTCTCAAAAGCCAGCTTGCGAGGGCAGAAGTCCGTCCTGTTGTCAACTAAATCTATTGGTACATTCCTAAGTATGCTACTGTGTCCTTGTTGAGTACACTTCCAACATCCAGATTCCCTGAGTCTGAGTGCCGTTTGCGATGCAGTGCATAGTATGTGCAAGTCAATTGGAAGGAGGTTTAAAATAGGATCCAAGGCCGCTGCAGGGCAGGTGCGACAGGCCCCAGTGGCACCAACACACGCAGTGCGCTGATTGGTGTTATAGTTCTTCCGTAGAGCTTCCCACCAAACTACAGAGCGATAGGTCAACACCGGTCTCACTACCGCTTGGTATATCCAGAGTACCATGTTCGGCCTTAGACCCCACTTTTTACCAAACATCGATTTGCAGGCATAGAAAGCGATACAGGCCTTCCGTGCTCTCTCCTCGATGCATGTTTTCCAATTCAGTTTGCAGTCTATAGTCAGTCCCAGATACTTGGTACTGTTCGATAGAGTTAATTGCTGTCCATTTAATGTTGGTAGTCTGAAGGTAGGTGGTTTGTACTTCCTCGTAAAGAGCAGTAACTCCGTCTTCTCCGGATTCAACCTAAGCCCACAATCTTGTGCTCACCTACTTAGTTTTGCTAATGCTCTTTCCATGATTTCACTCATCACGGAAGGGAAGGAACCCGAGACTAGGATCGCCACATCATCAGCGTACGCTAAAATCTTAACTCCATTTGCGTTAAGTTCCACAAGGATATCGTTTATAGTTATGAGCCAGAGCGGGGGGGATTGCACGCCCACTGCGGTGTGCCCCTACGTACCCGCCGACTACGTTTCGCACCCCCTAGCTCAGCTGTTATTTCGCGGTTAATAAGTAGGGATGAGATCCAATTTCTAATTGGTTCTGCTGTTTCAGTCCTGGCAAGTGCGGATCTAATAGAATCCGCCTTGACGTTATTGAACGTTCCCTCTACGTCAACAAACGCCGCCAGAGTGAATTGTTTATACAATAGGGACCTCTCCACTGTGCGTACCACCTCATGTAGCGCAGTTTCTGTAGACCTACCCCTCAAGTACGCATGCTGTACTGAAGAGATAGATTTCTCATCTAGAAGCTCCCGTATATATAAGTCTAAGATTCTTTCTAGAGTTTTTAATACAAAGGACATAAGACTTATTGGCCTGAAGTCCTTGGCCAGTTCATGTCCCCTTCTACCCGATTTGGGAATGAAAACCACCCTTGTTCTCCTCCATGTAGTCGGGATATGGTTGTAGCGAATACAAGCACAGAAGATCTCCTTTAGCTCCTTAACCAAAGATTTCTCAGTCTTCTGCGTCATTATAGGGAGAATACCGTCTACCCGCGGAGATTTAAAAGGTGAGAAACTATTAATTGCCCACCCTATTTTCTCCTCAGTCATGATTTTATCCCGCAGCGTCGCCGATACTTCCTGCTGTACCGGTTCGCTTCCTTGCGTTGCCTCATCAGGACTGTCTGGAAAGTGGGTATGTGGTCTATGAGGATATCTAAAGTTTCGGCCGCCGATTCCGCCCAAGTGCCATCGGCGCGCTTTATAAAGGTTTTATTTGAGTGATCTTTAGCCAGGATTTTACCGAGTTTTGCTGAGTCCTTCGTGGCCTTTATCGACTTGCCATGTTCCAGCCAAGATTTTTTCTTTGCAGTCCGTATAGCTTTTTTATATTCCCTCAGGGAATATCTATACTCCTGAAAGTCACCCATTGCATAGCAATCATTAAAGATTCTTCTGAGATTGGACCTCAGGTCACTCAGATCCCTATCCCACCACGGTGGGAAGATCTTCTTACTCCTCGATATAGGACAGGCAACTTTGTATGCTACCTGAAAACTTTTTTCAAGAGACTTGACCCGGTCTTCCAGATTATTCCGGGACTCTATGGCTGTTCTATTTCTATGGAGTCTATCGCTAACTACCTTGTCAAAAAGATTCCAAGATGTTCGTTTGGGGTTTCTATGTGGTTGTCTAATCTCCCTCTGCAAGCCTAGGTCAAAGAGAATCATTCGATGATCCGACAGGGAGATTCGTTTCGAAACTATCCAGTTACGAATTACAAGGTCGGGAGAGTTAGTTGTGAGTGTAATATCAAGGACTTCTTCCCACCTCCTAGAGGTTTCCGAACCAGGAAAAGTGAAGGTAGGTGAATCGCCCCTGTTACAAATATTGAGATCGTAGGATATTATAAAATCAAAAAGAGACTCACCTCGCTCATTTGTTTCGCTGCTTCCCAAATCGCATGTGTGGCATTGGCGTCGCAGCCCAATAGAGCATCCTCTTTGCTGTTACTGATGTTGCTGATGAGTCGTTCGACCTCCTCGAGAGGCGCTGGATGATCCTGCGACAAGTACGCAGAAGCGATCGTGAGACTACGACCGCTCTGCGACTCAATCTTGACCACTACGACATCGTAAGAACTAAAATTAGGTAGAAAGAAAGCGTTGATTGTGATCTTTACCAGCATACACGCCCTTGGCTTACCTTCACCATGCGTATAAAAAAGGTTGTAGTTCCTGGTGTGCAGACCCATAATCTTTGAGCGCCATATCCAGGGTTCCTGTATAAGACAGATGTCGATGTCCTCCTTTCTGAGAAGGATTATGAGGTTGTCCGAGGCTGCTTTGGCATGTTGCAAGTTAATCTGCGCCACTCTCAGCATCTCCCTGTTTGCTGGTTTGTGGCGCACTTCCAGTTTGCCCGGCTGATGACGAGGCACCTTCCCCGGCCGGCTCGGCCAGCTTGAGCTCCGTTAGGAGCTTGTTAACGTCATCAACCTCTTCCAGGTTATCATCCGGAGCCACCGAGGCCGGAAACACCTTCATTTTGGCCTCCCTGATGCCAAACCGAAGCTTATTCTCTCTCTGCTTAAATGCCCCCAGGGACTCATTGCAGATAAGTAGAAGGACTGGCTTGCTGTTGCGCTGCTGCTCTTCGATCTTAATGACCGACCAGTCATCCATCGGGACACCTGGGTTCTGCAGCTTCAAACACTGGATGAGCTTCGACTCATCCAGTTTCATTGCCATTTTTGGCAACCAAATACGCGCCCGGGGCCTCCTGGGAATCTCCGCTGCCGGATGATCTTAAGCGAAAGACCTTCCCATGCGTTACTAATCTTAGTTACGCATTCGCCCAGAAATTCCCTCGAGAATCCGTCCGCGCACTTGATCACCCGACAACCTCGACAAACCTCCTCACAGTTGAAGGCAGGAACTGGAGTCTGTTTCTCCAAGAGGTGCTCGACGACCATCTCAGATAGCCGTCCCTCAATAGAGTTCCACACTGCCAGCACCGGCCTTCCATTGCTGCTCCTCGCGTCAACAATAGCAACCTGGAGGAGGTCTCTGACCACCTCGCTATAATGTTGCTTTGATGCCGCCGGAGCAACAGCGGAAGGACCCCCCCCCCCCTCTGTTTGGAGTACTTGCCCTTTTTTGCGGGGTGATCGGTCACGTCCTGTGACTGATTCCGCTTCGCTGTTTGCTTCGGCTCTTGTTGTGGCTGTGCTGCTTTGATTGCGAGTGAGGTCTCGTACTGCTTGACCACCGCCTCGTACCTGACCTTGTCCTCGGCATCCCGCTCGTGGACTTGGCCATCTTTCTTATTCTTGGCGATCTTGTCCAGCATGAAAAGCGCCCTTTGATGCCTCGCTTTCAGCAGGGTACCGGACGACTTCTTAGACTTCTTGGGGGCCGCTGTGGCTGGCGTGCTCCCTTTGTTGGATGTTGATGGAGTGTTATTGTTTGTGATAGGGGTGCTATGTCTGGCACCCTTGTCATCCTTGTTTTTGATGCTCTCCTGGCTACTGGCCTAGAGATCATCCTCCGAAAGCGCTCCCAGGGCGCTCCCCCTTACTTCCTGGTTTTTATTTTCATTATGTATGTTCTCCGTTTTGAATCCCACGAGTATACTGGAAAGAAGAGTCCACCCCAGCAGAGCCAGTATACCAGGGTAAGGCACTTAATACAACCGACCTTGCCTGGGCATCGGCAGGGACCGTTAACGACTTGGTTCTTTAATCACTACCAGCCATTCAGCTCTCGGCACGGGTACCTCAACACCTTAGCTTAAAGTGTTATGTCGTCCGAGCCTCTTCTGTTATCGACAGGGTGCACCGACGTGTAGGTGAGGTTGACAATTGAAAAGGAGAAGCTATATAATCGCGTCACTACCACATTAGCACCCCGGAATTACTACTACTTTGTTCTATTTTCTTTATTCTCCTTTCTTTCTTTCTTCTTACAATTTTACAATATAATAAAGGGTTATCCATTTCGCGGTTTCAAAAGTATAGGGCTAGAATTCGACATTTGTCAAACTGAGTTGTTAAAACAATTTCTTTCTTTTTCAGTTCACAGTCTGACATTTGCGAAAATGGATCGCTTAACTATCGCACAACGCATTAAAATTGTAAAAACCTACTACAAAAATGGTGATTCTGCCACAGCCACATATCGTGCTTTAAGAGGAGATTATGGTTTACATAATCGTCCAAGTACGCAAGCAATTGGCAAAATTGTGAAGAAATATGAAGAGACTGGATCGGTTACAGATATTGTAAGGCCTGTTCGCTCGTACCACCGAAAATATCGCTGCTGTAAGTGAAAGTGTTGCCGAAGACCCGAATATGTCGATTCCTCGTCGTTCTCAGGAATTAGGACTGTCTTACGGCACATTATGGCGTATTTTGCATTTGGATCTACACCTACATCCATATAAAATCCAGCTCACATAACAACTGAAGCCAGCTGACCATTCACAACGTCGTAGATACGTCGAATGGGTGCTTGAACAACAGGCGGTGGACGGCGATTTTTCGAACAAAATTTTCTTCAGCGACGAAGCACATTTCTCACTCGGTGGGTATGTTAACAAACAAAATTGTCGTATTTGGGGTTCTGAGAATCCTCAAGTAATTGAAGAGAGGCCACTACATCCACAAAAAGTCACTGCTTGGTGCGCTCTTTGGTCCGGAGGTGTGATTGGACCTTACTTCTTCGAAAACGACGATGGAACGACTGTCACCATCAATTCGGAGCGTTATGGTCATATGATAACCGACTTTTTTTTGCCTGCTATTGAACAATACGACTTAGAGAATATGTGGTTTCAACAAGACGGTGCCACATGCCACATAACTCGAGCGAATATGGCTTTATTGCAAGAGAAATTTTCTGGCCGCGTAATTTCTCGTCGTGGCGATATCAAGTGGCCACCAAGATCATGCGATTTGACACCGCTTGACTTTTTTTTTGTGAGGTTACGCGAAAGACCGTGTTTATGCAGATAAACCTTTAACTCTTGAGCACCTAAAAACCAACATTCGTCACGTTATGGCTGAGATACCGCCCAATATGTGTCAAAAAGTGGTCGAAAATTACCTCAAAAGAATCGAAGCTTGCAACAATTCGCGTGGTGGTCATTTAAATGATGTAGTATTTCACACATAATGTCATCGTTCAAACTTTATAATAAAAAAGAAATATCATGATAAAAAAAACTTTATATGTGTTTTATTTACATTTACTTTTGAAACCGCAAAATGGATAACCCTTTATAATACAAATTCAATTGCTTACTCTATGCCTAACTAGAATATCTAACCCTGCTCAGTCAGTAGGGCTCTGTAGGCGGATCTGCCAGTCAGTCGTCTGGCAGATCCGCCCCAGCAGAAGTCTCCACGCGACTGACAATTGTGTAGGGTAGCCTACATATATATATATATATATATATATATATATATATATATATATATATGTATATATATATATATATATATATATATGTATATATATATATATATATATATATATATATATATATATATATATATATATATATATATATATATATATATATATATGGCGGATGCAGCGGTAATCCGGCGGTAATCCGGATTACCGCTGCAGTCTGTCTAGGCTATAAGGTATGGCTTGATACTAAAAAGAGTATGTCTTAAACAGTCAGTCGGCCTTTCATCATCATCGTGATCAGTGTAGTTTGTGCGAGATAAGGAAATACTTGTTGTTAACAAAATAAACATAATATATGAACTTCAGAATAACGGTAAATTCATCATTGCGTTTAATTTTTCTGTACGCACAAACATGTGGAGGCCCCGGCGAGATTGAGTTAAATACATATCGTAACAACAAATATCTCCGTTATCTTGCACACTGCATGGTACAGTGTCAGCAGTAACAATTAATCATTATACAACGACTTTACTGCATGGTCATTAATGCAAGTAGTAAAACGACCAATAAATTAACCATTTAGTGAATCAGGAGAAACAACCGAATCGTTACTGGAACACCATCGATATATCGAAGGACGCAAATAAAGGAATAGGATAAGTGCATACAAGTCGTGCGGTTAGGAGTCCAAGTCGAATTGACCACAAGATGGCTACTGAACTGAAGATCTAGTAAGGGTGCAGCTTAATCGATTAAACGAATTAAAAAGGTTGCTTACTAACTTCAAGAAAGATTCTACCTCTCGAAAAACGAAACACTTCTTCGTTCAACGTTTAAAAAAACTTGATCAACTATAAAATGATTTTATGGAGTCTCACACGAAAATTATTAGCATTGACATTGATGTTAAACATACATACCATTCCGATGAAGTTTACTCAAATTTCGATGAAACATATATCACTGTATATTGTCTGATAAGCAAACGTGAAAAAGATTTATATCCTTCAGAGACCCCTCGTGAAGATTAGGAGACACTGACGCCAAGTGGCCTCCATCGCCTCTATCAAATCGGGTTTCTTCTGTTTGAATGCCAAATTTACCGATTCCAACGTTTTCTAGCAAATTTATCGATTGGCCATCATTCTATGATTCATTTTGACGATTGATTCACACCAATCCGGATTTAAGTGACATTCAAAGATTTCACTATTTAAAAAAATCACTTCCTAGTGATCAGGACTTAGATCTTCATCAAATGTATTTAACAGAAACAAATTATGATACAGCGTGGCAATTACTCTTAAAACGGTACGTTAATGCACGTATATTGTTCATACATCATATGAACGCTTTATATAACTTACCTAAGCTTCAAATGAAACGATCTGATGACATAAAATTCATCCTTAATGCCGCCAATGTCTTCATTAATGAATTCAAACGCCTCAAACTCTACATAGATGAAAACAAGCATTGGATCGTACACCATCTTGTCACTAGACTACCAAAGAAGACACATCAAGCTTGGGAGTATCATCTTGGCAACGAAACTGAAATTCCAAATTTTTATGACTTGGAAGCATTTCTTCACACTCGCCTACATACCTTGGATGCCATCGAAAATTGATCGGATCAAGTCGCAGCCTCAGATTCAATGGTAAACCGACGTCACTTACCACGTCGTCGCTTACCACAAAACGCTCATCACAGTTCACATCACAGTTCACATCACACATGAACGCCAAGTCATTTCACGCTCAAACAAAGCCTACCGATGCCTGACACTCCTCAGCAAGGTCTGTTTCGAAAGAAAGGCCTTCGTGGACAGCCAGAAGGTCTGTGTAAATTGTTTAAGTCAGTTTCATGTTTTTTCTCATTGCAGCAGCCCAAGAAACTGTACGCTCTGGGGAAAACGCCACCACACTTTATTGCATTTTCCAACAACTGTGGCAACGTACGTCCAAAATCAACGAAAAACTCAACAACCTCATACAAACGGGCTTGAATCTCCTTCATATCTGACAAATTCATGGTCCAAACTTACGACTTATTCTGCAACTGTATCACCCACACAAATTCCAAACCTAAGCGAAAGGTGTTATTAGTGACAGCGCTTATCCAAATCGAAAACATCGAAACGGGAGAATCAGCAGTGGTTCTAGCTTTATTGGATCAAGGTTCTGAAGCAACCATTATTTCTGAAACCGCAGTGCAAAAGCCTATGCTTAAGAAAGAACCAAAATGCGACAGAAATCCTTGGTGTTGGTTCTCATGCCAAAAATCGGTCTAAAGCCACTGTATATTTCGTTCTTCGTTCATGTATCAGCAGCGATTTCACTGTTTTCGTTGATAATGCCTATATTTCAAATACAATAACTACTTGCCTGCCAAGTGAAAACATTGTACAACAATGTTGGTCACATCTACATGGTCTAGCATTAGCTGATCCTTCGTATAACAGGTCAAATAAAGTGGAAGTGCTCATCGGTGCTGATATTTTTACACAAATTATTTTACCGGAAATTCGGCGCGGGTCAAATGATCAACCAGTTGCGCAAAATACGCACTTGGGTTGGATTTTGTCTGGCAGAATAGTACAACCTAACAACACCTATCACGTAGCGGTGCTATCATGGAACGCTTGCATTGGAAAACCTCATGCAACAGTTCTACGAGTTAGAACAAGTTCCTTCTCAACGAGTTCTATCGAATGAAGACCAATGGTGTGAAGATTTTTTAAACGTACATGCACTCGTCAAATCGATGGAAAATACTTTTTAAATCGATTTCACCAGCTTGAGCGTCGCCTCAAATGCCCAGAATTTTGCCACGCTTATACCAGTGCAATTGAGGATTACTTTAAACTTCAGCAAATAACACCAGCGCGCTCAACTGAAGACCAGCATCGTGTTATATCAACTACGGGCAAACCAACTTTCACGTCCTGCGTTTTACCGCACCATGCAGTTTTTAAACCTGACAGTTGTACAACCAAGTTGAGTGTTGTCTACGATGCATCTTCAAAGATCTCGAACGGAAAATCACTTAATGACTTACTGTGTGTGTGTATATATATATATATATATGGCGGATGGCTGCTCCTGGTATATACGGTCGGTTAAAATGACCCCGAGCAGAGCTGATGGCTCACAGGCGGCTGCTATAAGCGAGCGATCGTTAATTGACAGCCTCGCTTATGGCAAGAACTACTTATAGTCGTCTAACGTTTATTGCCCACTCGACTATAAGAGCACTCGTTCGGATAGCAAGCAATTCGAACTGACCGATTCCGAAATTAACCCGAAATTCGTAACCCGACATACTGTTGAAACGATCATTGTTTCAACAGTATGTCGGGTTACGACTTACTCTACCAAGCGTTTGTTTTAGGGTTTATTACCCTTTTTTGTCATGTCTTACGTTGGCATGTCATACGCCTTTAGTACGTATTCATGTATAAAACATTTAGGAATTACAAATTTCCTATGATGCTACATTTTAGGTTCAGTGAAAATTCATTTGATTCGTTCTTCTTTTTCTGTCATAGTGAGTGACTACACGAGTATGTGTATGTGTGTATACATCTGCTGATATTATTATATGACGACAGTAAAAGGTTGTAACAGGCTTAGTTTTAGTCTGTTACACTTCAACTGGTCGCGAATTTGAACAGCAGCTGCGATTGAATAGCTACCTGTTTGTATGTCATCTACATATATTTCGCGCTTTAACACATTTTCTGCAAGAGGAAATTGCTGCCTTTCATCAAGAGCAATTTGATGCAACACGCGAATTGCTGTGAACGGTGCAGATGGAGTGCCAAATGTAACTGTCGTGAAACAGAATTGCTGTATCTGATCATTGTCGCCCCTCCATATGATTCGCTGATATTGAGCATCGTCGGGATGCATGTCAATGCAACGATACATTTTTTGTATGTCTGATGTGAACACATATTTATGCCTTCTCCAATTAAGAAGTACTGATGCTAAATCATTTTGTAAGGGTGGACCAACGCACAGTAAGTCATTAAGTGATTTTCCGTTCGAGATCTTTGAAGATGCATCGTAGACAACACTCAACTTGGTTGTACAACTGTCAGGTTTAAAAACTGCATGGTGCGGTAAAACGCAGGACGTGAAAGTTGGTTTGCCCGTAGTTGATATAACACGATGCTGGTCTTCAGTTGAGCGCGCTGGTGTTATTTGCTGAAGTTTAAAGTAATCCTCAATTGCACTGGTATAAGCGTGGCAAAATTCTGGGCATTTGAGGCGACGCTCAAGCTGGTGAAATCGATTTAAAAAGTATTTTCCATCGATTTGACGAGTGCATGTACGTTTAAAAAATCTTCACACCATTGGTCTTCATTCGATAGAACTCGTTGAGAAGGAACTTGTTCTAACTCGTAGAACTGTTGCATGAGGTTTTCCAATGCAAGCGTTCCATGATAGCACCGCTACGTGATAGGTGTTGTTAGGTTGTACTATTCTGCCAGACAAAATCCAACCCAAGTGCGTATTTTGCGCAACTGGTTGATCATTTGACCCGCGCCGAATTTCCGGTAAAATAATTTGTGTAAAAATATCAGCACCGATGAGCACTTCCACTTTATTTGACCTGTTATACGAAGGATCAGCTAATGCTAGACCATGTAGATGTGACCAACATTGTTGTACAATGTTTTCACTTGGCAGGCAACTAGTTATTGTATTTGAAATATAGGCATTATCAACGAAAACAGTGAAATCGCTGCTGATACATGAACGAAGAACGAAATTTACAGTGGCTTTAGACCGATTTTTGGCATGAGAACCAACACCAAGGATTTCTGTCGCATTTTGGTTCTTTCTTAAGCATAGGCTTTTGCACTGCGGTTTCAGAAATAATGGTTGCTTCAGAACCTTGATCCAATAAAGCTAGAACCACTGCTGATTCTCCCGTTTCGATGTTTTCGATTTGGATAAGCGCTGTCGCTAATAACACCTTTCGCTTAGGTTTGGAATTTGTGTGGGTGATACAGTTGCAGAATAAGTCGTAAGTTTGGACCATGAATTTGTCAGATATGAAGGAGATTCAAGCCCGTTTGTATGAGGTTGTTGAGTTTTTCGTTGATTTTGGACGTACGTTGCCACAGTTGTTGGAAAATGCAATAAAGTGTGGTGGCGTTTTCCCCAGAGCGTACAGTTTCTTGGGCTGCTGCAATGAGAAAAAACATGAAACTGACTTAAACAATTTACACAGACCTTCTGGCTGTCCACGAAGGCCTTTCTTTCGAAACAGACCTTGCTGAGGAGTGTCAGGCATCGGTAGGCTTTGTTTGAGCGTGAAATGACTTAGCGTTCATGTGTGATGTGAACTGTGATGTGAACTGTGATGAGCGTTTTGTGGTAAGCGACGACGTGGTAAGTGACGTCGGTTTACCATTGAATCTGAGGCTGCGACTTGATCCGATCAATTTTCGATGGCATCCAAGGTATGTAGGCGAGTGTGAAGAAATGCTTCCAAGTCATAAAAATTTGGAATTTCAGTTTCGTTGCCGAGATGATACTCCCAAGCTTGATGTGTCTTCTTTGGTAGTCTAGTGACAAGATGGTGTACGATCCAATGCTTGTTTTCATCTATGTAGAGTTTGAGGCGTTTGAATTCATTAATGAAGACATTGGCGGCATTAAGGATGAATTTTATGTCATCAGATCGTTTCATTTGAAGCTTAGGTAAGTTATATAAAGCGTTCATATGATGTATGAACAATATACGTGCATTAACGTACCGTTTTAAGAGTAATTGCCACGCTGTATCATAATTTGTTTCTGTTAAATACATTTGATGAAGATCTAAGTCCTGATCACTAGGAAGTGATTTTTTTAAATAGTGAAATCTTTGAATGTCACTTAAATCCGGATTGGTGTGAATCAATCGTCAAAATGAATCATAGAATGATGGCCAATCGATAAATTTGCTAGAAAACGTTGGAATCGGTAAATTTGGCATTCAAACAGAAGAAACCCGATTTGATAGAGGCGATGGAGGCCACGAGGCGTCAGTGTCTCCTAATCTTCACGAGGGGTCTCTGAAGGATATAAATCTTTTTCACGTTTGCTTATCAGACAATATACAGTGATATATGTTTCATCGAAATTTGAGTAAACTTCATCGGAATGGTATGTATGTTTAACATCAATGTCAATGCTAATAATTTTCGTGTGAGACTCCATAAAATCATTTTATAGTTGATCAAGTTTTTTTAAACGTTGAACGAAGAAGTGTTTCGTTTTTCGAGAGGTAGAATCTTTCTTGAAGTTAGTAAGCAACCTTTTTAATTCGTTTAATCGATTAAGCTGCACCCTTACTAGATCTTCAGTTCAGTAGCCATCTTGTGGTCAATTCGACTTGGACTCCTAACCGCACGACTTGTATGCACTTATCCTATTCCTTTATTTGCGTCCTTCGATATATCGATGGTGTTCCAGTAACGATTCGGTTGTTTCTCCTGATTCACTAAATGGTTAATTTATTGGTCGTTTTACTACTTGCATTAATGACCATGCAGTAAAGTCGTTGTATAATGATTAATTGTTACTGCTGACACTGTACCATGCAGTGTGCAAGATAACGGAGATATTTGTTGTTACGATATGTATTTAACTCAATCTCGCCGGGGCCTCCACATGTTTGTGCGTACAGAAAAATTAAACGCAATGATGAATTTACCGTTATTCTGAAGTTCATATATTATGTTTATTTTGTTAACAACAAGTATTTCCTTATCTCGCACAAACTACACTGATCACGATGATGATGAAAGGCCGACTGACTGTTTAAGACATACTCTTTTTAGTATCAAGCCATACCTTATAGCCTAGACAGACTGCAGCGGTAATCCGGATTACCGCCGCACTCATTCCGAATAAAATATTAACCTGAGAGACGGCAGTATTGCGGATTAACTAAACGGCTGATTGCTGTTTTATTAGGTCTGCTCACTTACATTACTATCACTATCAATTTCTGTCATCTGTCACTCTCGATATGAGAAAATCTACAAGAAGTACGTGAACTGAAAACTACCAGAAACTTGTAAATTGACATTCACAGTTCGTAATTGACAGCTGGATTTATTTGTTCGCCAACGCTTTTCATGTTGAAAACTGTTAACAATTGTTGAAAGTTTTTTGTTAGCGAACAAACTTAATATTTTGTAAAATGGATCGAAAAAAATTCACAATAGAAAATTTTCAGCAGTGTTGCCATCGCAAATTGCCCTAATCCACTTTTATTTTGAGAATTAACTCATAGAGTTAATGCGGATTAGCTGGAGTTAATGCCCAAGTTAATTCGAATTAACTCACAGACTCACAGATTCCAAACAAAAGAACCATAATCTAGAATTGGACGAACAAGGGAGATGTATAGAGCTTTAGTAACGCATGGGTCATCAAACTCCTTTGGCCATCTCTTAATAAAAGTACTCCCTTTGCATTATTCACAAAAGAATTAATATGTAGATTAAAACGAATTTTAGCATCCATGGTTATACTAAGATCAGTAAAACTAAAAACACCCATCAATGGCTGGTTATAATGTGGGAACTGAAAAAGTCATGAACTTACATTTATCCAAATTAAGTAACATTATGTTAGATGAGCAAAAGTGAATTTAAATCCAATTGCAAATGAGCTTGGGAAATCTGTGAGAAATGTGTTATGAAAAGCTCGTCTTCGAATATCAAAAGTAAAATAGAAGATGGAAGATCATTTATAAATAGAAGGAACATTTAAATTTTTTGAAATGGCGTTATTGAATAACACTTTCTGAGCACGGTTAATCAAATAAGATCTGATCCATCTTATAACCAGTGTGGTCAGCCAATTAAATCAAGTTTTTTTTAAATATTGTAGAAGAGAAAACCCTTTGATTACACTGAAAGAAAGTTTCACCTAATTGGTTACTGTAGATTTATCTTTTGAAAAACCATGCTGATTGATAGATATTACAGGTAAACCGAGTAAACCACTTGTGTAGTTACAATGGCCTCAAACAAATTAAGTATAACGTTTAGCTTCGATATACCACAGTAGTTTGAAATTTCCGACTTTGAACCGCTCTTAAAAATGGTTCCTTTCAAATAACAGGGAAATATTCTAATTGAAGTGAAGCATTAAAAATATAGGTTAAGAGTAAATGTATGAAATCGGCGCAAAATTTAAGAGTGCATCTTGGAATCTTGTCAGGTCCTGGTAAATTGACAGTTTTAAGGTTTAGAGAAGTCACAAAACTTCTTCGGGAGTAATGAAAGGCATACAATATGATTTAATTAGTGCAATCGAAAAGGATAAGACAAGCAAGAATTGTAAGTTTCTGCTAAGTAGGTAGGTAGGTAGGGTGGCTGTCTTGCGACACACTTAGGGCATTTGAAGGCCCATTGTGATGCCACTGAAGCTTCTCCTTATCCCACTGGGTCCTCTCTAAACCATTCTGTGGATTTAATGAACGTAATAATCTTGGTTAGTTTTATATTTGCAACTTCCGTGATGCTGTCAAGAAAGTAGATTCCGAGCGTATTGAACCTCCTCCTGCACAGAGCCATGCACCCGCACATTAGGTGTTCTACGGTTTCTTCCTCTTCAACATCCTGACTGTTTCTACAATAGTCGTAAAAAGGTGCCCCTAGTCTATTTGCGTACCTACCGTTAAGGCAATGGCCAGTTAGAACTCCAATTGTTCTTCTGGTGTCCAGCCTATTACATTTCAAAAGTGGCTTAGTTCAACTTAAGCTCCATTCTGGCCACGTTAGCCTACTAGTTAAACATTTAGGGGTTTGTCTTCAACGCGTGTTGGCGACATCGATTGTAAACCTATCTATTAGCAACTTGCAAGTTGTCAGTGGCATTGGGACCAACGCCTTGTCCTGGTGGAGTGGCATTGTCGTACCTTGCCTTGCCAATTCATCCCCCTTGCAGTTACTCTCAATATTGCTATGGCCCTGTACCCAAGGCAGAGTTATGTTAAAGTATTCCGAAAGCTCAGTTAATAGTTTATGACATTCAATCACTGTCTTCGATGAATGTGTTGCTGATTGCATTGATCTCAGAGCAGACTGACTGTCAGAGTAGATAATTATTTCTTTTGTGGTCAGAACATATTTCTTGACGACTGATAGAGCTTTTTTGATGGCTAAGATTTCAGCCTGAAATACACTACAATGGTCTGGCAAATGGAAGGAATAGGTGCGTAGCTCCTTGGAGTAGACACCCCCTCCCATTTGCCTCTGTAGTTTAGATCCATCTGTATATATGACGACCTCACCGATACAATCTATTTGGCCATCCCAGTCTTCTGTTGAAGGGAAGATCGTGGTGAAAGGCTTTTCTACCTGCAGTTCCACCGAACTACAAAAGACACTGGCGATGAATGGAAGCTTTTCTAGGATAGGAGAGTGCCCCTCTGAGTTAGTGGCTAGAAGAGATAGTTCTCTTAGCCTCAGTGCCGATTTTATTGCTAGTTGCTGTCCGTACAGGTCAATCGGTAGAAGATGCAGCATAACATTCATTGCCGCTGTGGGAGTTGGTCTGAGAGCTCCGCTAATGCATAAGCTTGCTGCCCTCTGAATGCTTTCCATACGCCTATACACAACATTAAATGTCCAAAGCAGCTTCCTGTCTAGAATCAGCCCTATGTAGCGAACTTTGTCACAAAATGGTAGTATGATACCATTCAAAATCGGAGGTCTAACGTCAGGTAACCTTCGTTTCCTAGTAAACATAATGAGTTCTGTTTTATTAGCATTGACTCCCAAGCCGCATGATTTATACCATATGTGAACTTCATTTAAAATACTTTGCATGATTTCACAAAGAATATCGAGAAATTTCCCTCGAACGATAATAGCAACATCATCCGCGTATGCAACAACCTGAAATCCACTCTCCTGCAGGCTCCACAACAGTGTATTCATTGCCAGAACCCATAAGAGAGGAGTGCACGCCACCTTGGGGAGCTCTCTAAGAGATCTACGCACTGTCGAGCTCCCTAATGTTGAACTCATGAACCTGCATATAGGGTTTAGCTCAATGAAATCCACGAGAGACCCAGCGATGATTTTTCAATCTCAGTAAAAAGTGAGTTTAGAGCTTGTCTACGCCAGAAAATTACGTCGCGAGCACTGTCTGGTGGTTTTGGTGCCACCTTTATAGAAGGCGAGTTGCATCCCTGTTTTTAATCGTTTTTAATTTTTTTTTAAGAGCCATACATTCGGTTATTTGTTCTTTTTTGTTTTTGTTTTTTTTCTTACTTACACGATTTTTCTCGAACAACACGAACAGTGCGTGCATTTTTTGTTCATTTTTTTATATCGAGGTTTTTTTTTGTATAAAATAATATATTTAACGATTTCCATTGTGGAACATATTGAATTCTTTTTAATAATAAATTATATTTATCTCGAATCTTTTTATTGTAATAAATAATATACATAAATGCATATACTTGTATATATCTCGAGTGTTTTTTTTTTCTTTGTACAAAGTGATATATACATAAGAAACAATTGGTTTGAAATTTACGTGCTTTTCCTTGTCGTTTCAACACGAAATCTCTTTCGATAACAAAATAAATTAAATAAATCAAAATTTGATATAAACATATATTTTGAGTAATGGTATTGGCCACCAACGAAAGGCTTAATAATTTAGAAGGTGATAAAAAGTGTGCTGATGCGAACATAACAACAACCACAAGTAGCAGCAGCACCACCATCACATCAACCGTATTAATAACAACAACAACTAATGAAGCAGAACAAATAGAAGAAAACCAGCGACAATAACAGAAAGATTTGTCATCAAGTATCAACAGCAATAGTCTGATATTGGAAAATATGATAGCAGCCAAATATATCACTCGAAATGAGCGAACTGATGGACACCACATTAACTAAACCTCATCACGAGAAATGCCTCATCCACAACAACATCAACAACCCCGAAACATCGGCAACAAGTCGATTTTTATTTATTATTATTTATTATTATCTTATTTAAAAACGATTAATTAAAAATAACTTTAATTTATTAGAAATCAAGAAGCAGTCGGTAATTGAAAACACATCAGTACAACTCAACCAAGGTATGAGCCCACCGGCATCTCTCTCACATACACAGAGCTGTTTCTGTTGATTTTTCCTTACAGTATGCACCCTGCGAAGTCGCTAATTCCGACTGGCTAATTTTGCTCCTGATATACACATCTATCAACCGCTATAACTCCTTTAATAGAAACGGTGACAGGCTGAAAGGCCTAAAGTCTTTGGGACTAACATGTGAGATTTTTCCTGCCTTAGGGATAAAGACTACCTTCACTTCCCTCCATGAGATAGGAATATAATTCAGCCGTAAGGCGCTTTTAAACATGGTAATCAGCCAGTTTATAATATAAGTTAATGAGTACTGGAGCTGCCCTGGGAATATCCCATCGGTCCCAAGTGATTTAAATGCTTTAAAAGTCTTCACAGCCCATTCTGTATTGGCTTCTGTGATAACGTTTAAAATTTCTAGTTCGTCTTCTGGATCACTAAATCCGTCAGCAGATATTTCAATTAAGCTACCGGGAAAGTGTGTATCAAAAAGTAGGATTAGAGATTCATCGCTAGTTACCGTCTTATCAGGTTTCTGCTTAGATTATTATTCGAAAGAATTTTCCTTAATCGAGACGCTTCCATATTGCTTTCAATATCACTACAAAAGAACCTCCAAGAGGTTCTTTTCGCTTTCCTAAAGTGTTTTTATATACCCTTAGCTTTTCATAGTAACAATTCCAATCGCTTTCCTCTCGGTAAAATTTCGCTCTATTGAATTGCTTCCTACACTCCAGTCGTAGTAGATTGAGTTCTGATCACCACCATGGTGGTTTCCTCTTCCCCCTATTACTAGTTTTCGGACAAGCTTGATTAAACGAACGACTACAAGCATAAGTAAATAATTTGACCAGACCATCCAAGGCCTCGCTGTTATTTGGACTATATAGTGGATCCTCAGGAAGACTTTCCTTAAGCTTGTGTCGATAATCCTTCCAGTTCGTTTTCCTAAGATTTCTAGTTTTAATTAGTCTGGGCGATTCTTCTTGGAAGGTAATCTTGTTGATTGCGCGTTATAAAAGTGGGAACAGTGTCTCTATTGCACAATAACAGCTTATTACTAATAATGTAATTATAAAGCAACTCACCCCTTTTGTTGATGTCCGGACTACCCCAAACAGTATGACGTGCGTTTACGTCGCCACCAAGAACGAGCCCACATCTTGAAGCCTCACAGTCCATTACAAGCCGTCATACCAGTTGCGATGGTAATGACCCTGGGTCGTCGTAGGCAAAATAAAAATTGGAAAGCAGATACCTACTCTTGCTCGTCTCCCAGCTGACCGTTGTCACGTCTTCGTTGCTGTAAGTATAGATCAAGAAAATATTAAGGTGTGCCCTAAATATTATACACACTCTGATTTTACCTGCACAGTTGGCAACATACAGTTTGTAGGAAGGTGTAGTTAAACCACAAACACGACCTCCATTCACCCAAAGCTCCTGAATGAGGACAAAGTCTGGCTGATGTTCCACTAGACGATATAGGAGCCCAGTTGAAGTAGCTTTACTATGATGGAGGTTTATTTGAAGAAGACGCGCCATCAGTCAGTGTGGCATTCGCATCCTCTTATGAAGAGCTCAATAGCTCTTGCTCGGTATACAGGTTCTGAAGCCTATATGCCAATTCTGAACCCGAGGTAGTAAACCCATCCTCGTTGACATTGCTGTCGACATTGCTGACGTCGCCTGGTTAAGATGACTTTCTTTTCCGCTTGCCTCGTCCATCGACCTCTGTTTAGATGCAGATGGTGGTTGAACATGATTGAGCGAGAAGTCTGGCAATACGGCATTCCCCAAGCAATAGCCGCTTTCAGTTCTTTAGTCAGCTCTTCCTCAGTCGGTGGAGCTGTGTGCACTCTCTTCAATAGCCGGTACCCATTTTGATGCTCATTATAACCCGCTTTCGCTGGTTCTGAAATTTTCAATACTGGCCAAGTACGAGCACTAGCCACAGCACCATCTTTGCCATTACGATCCCCTTTATGCCGAGTATCCGCTGAACGCTGACTAGGCGCACTACTGGTTCCGGCTGCCGCAGAGGGGGTCGTGGTACTGAAGACTCCAGCTCCAGTCCTACGCACTGTGCCACCTAGACCAGAGGTCAACGTGGAAGTATTTTTCGAGGTCGGTACAACCGTTGCACTTATGACGGAACGTGAATTTCCTTCCGGTTTTGATGAACAAGAACCGGGCTCCTTTTGTTGTCTATTTTTATTTGGTTTGCTTGGGTTCATAAATGGTCCCACGAGTATTGGGGACAGGATGTCCGCCTGCGCATAACTCCAGGTACTCAGGTAAGGCAAATTTTTATGGAGGGCGCCATCTTAGCTAGGTGCCTTCTGCTGAAAAAGTAGAATAAAAAAATTCAGCAAAAAGATATTGATTGATTCAGAGAGATATTGATCGTCAGCAGAAAGTTCCCTGAACTTTTACGTTTTATTTTTATAAAATTCTTTTGAATTTATTTGAATATCGGTTTTAAGTTTATTAATGTAATCTTTTTAGCATTTCGAATTTAGTGATAGGTATTTACTGCTAAGAAGAGTGCATCTCGCAAAATCCACTGAGATACTAGGCCCCTTGTAAGACCTGCCCGCACGATTCCATGGTTTTTTAAATTTTGTAACTCCCTAGTAGACCAAACAGGCCCTCCAAATTTATGAGAGCCATTTTTTGTAATACATTTTGTAGTTCAAAGCAATTATAAAGGATATGGTTAAATTTATATAAAAAAAAAAAATAAATATATGGCACTTAAAGCCCCAAAGGGCTCATTGGCCGAGCTTTTTCTTCCATTACTGTTGTGCGTCTTAAATTTTGGACAGTATTAGAATGGTCCTACTTATTTTAGCCGGTTCCGAACGGCAGAACACTTGAGACATCACTTTTTCTGAGCTTTGTCACAGAGTTCTTTTTAGAAGCTTTTTCATGGCAAGTTGTTACTGTCGGAAGAATTGCCAATTGCTTGCCGACAGGTGGGTACCGTTCGAAAGAAAAATCTTTTCGATATTAAATTTGTTATGCATCAGCCGGGTATTGAACCACGACCTACAGATCAGAAGGCGAACACACTAACCACTGACCTACGGCTACGGCACGGTTAAATTTATATACCCACTCATATAAATATGAGGTGAATGATGGCCACCAAACCACCATTTATCAGAGTTAGTTTTTTTGTAACATTATCATTCATTTTGTAAACACCTTTTGTGGTGCATAGACCATAATATTCCAAAAACACACAAAAAGTAGGATGATGACTATCTTTAATCTTGATTAAAGAAGCGTGCCTATAATAAATAAAGATATCAGAATTTGGTGAAATGTAAGAAAATGTTATGATTAGAAAATTTTCTCCCAATCGAGCACGAACACAAATAAATTTGAGGTCTTCAATTTTCGGAAGAGAAATTAATTCAGACGGATATGAAGTTTTAATCGCTATGAAAACACCGCCACCAATTTTAGACCAACAGTCCCTTTTGAAAGTCTGAAAGGCATTACATAATAATTCAGCGTTGTTAACAGAAAAAATGGCAGCTCTGAACATACATTTTTTTTCTTCAGAAAGTATTTGGTTTTTTTTTAAGGATATTTTAAGGATAAATGTTATTTTCGGTAATTTTTGCTTCAGAAAAATTTTAAAGTAGTATTTTTGATTCACTGCGTGAAGTATACAAAATTTTCTGAATTTTTTTTGGTCAAAAAAGTGGGAAATTGTGAAAATCGATTTCTCAAAAATTTGACCTGATACAACCCTCTGGTGGATACCCATCAATTCAATTTACTATAACGTTGATAAAAAACTTTCATGCAAAGAAGTAGAACAGTGTAATTCACAAAACCTGTTGTGATACTTTGTTCTATTGTGTCATCAGAAACTCGTATGGCAAAACGAAATCTAAGCAAAACGTGACATTGTAATATATGAATGTATGTTTGTATGTACGTATGCAGCTGCGATATTTTCCTCTGTCCATACTTTGAGTATGCGTATTGGTGGTTTAATGTCCAGAAATGTAAATTTAGTGCGAAATTTAGTCACAAGGCTCCGAATAGCAGTCGCAGAAGGTCGCCCAAACTAACCATAAAATGAATGAATGAATGAATCGAGCATGAATTTTGATAATGATTTGGACCAAACTGAACATGTTTGACAGTAGCATGTTACACGAAAACAGCTGAGCTTCCAAAAACAATGTTTCCAAAAAGAAAGTTGCTAAAAAATCACCATGTATACTTACTTACTTATGTGGCCATAACAACCGAATATCGATTTAGGCCGAAAATAACATGCTTCGCCAGCCATCTCTGTTCTTCGCTAGCTGGCGCCAGTTAGAAATCCCAAGCGCCGTCAGGTTCTCCAGTACTTGGTCTTTCCACCGGAGGTTTGGTCTTCCTCTTTTGCGTCGTCCTCCAGTGGGTTCCGAATATAACACCTTCTTAGCTGGAGCGTGTTCTTCCATTCGCTCGACATGACCTAGCCAGCGCAGCCGCTGGATTTTGATGCGCTTTACTATGTCAATATCGGCATACAGCTCGTACAGCTCATCGTTGTACCTTATTCGGTACTCGCCACCAACGCAAATAGGTCCAAAGATCCTGCGTAGGACTTTTCTCTCGAAAATTCCAAGTATTCGCTCATCCGAGGTGGAAATTGTCCAGGCTTCAGCGCCATATGTTAGGACAGGCATGATGAGAGACTTGTAGAGTGTAGTTTTCGTTCTTCGAGAGAGGGCTCGACTTCTCAATTGCTTACCCAGCCCAAAGTAACACCTGTTAGCAAGAGTTATCCTACGCATGATCTCCAAGCCGACGTCATTACTGCTGTTAATGCTGGTTCCAAGATAGACAAAGTCCCTTACTACTTCAAAAGCGTAGTTGTCAACAGTGACGTGCTGTCCAAGACGCCGGGACTCTTTGTTTGTTGACACTAGATACTTCGTCTTGCCCTCGTTCACCGTGAGACCCATCCGACGCGACTCTCTTTCCAACTCTGAGAATGCTGCACTGACTGCTCGCGTGTTCATGCCGATTATGTCAATATCGTCGGCATACGCTAACAGCATGACACTTTTGTTGAAGATAGTGCCATTATGTCGTAGATCAGCAGCTCGTATTATTTTCTCCATAATAAGATTGAAGAAGTCGCACGATAACGAATCACCTTGTCTGAAACCCCGTTCGGTATTAAACGGTGCGGAGAGGTCCTTCCCAATTTTCACTGCACAACGGGAGTTATGCAGTGTCATTCTACAAAGTCGAATGAGCTTTGCAGGAATACCGAACTCAGACATTGTTGCGTAGAGGTAATCCCTTACCGGACTGTCGAAAGCGGCTTTATAATCAACAAATAGGTGGTGTGTGTCGATCTGTTTTTCTTGGGTCTTCTCCAGGATTTGGCGCAGTGTGAAAATCTGGTCGATGGTGGATTTACCAGGTCTGAAGCCACACTGATAAGGTCCAATCAGGTTGCTGAGCATAGGCTTCAATCTTTCACACAGTACGCTCGATAGAACCTTGTACGCGATGCTCAGGAGACTTATTCCACGGTAGTTGGCGCAAATTGTGGGGTCTCCTTTTTTATGTACAGGACAGAGAACACTGAGCCTCCAATCATCACGCATGCTTTCATCCGACCATATTCTGCTTATGAGCTGGTGCATGCGGGTGAGCAGCTCATCGCCTCCGGTCTTAAACAACTCGGCAGGCAAGCCATCAGCACCTGCAGCTTTGTTGTTCTTCAGCCTTAAAATGGCCGTTTCAACCTCGTCATAGTCGGGTGGTGGAACATCAACACCATCATCTGTAATTGGGGTTATCGGGCATTCTCCTCCACTGGCGGAATTGTTCGTAGCATCGCCATTCAGTAACGTGGAGAAGTGTTCCCTCCATAGGCTCAGTACACTCTGGACATCCGTAACCAGATTCCCATTTCCATCACGACAAGAAGAGGCTCCGGGATTTAAACCCCACTCAGGCGCTTGATCTTTTCAAAGAATTTTCGAGTCTCATTCTTGTCGGTGCACATCTTTATCTCCTCCCACTCGCGTCTTTCCAACTCCCTCTTCTTGCGCCTGAAAAGACGTCTCTCTGCACTCCTTTTCTCTCTATACCGCTCCTTAACAGCTCGCGTTACGCCTGCACGCAGGGTTTTTCTGTAGGCGGCGTCTTTCTCTGCGGTAGCGTCGCGACACTCCTGATCATACCACTCATTCCTCAGAGGCCGGTAGTAACCGATTACCTCCTCGGCAGCAGTAGTCATGGAGTGGGATATATGTGTCCACCGTGCGCATGTATCATCAAGTGGGGGAGTGTTCTGCATAAGCAGATCCGATAGTCGAGTGGAAAATGCATCTGCTGTCTCTGGTGATCGCAGCTTACTGACGTCGAGGTTTCTCTGTGTGGGACTTCTCTTGTTATTTGCGACACATAGGCGTGTGCGCACCTTAGCTGCAACAAGGTAGTGATCCGAGTCGATGTTGGCACCACGGATCGATTTCACGTCCATCGCACTGGAAGCATGCCTTCCGTCAATCAACACATGATCAATTTGGTTTCTTGTACGATCTGGATCTGGAGACAGCCATGTCGCTTTGTGGATGTCGAGATGCTGGAATCTGGTACCACCAATTATCATGTTTCGTGCTGCGGCGAAGTCGATCAGCCTCATTCCGTTATCGGAGGTGTTTTGGTGGAGGCTGAATTTTCCGACAGTTGGACCAAAGGTACCTTCCTTGCCCACCCTGGCATTAAAGTCGCCAAGCACGATTTTGATATCGTGGCGGGGGCAGCGGTCATAAGCTTCTTCGAGGCGCTGAAAGAAGCTCTCCTTGGTCACATTGTCCTTCTCATCCGTCGGAGCGTGGGCACATATAAGGCTGATGTTGAAAAATTTTGCCTTGATGCGGATTGTGGCCAGCCGTTCGTTCACAGGCGTGAACTGTGAGACAAGATGTCGTAGTCTCTTGCTGACCAAAAATCCACATCCTAATTCGTGCCTTTCAGCATGGCAACTGTAGTAGATGTCACAGGACGCTCTTTTGGAGCAGCCCTGTCCTGTCCATCGCATTTCCTGGAGAGCGGTGATGTCAGCTCTGTATTTTTCGAGGACATCAACCAGCTGGATAGAGGCACCCTCCCTATAAAGGGATCGGACATTCCAGGTGCATATCCGTAAATCGTGGTCCTTTTTTCGTTTGCGGGGGTCATCAACAAAAACGGTAGTCCTTCTCCGAGGCATATTTGTTTTTTTCATTGGGGGGGTTTTTTATATGGCGGGTCCCAAACCCAACGCACAACCTCTAACCGAGGAGATTTTCGCCACTCACTTCAGCCGCCTCCCAGCGGGTGCCAGGAAGACGTTGCCCGGTGGTCGCCACATGGAGGGCCCCCATTAATAATAATGAAAGCGCCATCACAGAGTAAGCAGAGCAAGCTATATGACTACCCCTCATTAACAAATAAAGGTATCATCACATAGCGCTCAGATCAAACTACATGACAGCCAGTGAGTTGACTTGCGATGAGTTCAACAAGGATTGCGCTAGCCCCACCTGGTTGAGGCAGTTAGACACGTTACCTTGCGAATACACCACCAGACCACCATGTATATATAGAGTAAAAATTGTACTTAATTTGTTAAACTTAAATGGCTTGTTAGTCATTGTAAATATTTATAAACTAGTAGCAAAAAAAAAATTTTTTTTAAATTCGTGAAGGTCGAGAGCTATTGGAGAAGCACAAAATCTTTAATTGCTTTAATTTTTTACGGAATAGGCTGAATGCCGCATGATGTGATGACGTGTTCGAGAAAAGCTATTTCTCTTTTTCCAAAGTCACATTTTGATGAATTAATTGTACGTTGGAATTTTTGAAGCGATGCACATATCGTCCAGGTAAGAAAAGGCAAAGTCTAGATCCCTTAAAACGTCATGCATGCATGCTGAAAAGTGTTTAGCATGTGTGTGTATACTTTATTAAAATATGTACGTTCCTTTTGATATTTGTTTCATGATGAAAATTGAAGTTACATAAATGCTCAAAAATATTGGGTGTGTGAACAAGTAACGTTACATGGCGCCACGAGTAAGCGTCATTGTCCGAAATGTCGTTTTATCTATGCACTTGCTGTCAAAATCAGTCAAAAGTTTTCAATTTGGTTGTCAAATCATATTTTTTTTTTAGAATGGAAAATTTTGAGAATTGGCGTAAAAAATAGCATTTGCGGGAAGTTTTGTTACGTTACTTTTTTTTGCAAAGAAAAGTGCAGTTGAAAGTCATCGTTTGCTTGTGGAATTGTATGGCAGTAATTCTTTATTCAATGCACAAGAAGTGCATTGAATAATGTAAGAAGTGATTTGTGCCCTTAAAAGTGGTGATTTCGATATCAAATACAAAGAACGCTCTGAACAACTGAAATAGTTTAAAGACGAGGATTTGGAGACACTACTCTACCAAGACCTGGTCGAACCATTATGTGAGAGCTGTACCAACAACAATTGATGCAGTTGAAGAGAGCAACTATCGAGAAACGCCCGGAATATGCTACCATACACAAGTCGATAATTTTTCACCATGACAACGCACATCCACACATTGTTATTTCGATCAAAAACTATCTTCCTAATAGCGGATGTGAAGTTTTATCCCACCCGCCTTATAACCCGAACCTGGCGCCTTCAGATTACCACTTGTTCCGGTCCATGCAGAACGCCCTTAATGAAATACGCTTGACTTCAGCCAATGGAATCAAAAATTAGCGCGATTAGTTTTTAGCCGCCAAGCCGGCGAAGTTCTTTTAGGTTGGAATCCATAAATTGCCAGAAAGATAAATGTCATAGTTTCTGAAAGACAATATTTTTAGTGAAATATTTTTTTACAGTATTCTTAAATATAAATGATTTTTGAGCACTTAAAAAGGCCAGTTACTAATTCACACGCTCAATAATAAAAGTTTGCATCAAAATTACACTTTTACCATTACTATTGAATAGTGGCTACATTGTATTTCCCCAATACCTGATTTAAGTATAATATGCATGGAACTATATAAATTCAGATTCTTCGTGTAAATACATTTAATTATAAATGTATACATTGTATTTCCCCAATACCTGATTTAAGTATAATATGCATGGAACTATATAAATTCAGATTCTTCGTGTTACTCTATTCATCTTGCTATTCATGCAAGTAAAAGTTTCGGGTTTAACAACAAAAACATCTTCAGCATCGTATTCGTCATATAGAAATCTTTATTTGCCTTGTTTTTCTTTGACTGCGTTATATTTTTTATTACTTTAGTTACAAGAAAAGAAAAAGAGCAATTAGTCTTCCTAACCAATAGGGAGGTGATTCAGGTTGCTTGCCGATTGCCGATTGGTTATTCGTTGTTCATTAGGTGCGACAAAAACGAGAACAACGCGCAACCACCTTTTATTTGTTTTTATCCTAACGGCACGATTTTGATATCTAGTCTATATGACGCTATATTCCTTTATTAGAAATTTGTTGTTATTCTTATATGCAGAGCACTACCATATTGGATATGCATACATATTTACATAATGAATATTAAATTACAAATGTATTTCTCAAAATGCTCTTACAAGTGCAGCTTGGTTTTCTATTACTAAGTAATAACACAACCCTAAAATAAAATTAAATAAAAGCATGTTAAAAGTATGTTAAATCTGATAACGGTTTCGGATTCAAAGCCCCAAGTCCATACCATTTCCGTTAAGAGCATACTTCTGTGACTGCTCTAGTCTGACGGACATCATACTTTTTAGTGGTACTGACATTTCAAAACAACAAAAAAAAACTCATACAAAAATCAGAATGTCCGACAAACTTTTTTCCGCTAAATTAGCCATTTCGCCCAAATTGCACATTGGGCGAAAATGATTAATATAGCGTTTAAAACCGAATAATAAAACTCAGATCTTATCTCATATCGTGGATCGAAAAAATTCATTAAATTAAAATTTTTAAATATTACACTATATTATGTATCACGGGGTCATAACTAAATGTTAAAAAAAGCAACTTCTTTTGATATATATATATATATATATATATATATATATATATATATATATATATATATATATATATATATATATATATATATATATATATATACATATATATATATATATATATATATATATATATATATATATATATAATATATATATATATATATATATATAATATATATATATATATATATATATATATATATATATCACTGAGCTACGGCATATATTATTTATACAGGGTGATTTTATAAGAGCCTTTGGATTTGATAAAAAAAAAAACATCAAATTTAGAGAAATGTGTGAAATCTTTATTTGAGCCGATAGAACGATCTATATAATTTAATGTTTAAAGATGATTTCATATAAATGTTGACTGCGGCTGCGCCTTAAATGGTTCATACGATGGGTCCAATTTTGGCATACTCTCTCCAGCATATCGGCCGGTATCTCACGAATAAATCGATAATTCATCGTCATCAACAACACTGGCGGATACAGCTTCAATATTTTCCTCTGTACGCACTCTACGTATGCGTGTTGGTTTAATACCCAGTAATGTAAATTTGGTGTGAAATGTAGTCACAAGGTTCCGAATAGTCCTCTCAGAAAGTCGCCCAAACTGACCATAAAATGAATGAATGAATGAACCGAGCATGAATTACGATAATAAAATTCAATAATCTGTAAGCGTTATTCGTTTGTATGTCAATTCATAGTTAAATTATGGACCAAACTGAACATGTTTGACAGTAACATGTTACACGAAAACAGCTGAGATGCCAAAAGCAATGTTACCAAAAAGAAAGTTGCAAAAAAATCACACTGTATTTATACTTTTTTTTTATTTCCCAAAAATATTTTATATGAGGACTTATCTTACAATATTTGGCTTATGTTTTCAAAATGTTTGATTAAGAAAAAAAAAATAAATATGTGGCACTTAAAGCCCCAAAGGGCTTTTTGGCCGAACTTCTTTTCCATTACTGTTGTGCGTGTTAAATTTCAAATTTTTTGTCGTTTTTCTCTTTTCTTTAGGTGGGTGAAAGTGATAGGGTTGGCAGCTAAATGGACTATTAGTGGGTTGGAGTGTGCTTGGAGTTTCAGATTGTGCGATGCAGCATGCTTCTTTATTTCTTTGAAGACTTGGAATTTTGATTTCATGATGGATTTGGTTGTTTGCGACATAGTAAGGCGCATTTACAATAATCCTTAGGATATTTGATTGAAACCTGAACGTGTGAGGGAGTTGTTGCCGGTGGGCCCCTTTATGGCAAGGCTTGCTAGTTGAGGATGATGAGGTAGGTTGTCGTTGTGGTTATACTGGCTGTTGTCACTAAAGGATCACACACGCTAGCACACTTCTTTTATTCTTTCTGGTTTTCTTTCGTTTTGCCACTGAAGTCAATTACGTTTAGTTTGATTTTAATTGTATCTTATGTTTTATTTTCTATTTTCACTTATTTTGGGTAACAATTTCGTTTTTTGGTTTATAGGTTTATATTTAGAATTTACGTGGGTTTTGTTTAATTTTTTGTTTTAACATATGTGGGAAAAAAAAGTGAGATGGCGCGCACTGCACTGTGTATTAAGATCCAAATGAAGAGTTATAATAATTGATAAGAAAATATTACATTTGAGCCTAAAAGATAAATAAAAAATGCAAAAGCAAAGAGAGACAGAAGGAGAGAGCGAGAGTGAAAGAAAAGAAATGAAAAATAAAAAGAGAGAGAGAGAGAGAGAGTGGAAGAAAAGAAATGTGAATAGAATACACCGGGAGTGCTGCGCCTTCAATCTGGTGTAGACAAAACCTTTGCAGTATTTCAATGTTAGAGATGGCTGCTGTTGATGAAGTGGTGATCGTTATGGTGATTGTAAATGGGTGATTTTTATTGATGTTTAGGTTGCTGTTGCACAGATTGCACGTATAAAGTAAAATGTACTAGATAACGTACTCACTTTTTCTTTTTAATTTATATGATAACATTATTGTTCAATTTATATAATGTTGTTTGGCCAAATGAGTTCCATTTAGACATATACGTACATATACTTAAGTTATCATTGAAGTTCTATATCTTTATAAGTATCTTATTATATTATATTATTGTGAATTATACTATCTTATTATTGCTATAGAGTAACTATGAATTCATCTCTATTTAGTACATACTTATTTATACAACTATATAAACCGTTGATTTGTACCCTTTTGTTAAATTGAAATATTACATTAAATTCAATTGTTATAAAACCACAGCTGGTGTTGGACTGTGTAAGTTTTGTCGCCGACAACAAAAATCATTGTTGCTCAACATTTTGGCGCCCGAGCAGGGACGTAAAAGAAAAGTTTCTCTTTTTTGTGCTTAAAGTCTAATTTTCTTAAAAGTGAACATATATTCGTGATATATAAGAAAGTGAACGAGAGTGAAGAAAGTGAAGGCGAAGAAGAGCGTCGCGAGGATTCAACATTAAGATCAGCAAGCGAAGACTAACTTCAAGACTATCAGGAGAATTATCTATTGCGTACATAGAAGGAAAGTGGTAACAAAAAAATGAAAGTATCAGGAATGCATAAGGTATTGTAAATGATAGATTCAGTAGACAATAGCTTGTGGTCAATAAAAGATATATCACTGGAAAATATAAAATTTGCGATAACGTTATTTCATTGATTTACGGCTAAAATGATAAAGACCGTGTTGAAAAGTAACTGGGCAACCGTTAATTAGATGCATGTCCATTTTTACTAAGTCAAAAAATTTTGCTCGAATATTTAGCAAGTTTATGCTAAACAATTAAATATATGGCCTACAAACATTTCCTATAAATGTGGTAACAGTTGGAAAAACACTGAAAATTCATTTATTCAATTTGCACTGGTAACAAGTTCTCAAAGAACGAATGAAATTTTAGTTGAGCACATAACGAATTTACGGTATTATTATCAAACGTTGTGCAGTTGCATTCGTTATCGTCACTCTATCTTAACTGCATGTACTTTAAAATTTGAACGTACATGTGTGTTTGTAGCAATTCGGGTTCATATTCTCATTAATTGTGCAGTTGGATTTGATGTCGGTTTTCTCTTCAGTAAGTTGCATAATGTTGGCAGAGACAGAGACTATAGAAGTATAGAGACAGAGACTATAGAAGTATAGAGATATCCCACTGTTAATAGACAGCGTTTTAACAGCAAATCTGGCGATGAAACAATGGCCACCTTTTCACTCAATACCAAAAATGGTTTTAGATACACTGGAAACAGTTCAGAATGAGCATTTTCATATGTAAACCAACCGCAGCTTCACACAATCAATTTGAGTCGGAATGTCACATATATAAATACTTTCATATGTACCTATGTATGAATCCGACGATTAAGATTCAATATTGAAATTTTATAGGATAATTCGAAATTACATTCACACAGGTGAATTTCAGCAAATGTAATATTTTACTTTTTTTTTCTAAAAAATTTATGAAAATCAGCAATTTTCTTAAACAATGTAGGCAATAAGAATTAATTAAATTATCATGGCACATGATTTTTTATTAAAATTTAATTTGTTTACAATAATTAATTCTTATCAAATGTTTTAGTTATAGAAACTCAAGTGAATTTCAATAAAAGATCATCCCATATTTACCTACTGCAAACAAATCAACTCTATCATCTGTTTCTTTCTATTGCTCTCATTTTTCGTTTTCTACATATCTTACTACGTAAATATACATGTACACATGCGAAGCAGAATTGTCTATTTTTCATTGATAAATACCCGAGATCGGCAACACAGCAATCATGCGATTGAATTTTTGCTATTTTTCAAGATTTTGTCATTTTGCGCTTGTTCAGCAGCCAACAGATCAAATTGTTCGTCTTTCGTTGATTACCCATGCATTGCATACACACACACATCTACGCATGCGTTCTTGTTGTTGCTTTTGCTTTCGTTTCTTGAGGAAGAGGAAGAATCAGAAACTTTCTGATTTTCGATTTGGTCTTTGATATACAAAACAAAAGCACACATGGGTAATAGGGCGGGTCAAATTTGTATAGCAAGAACTAAAACTAACATAGTTTGTAAGTATTGTATATTTTTCCACAATACCATGGGTCTAAAATAATGTTGACCACGCGCATTTAAAAAAATTAATATTTTTTCCATAAAAATAAAAATAAATATGTGGCACTTAAAGCCCCGAAGGGCTCATTGGCCGAGCTTCTCTTCAATTTCTGTTGTGCGTGTTAAATTTTATACAGTATTAGAAGGGACCTACTTATTTTAGCCGGTTCCGAACGGCAGAACCCTTGCAACATCACTTTTTCTGAGCATTGTCACAGAGTTCTTTTAGAAGCTTTTCATGGCAAGTTGTTACTGTCGGAAGAATTGCCAATTGCTTGCCGACAGGTGGGTACCGTTCGAAAGAAAAATCTTTTCGATATTAAATTTATTATGCATGAGCAGGGGATTGAACCACGACCTACAGATCAGAAGGCCAACACACTAACCACTGAGTCACGGCACCGTATACGAGTGTGGACGGCCAATTGGCTGATTTCATGTGCGTGTAGCAGAAGGAGATGCGTGAGGCAATCAGCCTCATTCGAATTTATATGAGATTTAGAATAAAAACCCTCTACATAACACAAGGGTTCGAGGCCATGTTTCTGCAGACGCGATGATGACAAATTTAGAATTAGAGAAGAAACGAAACATTTTTTCATGCATTCTGTTACACATATACACTAGAGCGGGCCAAATTTTGTAGCCACGATAGTATAACAAAAGCGGAAACTACTATGATTTTAGGTATATTTGTACGACAACCGATGGGTCTAAAATTAATGTTGACGCTCCGAATTTTCGGAAATTAGTATGTCTATCCATACAAAAATAATTTTTTTTTAATGTTTTGTATGGAAAAAATATTAATTTTTTTAAATGCGCGTGGTCAACATTATTTTAGACTCATGGTATTGTTGAAAAATATACAATACTTACAAACTATGTTAGTTTTAGTTCTTGCTATACAAATTTGACCCGCCCTATTACCCATGTGTGCTTTTGTTTTGTATATCAAAGACCAAATCGAAAATCAGAAAGTTTCTGATTCTTCCTCTTCCTCAAGAAACGAAAGCAAAAGCAACAACAAATACGCAGGCGTAGATGTGTGTTGTGTGCACAAATGCGAGTGAAATCGACGAAAGACGAACAATTTGATGTGTTGGCTGTTGAGCAAGCGCGAAATGACAAAATCTTGAAAAATAGCAAAAATTCAATCGCATGATTGCTGTGTTGCCGTTCGTCCATATTTATCAATGAAAAATAGACAATTATGCTTCGGATGTGTACATATATATTTGACGTAGTAAAATATATAGAAAACGAAAAAATGAGAGCAGCTAAAATCGAGCAGATGATAGAGTTGATAGTTTGTAGTAGGCAAATATGGGATGCTTTCTTATTGAAATTCACCTAATAGATAAACATCTTGATAAGAATTAATTATTGTAGACAAATTAAATTTTAATAAAGAATCATGTTCCATGATAATTTAATTAATTCTTATTGCCTATATATTTTTAATAAAATTTTGATATTCATAAATTTCTGATCAAAAAGTAACCAAAGTATTACATATGCTGAATATCGCATATTCTTGTATAAATATAATTTTGAATTATCCTATATAATTTCAATATTTAATCTTTATCGTCGGATTCATACATATGAAAGTATTTATATATGTGACATGTCGACTCAAATTGATTGTGTGAAGCTGCGGTTGGTTTACTTATGAAAATGCTTATTCTGAACTGTTTCCAGTGTATCTAAAACCATTTTTGGTATTGAGTGAAAAGGTGGCCATTGTTTCATCGCCAGATTTGCTGTTAAAACGCTGTCTATTACTAGTGGGATATCTCTATACTTCTATAGTCTCTGCCGAAAGTAAATATTTCGTTTTTTTTTAAATAAATAAATAAACGGACATTGAACAATACATAAATTGTTTTCCTGTTTTTAATTGCTGAGTTGCTTCGCTATCTAGAAAATATTAAAGGATTCTGGTTAATTCGTCATTTTCCAATCAAGATTGTCTAACTATTGGGAGCGCAAATTAAAAATGCGGGATTTACAACAGATGGCGTAGTTCGGAATATAAGCATCAGACAATACTGAAACTATATTCATGCCATAACCTCATTCCATAGCTTTCATTTTCAGTATGTGTCATTTGCCCGGAGTGTAACAACATAGTTTTTTTCGGCTCTCAATATGTCAAGTTTTGTGCCCACAAAACAGCATTTACGGGAAGTTTTGATTTACTTCTTTAATTTGGAGAAAAGTGCAGCTGAATTTTTTCGCTTGGGATTGTCGTAGTGGATCCACTTTTCATCACCAGTAACGATGCGATGCAAAAAAACCTTTCCTTTGTTGCCTTTGGAGCAGCTGTTCGCAAGTGAAAAATCGCCTTTCGACGTCTCTCGGGTGTAACTCGTACGGTACCCAATTTCCTTGCTTTTGAATCATTCCCAATAGTTTCAATCGATGGGAAATGGCTTGGCGTGTAACTTCGAACAATTTGGCAAGTTCTTCTTGCGTTTGACACGAGTCCTCATCGAGTAATGCCTCCAATTCAGCATCTTCAAACTTCTTCGGCTGTCCTGGACGTTCGTGTCTTCCACATCAAAATCACCACTTCTGAAACGCACAAACCACCTCTCGCATGTTGAAACTGAAAGAGCACACTCCGGATAAGCTTCGGAGAGTAATCGATGCGATTCAGCTGCACTTTTCTCCAAATTAAAGAAGTAAATCAAAACTTCCCGCAAATGCTGTTTTGTGTGCACAAAACTTGACATATTGAGAGCCAAAAAAAACTATGTTGTTTACACTCCGGGCAAATGACACATACTAAAAATGAAAGCTATGGAATGGGGTTACGACATGAATATAGTTTCAGTATTGTCTGATGCTTATATCCCGAACTACGCCATCTGTTGTAAATCGCGCATTTTTAATTTGCGCTCCCAATAGTTGTTTGAATTAAATTGAACATTTGAAGCAAATTGTATTCGAATAGTCTCAATTTTGTTGATAAATTTACTGAATTCATTAAACATAATAAATTACGAAATAATTACGATCATGCCTGGAAGTTTGAGCGATGAAGCCGCTTCTGTTCAAAAGCCGGGTAGTTTAAGGCAGCAAAGAGCAACAGCGCGTGGTAATACAACACGTATCAAAAACATGCTTGATAATCCAACGGTAACTTGGGATGTTATAGACTTGGAATGCCGGCTAGAAATCTTAGATCAATATATTAAATAAATAATGGCATACCAAACCAAGATCGAGAGGGCGGATCCTGACGATGACCGAAGAGGCGATATCGAGGATCTTTGCATAAGTGTTAAATCGAGGCTTATTCATCTTATGGGGCAATTTAAGCGTCGAGAGAGTCCAATGTTGGAGAATACACTTGGTATTACCACGCCTCAATCGTCTCGTCTTCCGAATCTGAAATTACCGACACTTAGTGGAAAGTACGCGGAGTACAAAAATTTTATAAGCTCATTCAATAACTTGGTCCATGATGAGTCACATCTAGCGACAATTGAAAAATTTAATCATTTTTTGAGTTGTTTATCGGGTGAAGCGCTCAGAACGGTAAAAGCATTCCAAGTCACAGAAGCTAATTATAAGAAGGCATTAGATCGTTTAGCAGAACGATACGATAAAAAAGGTTTGATATTTTTTGATAATATCGTGCAATTATTTGAAATTCAAAAAATTACTAAACCAAATGCTTCAGCGCTTAGAAATACGGTTGACACTGTATCCGCAATTTACGATTCGTTGCTATCATTGGGTACAGAGATGGATATAACAAATGCATTACTTATTCAACTGGTACTATCAAAAGTTGATCCAGCTACAAAATCGAGATGGAACGATCAGTGGGATTACTTCACTTCATGGAACGACTGCTCGAAATTGCTAATTCGTCGATGCCAATTACTCGAAGTAAATGACGACAGGTCGAGCAGATACGACAGTGCTAATCAACAGAATTCTCATAGAATTAAATCTCATAATAACAAGAAAAATGAATACAAAACATCATTTGCAGTTGCTGCGAGTAGTTTGGAAAATCAATGCATTTTTTGTAAATTGAATGGGCATTCAATACATAGTTGCAACTCTTTCGCTGCATTTACCGTTGTTATAAGGTCCGATTTTGTAAAAAAATCTGGAAATTGTATAAATTGCTTAAAGAAAGGACACTCGGTCAGAAATTGTTCTCGATCTCATTGTCGAGTTTGTCAACGTCCTCATTACACTCTGCAGCATAAATATGAGGTGCAGCAGCAATCAAATCACTTCGATAATCAGTTATCTGTGTTCATCAACATCTGCTACTGCCAATGATACTCCACAACAATCGTTCCAGCGTTCTTCATGTCATGTCTCGAATACAGATGATGTCGTTGTATTGGCTGCAGCTATAGTTAGAATAAAAGATCGCTATGGAAGTACCCACCTAGAAAGAACGCTTTTAGACTCTGGATCTCAAATAAATTTCATGAGTGAAGATTGTGCGCAGAAGTTACATTTAAAACGAGAATTTAAAGATCTTAATTTATCGGGTATTGGGGAGTTAAATGCGAATTTACGACATAAAGTTAATACGATTGTAGAACCAAGAGTTAATGACTACTGGTTTCAAGCAGATTTTTGTGTCATAAGGTTCATCTCGGTGTGTGCCGTAGCTCAGTGGTTAGTGTGTTCGCCTTCTGATCTGTAGGTCGTGGTTCAATACCCGGCTGATGCATAACAAATTTAATATCGAAAAGATTTTTCTTTCGAACGGTACCCACCGTCGGCAAGCAATTGGCAATTCTTCCGACAGTAACAACTTGCCATGAAAAAGCTTCTAAAAAGAATTCTGTGACAAAGCTCAGAAAAAGTGATGTCACAAGTGTTCTGCCGTTCGGAACCGGCTAAAATAAGTAGGTCCATTCTAATACTGTCCAAAATTTAAGACGCACAACAGTAATGGAAGAGAAGCTCGGCCCATGAGCCCTTTGGGGCTTTAAGTGCCACATATTTATTTTTATAAGGTTCATCTCGAGTTACCAACCTGAAGTTAATTTACCCGCTGACTCGTGGCAAGTCCCGGGGAATATTGAGCTGGCAGATCCCCACTTTAATAAAAGACAAAAAATTGATTTGTTAATTGGTGCCGATATATTTTTCGAACTTTGCGTCAAATAAAATTAAACGAGTCGTTGCCAACATTGCAAAAGACGTTGCTTGGTTGGATAGTTTCTGGTCGATATAAATCACTTGAAAATTCGAAAAGTGGAGCATGCAATTTAGTAAATAAAAATAGCGATATTCAGTTGGCCTCTTGAGATGCTATTGTTCATAAGTTTTGGAAAATAGAAGAAGTACCAAGCACATCCAAAAAGTTTACGAAAGAACAAATGAGTTGCGAACAACATTTTATGAAGAATACCAAGCGATTACCAACTGGTCGTTTTGAAGTTCGGTTGCCATTTAAAATGAATTCGTCAGCACTCGGATCCTCATATGAAACGGCAAAACGACGATTTTTGTCACTTGAGCGTATGCTTATGAAGACACCTGATGTCAAAGAAATTTATAATAATTATACGATCGAATTTTTGTCGTTAGGCCACATATCTAAAACGGAAAACATAATTCCGACAGGGCCACATTATTTCATATCACACCAAGTTGTCATAAGGCCTGATACTTTGACAACTAAGTTAAGAGTTGTATTTGATGCCTCTTATAAAACATCATCCAATATCTCATTGAACGATACTGTAATGGTGGGCCCAACTATTCAACCAGAGCTTTATATAAATTTACTGAAATTTCGTTGTCGTAAATTTGCCATTACGGCAGATATTAAAAAAATGTATAGACAAGTACAAGTCTATGAAGCAGACCGACAATTTCAGCTTATGTTGTGGCGGAAACATCCAAACATGCCTATACAAATGTACAAACTAAATAAAATAACATATGGCACTGCACCAGCACCGTTTTTTGCTATTCGGTGCTTAAATGAACTTGGCAATATTAATAGAGAAATGCATGCGAGTTCAAGGGTTATACAAGGGGACTTCTATGTGGACGATTTATTGTCAGGTGCTGAAACATTGGAGCAGCTTGAAAGCATTCAATATGATATAATAAAAGTTCTCGATTCAGCTGACTTTAAGTTGGCGAAATGGTATTCTAACCACCAGGTTCTCAATAAAAGGGACAATGTTGAAAAATCACATTTAACGACACCGAAACCACTAAAACTCTGGGTATAGTTTGGCATCCGAAAAGTGATAAGGTTAATTTTAATCTCATTGCAAATTTTGATACTTTGAAGGCTATATATATTTGGAAGTTAGTATTTGCTTTTATTCGTAAAGAGTACAAGATCGGAATGAATGTGTGAAAGTTATTTCTGCTATCATGCAGTAGGTGCGATGCGGGAGTTGCCACAGTAGTCGGCAATGATGTAAAAAATGATTTTCTTGTGGGGGTTGCCACAGTACTCCCCTCTTAGACAAGGTGTACTGTTTTCTTGAAGCGTTCTGGAATTACGACGCGGCGTCCGGAACGTGTCACCTTGGTCGATGTTGCAGTGTCGGGCGGCTCTGAAGGGACTGATTCTGGTTTCGATGGTTGTGCTTCATCTTCAACTGTGTAAGCAGGCTTAAGTTGATCTATGGAAATAGTTTTTGCTCTTCCGTTCACGCTGATCTTGAAATATTTGTCGGTTCTGCTTATGACCTTGTGTGGGCCGTCGTAAGGATGCGACAACGATGGTCGCACGGAGTCGTTTCTGATGAAGACACTGTCGCAAGTGTGAAGATCTGGATGTACGAAAATTTTGCTGTTACTGTGCCAGGTTGTATCAGGCGTTCTCATCTCTTGCATTGCTTTTCGTAGCTCGACGACGACCTCTGATTCTGTTTTGTTGCTTGGGGTATCCAGGAAAAACTCTGATGGGATGCGTAGGGTAGCGCCGTAGACTAGCTCCGCTGGAGACGCTTTGAGATCTGCTTTATAGGTTGTACGCAGACCCAGCAAAATTGTTGGTAAGTGCTCAGTCCATCGCTCATGGTTCTGGCATAAAATCGCAGCCTTCAGTGTTCGATGCCACCTCTCTACTAACCCGTTTGATTGAGGGTGATAAGGAGTCGTTCTGAGGTGCGATATACCCAAGGTACGGGTCAGCTCTGCAAAAAGGGTAGACTGGAATTGCCGTCCTTGATCTGACGTGATTTTCTCGGGAACTCCAAACCTCGATATCCAATTGTCTATCAGTGCACGTGCGATAGTTGGAGCAGTCATATCGGGAATCGGTATTGCCTCGGGCCACCTGGTGAATCTGTCGACCAACGTGAGACAGTAACGTTGTCCATTGTTGAGAGGGAATGGGCCCACTATATCGACGTTTATATGGGAAAATCGTTTGTCCGGCGGCATGTAACGCTGCAGTTGAGAAAATGTGTGGCGGTTCACTTTTGACCGTTGACAGTGAACGCACGCCTTGGTAAAAGCTCTGCTGTCTTTCTGTATGCCAGGCCAAACGAATCTTTGCGTCATCAATTTGGCTGTAGCACGTGGGCCTGGGTGGCACAGGTTATGCGTAGACTCTAAAACCAAACGTCTGTACTTCTTGGTAACAAATGGCCGAATGCAGTTTGTCGAAACGTCACAGTACAACTGTTCTGAGCTGCCTGGAATTGTAAAGAGTTTTAATTTAAGAGAACCATTTGCGTTACCTTTTTGCAGTAATTGTTGCAATTCTTCGTCTACTTTCTGATCAATCGCCAGTGTTTTAAAATCAACGTGTGCCATTTGCAAGGATGAAATACGAGAGAGTAAATCTGCTGTAACGTTTTCTTTACCGTTTACATGACGGATGTCTGTAGTAAGTTGCGAGATGAAATCCAACTAGCGTGCTTGTCTATTCGAAGCCTTGTCTAAATTTTGTCTGAAGGCGTACGTAAGCGGCTTGTGGTCCGTATAGATATGACAGAGCCGGCCTTCTAGCATAAATTTAAATTGTCGAACTGCTAAATATATCGCTGTTAGCTCACGGTCGTAGGTGCTATAACGCAGTTGCGACTTATCAAACTTTTTTGAGAAGAACCCCAACGGTTCAAGAGCACCTTCTACCACCTGATGAAGAACGGCGCCGGCCGCAATATTGGAAGCATCCACCCAAAGGGATAGCTCCGCTTCTTTCGATGGGTGCGCGAGCAAAGTTGAGTTCGCTAGTTGTTGTTTGCACTTCTCAAAACCTGCTGATGTCTCAGCAGACCAGTTGAGTAGTGATCGGTCGTTTTTGACGTTTCCAGGGCACATCTCTAGCAGCGGTGCCTGTGTTTCGATTGCATGAGGTATAAACCGTCTATAAAAGTTTATCATCACCAAGAAACTCTTCAATTCCTTAACGGTGGAAGGCCTTTTGAAATTGCGTATGGCCTCTACGCGCTCTGGATGCGGTCGAATCCCTTTTGACGATATCATGTGGCCGAGAAAGTTTATCTCGCTTCAGCCGAATTCAGACTTCGCTACGTTGATAGTTAAATTGTACTTCGTAAGTCTTTCAAAAAGTTGGCGGAGGTGTATTTCGTGCTCTCTTGGACTTGATGAAGCGATGCAGATGTCGTCCATGTATGGGAAGACAAAATCCAGACCACGTACGACCTCGTGAATTAGCCTTTGAAAGGTTTGAGCTGCATTTCGCAGTCCAAACGTCATATATGCAAACTCAAATAAGCCAAAGGGCGTGGCAATAGCAGTTTTTGGGATATCATCCGGATGGACAGGTACCTGATGAAACTCCTTCTGCAGGTCGACTTTTGAAAAAATTGTCTTGCCTTGCAAATTGCTTGTAAAATCCTGTAGGTAAGGTATTGGGTATCTGTCCGGTGTCGTGATAGCATTCAATGCCCGATAGTCGCCACATGGGCGCCAGGTGCCATCTGCCTTTTTAACCATATGCAGCGGACTGGCCCAACTGCTTCGTGAGGGTCTGCAAATTCCAAGCTTCATCAAGCTTTCGAATTCGGCCCTCGCAGCTGCTAGCTTATCAGGAGATAGGCGCCTAGGGCCGTGCGTGTCGATATAGTGTACCAAGGATGTTTCTATGGTAGTGCCGGGCTGGGCGAAGCGTGTTACTGCTGGGAACTCGTTTAATAATTCAGCGTACGACGAAGATGTATCGAATGACTTGACGGAAAGGTGTTTGGCGGCGACCATATGTCCAGTAGTTTCTAATGAAGTATTATTATCGATCAGGCGACTTCGTTTTAAATCAATGAGTAAACCAAAGTGACTGATGAAATCTGCACCAATTATACCCGAAGTAACATCAGCGATCAAAAACGTCCACAAAAACTTGCGCCTTAGTCCCAGGTTAACTTTTAAGAGCACTTCTCCGTAAACGTTGATAGGAGTTCCATTAGCGGCAAACAATTTCATGGAAGAAGGTTGATACTTGACTGAACGTGAGCCTTTTGGTATAACAGACACGTCTGCGCCGGTGTCAATTAAAAATTTTAAATTGTTTGTGATGTCTGATACCTGAAGGCGAAAAATTGCTGCATCAAGATGTTTGCCCGTACTCGGTGCAGCTTGAGTCAAGTAACATCAATTCGGTGAATTTGCGTTGGCGTAACTGCAGGGGGTTTTGCATCTACGAGCGTTGTCGTAGCGATGGTACGATGATACCAGCAACTCCTATTTGCTGAGTTACTGGTTGTCCGAGGTTCAGGTGAACGATTACGGCTGTATGAACGTGAGTGGCTTCGTGAACTCCTTTTTTTCGTCTATATCGCCTCAAGTCGCTTTGAGAGTTGCGCAATCTGTCGTTGGAGTGCTTGCAGGGTAACCTCAGAATCTGTGTTAAACTGGTTCGATGAGGGTGAGACGGCGGAAGATTGCTTTACTCTATTTATACCACGTAGGCCCATCGACTCTACTATGGCATCTGCTATTACAACTTTATCCACCGGGTCCCCTTTTGCAGCTATCACTGCAGCCTGCGCGTGAGGTGGTAATCGTGATGCCCACAAATCAACTAGAACTGTTTCACATAGTGAACTACCAGCAACTCGACGCATTTCATTGAAGAGCTGACTAGGCTTCATATCTCCTAGTGGCATGTCCGATAAAACACGCTGCAGGCGCCTTTGCTGACTGTCGGCGAAATGTGAGGTTAGTTTGGTTTTGATGTACTCATACCTGTTCTGTTGAGGGGTGGCTTCAATGATTGCGCGCAGCTCTGTCAATTTATTTGGTGGCACTTGCGCCATCACGAGGTTGTATTTCCTGATGTCTTGAGTTACTCCCGACGCAGCTAACCAAAACTCGAGCGACATAAAATATGATTCGATGTTCGTGGCGGCCATGCTCGGTGGATTTATTCTTGGAACCACAGCAGAATCCACATGAACATCATTTCCGATAAGCTGTGCATTTGGTGGTTGTTGTGGAGGTGTTGTGCCATTGTCCTCCGGCCCAAGCATCTTTGTAATTTTTGTGGGTTAAAAGATTATTCCACAACCGAAGAAATTGCTTTTTAGCGCCGACAAATGCACGTGGAGTTTTTTCACTTTTACGAATGAGCTAACCTCAATTTTATAGTTCCCGGGTCACCACTTTGGAAGTTAGTATTTGCTTTTATTCGTAAAGAGTACAAGATCGGAATGAATGTGTGAAAGTTATTTCTGCTATCATGCAGTAGGTGCACTGAGGCGATGCGGGAGTTGCCACAGTAGTCGGCAATGATGTAAAAAATGATTTTCTTGTGGGGGTTGCCATATATATATATATATATATATATATATATATATATATATATATATATATATATATATATATATATATATATATATATATATATATATATATATATATATATATATATATATATATATATATATATATATATATATATATATATATATATATATATATATATATATATATATATATATATATATATATATATATATATATATATATATATATATATATATATATATATATATATATATATACAGTGGCTCACAGCTTATTTCGTACAGTGTATATATTTTTATGTACATGGCTGTAACATCGAAACTAAAAAACTTATCAATAAGTTTTGAATGTAGATGTCTATGTATGTGTTTAGTAAACCTAATAAGAAAACGGGGAACCCCAAAAATTGTTCTTTTTGTTATGCAAGAGAGAAAAACTATTGATCAGCTGATTTTCAGCTCACATCTTATTTCGTACACAAACTTCAATGTAAGTAAGTTTCATTCTGCCGCGCAGTTACAAAGTTTTTTTGAATTGTATGAGTTTTTGGACCTTTTTAACTATTATAACAATTTTTATTATTATTATTTTAAATAGTTAAAGTGCTGTAAATTAAACATTTAGCGTTATGGGTCGTCGTACAACGATGGAACAGCGTAAACTGGTAATTAACCATTTTAGGAAAGGTCAGAGTGTGCGAAAAATTGCTGAAATGACAAATTTAAGTGCCTCAACTGTCCAATACATCATTCAACGCTTCGTTCGCGAAAATCGGTTGGAGAACAAGGGCAGAGAAGCACCTAATAAGATTTTCAACGCTTCAGACGAGCGTTATATTGTACGAAAAATTAAGAAAAATCCAAAGTTATCCGCTTCGAAGTTGGCTGCAGAGGTTCAGCGTGAAATAGGAAAATCATCCAGTGCTGAAACTGTCCGACGTGTGCTGCGCAATCATGACTTGAACGGTCGAGTAGCCCGAAAGAAACCATTCATTTCGAAAATGAATATACAACGCCGACTTGACTTCGCCAAAGAGCATATTATTAATACTCTTGCGTTCTGGAATACCGTTATTTTCGCGGATGAGTTTAAGTTTAATATTTTTGGCTCGGACGGAATGTCATATGTTTGGCGTAAAGCGAATACCGAGCTAAACAAGGAGAACCTTAAGCCCACAGTGAAGCATGGTGGCGGTAGCGTGATGGTTTGGGCCTGTATGTCAGCAGCCGGAGTAGGTGAATTGGTTTTTATTGAGGAAACAATGGACAAAATGAAGTACCTCGAGATTCTGATAAACAATTTACTTCAAAGTGCAGACAAACTGGGTTTGCGGGAAGAATTTCGGTACTACCAAGATAATGACCCAAAACATAAATCTGGGATTGTGCAATCTTGGCTTATTTGGAACTGCCCACACTTGATGTCTCCACCACCACAGTCACCTGACATGAATGTGATTGAAAATCTTTGGTCTATTTTGGACAATAAAATAAGAACACACAAGATTTCTAATAAGCAAGACCTAAAGAAGGTACTGATGGAAGAATGGAAAAAAATCACACCAGACATCACTCAAAAATTGGTGGATTCAATGCCAAATAGACTCCAGGCTGTCATTAACGCTAAGGGATGTCAACTAAATATTAAAATCAACTTACTTTGTTTTTAGTTTGAACTTAAAGAGACTGTACGAAATAAGCTGTGACATGAATTTTCCTATTTTTTTCTTATTTTATTTTTTTATAGTGTCAAACACTAAAATTTTGAAAAAGTAAATTTTGGAAAATAAAAAACAAACCTTCCTTTCTAAAATGGCATTTATATTTTGTTCAAATTTTTGCTATATTAGGAATTACGACTGCAGCAATTTTTAAACTGTCACTGTACGAAATAAGCTGGGAGCCACTGTATATATATATATATATATATATATATATATATATATATATATATATATATATATATATATATATATATATATATATATATATATATATATATAAATATATATGGTGCCGTAGCTCAGTGGTTAGTGTGTTCGCCTTCTGATCTGTAGGTCGTGGTTCAATACCCGGCTGATGCATAACAAATTTAATATCGAAAAGATTTTTCTTTCGAACGGTACCCACCTGTCGGCAAGCAATTGGCAATTCTTCCGACAGTAACAACTTGCCATGAAAAAGCTTCTAAAAAAAAGAACTCTGTGACAAAGCTCAGAAAAAGTGATGTCACAAGTGTTCTGCCGTTCGGAACCGGCTAAAATAAGTAGGTCCATTCTAATACTGTCCAAATTTAAGACGCACAGCAGTAATGGAAGAGAAGCTCGGCCAATGAGCCCTTTGGGGCTTTAAGTGCCACATATTTATTTATTATTTTTATATATATATATATATATATATATATATATATATATATATATATATATATATATATATATATATATATATATATATATATATATATATAGTATGTCAAGAATGAGTTTACACATTGAAAAAAAATTCAAATTTTCAACTTCCTTAGCAAAAAACATGAACTTTCATTTCCAAGTTCACCGCAAAAGAAAAGAAAAATACAACAAAAAGAAATTTTACTCAATTTTACAAGTGTCAAGAAACTCTTTTCACAACTATTTTTTTAATTCCTTTATGCAACACTTCAACGAAAAACGGTACATTTACAGTTATCTATTTGCGTAAACGCGTTGCAGTGATCCGTTCCTATGTTTTTGTTTGTTAGTTTGTGATTAATTTTTGCTTTGTCCACATCATCTGTTTAAATATTGTGTTTTTAAAATGTCAGGCAAAAGGTTATCGGCTGAAGTGGTTCAGCTTATATACTACAATCTCCAATTGGGAGAAAATGTGGAGAAGTTATCAGAAATGTTCTCTGTAACACGTAAAACAATTTATAATATTTAAAATCTAGCTGAAAATGAGGGTAGATTGGAGTCAATGTGTGGTCGTGGCTCTAAACTTAAAATTACTGATCGGGTAAAGCGCTTAATGATGAGGGGATTGCACAAAAATCCACAAATTTCGACCAGAACGCTTGCGGAGAAACTCAAGGAAGAGTGTGGTATAGTGCTTTCCCATGAAACTGTACGACAGGCGATACTGAGAAACAAATACTCATCAAGAGTTGCTCGTAAGAAGCCGCTGCTATCAGCACAAAATATTGAAAGACGTTTCTCCTTCGCCTCAAGGCTCATTTCACAACCTGATGAATATTGGGACGACGAATTATTCTGTGACGAAACAAAAATGATGTTGTATTACAACGATGGACGGACCAGAGTGTGACGCAAGGCATTAACAGCTTTAGAAAATCGACACAGAATTCCTACTGTTAAATTTGGAAAAATGTTCATTATGATTTGCGGATGTATCTCAAGCAGAGGAGTATGAGAATTGGCTTTTATAGAGTCAACCATGGACGCACAACATTATTTAGTCATTTTGAAGTCATTTAATCAGTAGTGCGAAAAAATGTGGGTTCATCAGAGAGGGCAAACCGCATTTCAAATTTTATCAAGGTAATGACACAAAGCATAAGGCGAATAGGGTGCGACTGTGGCTTCTTTATAACTGCGGTAAAGTTATTGATACACCAGCCCAAAGTCCAGACCTTAACTCTATTGAAAATCTGTGGGTCTACTTAAAGAAAAAAGTGGCTAAAAGGCAACCTAAAAACCGTACAGCACTTAAAACTGCTATATTGGAAGAGTGGCAAAATATACCGAGCAATTATGGCCTAAAAAGTTGGTTTATTTTATGAATAAACGGCTACAATCCGTGATGCTAAAGGTGGCCATACTAAATACTAAATATTTTACTTGATCAAATTTTAACTAATAAATATTATAAAAAAAGACTTTGTATCGTTTGTGAAAAGAATTTCTTGACACTTATAAAACTGAGTAAAATTTCTTTTTGTTGTATTATTCTTTTCTTTTGCGTAGAACTTGCAATTTTTTTTCATGAATCTTTTATAAATACTGTAAATATCTGTAACTAATAAAAAAAATTTGTATATGGTAATAAAAGTTAATATTTTTGGCTAAGAAAGTTTAAAATTTGAATTTTTTTTCAATGTGTAAACTCATTCTTGACATACTGTATATGGCACTAAAAGCCCCGAAGGGCTCTTTGGCCGAGCTTCTCTTCCATTGCTGTTGTGCGTGTTAAATTTGTATTAGAAGGGACCTACTTATTTTAGCCGGATACGAACGGCAGAACTCTTATGACATCAGTTTTTCTGGGCTTTGTCACAGTTCTTTTAGAAGCTTTTTCATGGCAAGTTGTTACTGTCGGAAGAATTGCCAATTGCTTGCCGACAGGTGGGTACCGTACGAAAGAAAAATCTTTTCGATATTAAATTTGTTATGCATCAGCCGGGGATTGAACCACGACCTACAGATCAGAAGGCCAACACACTAACCACTGAACCACGGCAACCAATTTGAAGGCTACTAAGCACAATATTTTGTCGGTGTCTTCCCGGTCGTTTGACCCATTTTGGCTTCTATGCCCAGTTATTACAAAAGCAAAAATATTGCTGCAAGAATTGTGGTTGCTAAAGTTAGACTGGGATGAATCAGTTCCAATGTCGGTGGCTACAAGCTGGGAGATCTTTAAAAAAACTTGCGAAAAATCCCAGAGATGTATGTTCCTCGATACGTGAATATTTCTTCCTTATCAACAGTTCAAATTCATGGTTTCGCTGATGCATCAATGTGTGCATATGGTTGTTGTATATATATACGTAGCAAATGTGGTAGTACAGTATAATCTCGTTAATCCGGACAATTAAAAACCAAGCCTTGTTCGAAATATCGAAATGTCCGGATTACCGAGATACAAGAATGGCTCGAAAAATTTACTACTGAAATAAAGCACAACATATTTTTAATATTTTAAAATTTTATTTTTTATGATTTATACACATTTTTAATGTTTTTCAAAGAAATTTGTAATTTTTTCTTGACGAAGTTTTGTGTCATTTTTGTTCTTGTGTGCAATATCTCTTAGGCTGACTAGTTTCAAAATATCGCCAGCAGCGAAATCTTGCTCTTCTGCATATTTAATGCACGTGTTAAAGGCAGATATAGCTTGAGAGTGTAGAGTTTTCTTCAATTTGATTATCCGCGTCGTCATTCAGTCACTCATCAATCTCGTCATCGAAATATACGTCTGGTGCTATTTCGACTAATAAGTCATTTATTTCAGCTGAGTTATTGGGGCGTAACATTGCAAGAGGGAGGTCATCATCTGAATCCCATCCATCGTCATACAAAATTTTGTTGAAACATTTCTTAAGGATACCTTCACCCACCGTATCCCATGCGTTTGCTGTCAAAAAAGCAACGTCCTTCAAGGAAAACTTCTTTAAAGAATCCCTAAGGCTGTTTTCTAAAAAAGCTTTTGCGATAATTCATTTTCAAAATTCGAATCGCATTCTGATCCATAGGCTGGATAAGAGCCGTGCAGTTTGGTGGCAAAAACATAACGCATATGTCCTTATCGAGGTCTGCTAACGATTGAGGGTGGCAGGTCGCATTGTTTAGCAGTAGAAGTGCTTTGCATGGCAAATTTTTTTCCTTTAGGTATCGTTTTACTTGTTTGACAAAAGAGTTTTTAAACCAGGTCTTAAACAATAGCTCAGTCATCCAAGCATTTTTGGTGTTAGCGTATTCTAACGGTAGCTTCACTTTTTTAAACGCCCTTGGATTTTTAGCTTTTCCGATCATCATCAATTTCAGTCTATGTTCTCCCGTTGCATTGCAGCAAACCATAAGGGTGACCCTTTCTTTACCAATTTTACGTCCTGGAGCGGATTTCTCAGTATGCAACGCAAACGTTTTTTCTGGCATCTTCCTCCAAAATAAAGCGGTTTCATCTGCATTATATACTTGAGAATATGTAATGCCCATTTCTGAAATTTTTCTGCGTAGTTTTTCAATGAAAGGTTGTACAGCAGTTGGGTCGTTGGATAGTTTCTCGCCAGATATTTTAAGAAATTTTATTCCATATCGTGAACGGAAATTATTAAGCCAACCGTTGCTGGCCATAAATTCAACGTTTGGTCCGTATATTTCGGTACAGAATAATTTAGCTTTTTCTTTAATGATCTCAGAGGAAATTGATGCATTTTGTTGCCTTCTGTTTACAAACCAATTGTACAAACGTTCTTCCATCAGTTGGTATTCAGCAGATCGCATAGTTTTGCGTTTACCAAGGTCGCTTTCTGTCTTAGCAATGTAACTGAATAAAAACATAAATAAATACAAATTAATGACTTTTGTATTCGAAACCATTTCACAGACCTACTTATCAATCTTTAAACCATTTAATTTTATGTCAGAAATTGTAGATTTGTCTACATTGTACTCCACTGCCAGTTGACGAAGTGTCTTTCCCCTATTTAACTTGTTCAGAATTTCTTTTTTCTGGTCAATTGTTAAAAAAGTACGTTTTTTCTTCACTATTGGTGGCATTTTTAATGTTTAATGTAATAAACTTTAATAACTAACACCACTTGTTAACACAATTTTCTTCAACTTTTTATTGCACCTGTCTGAGAACAAACACATTTCCTGTTTTCCATAGAAATCGGCTGTTTACTTATTCAAACATATTCAAATAAAAAAAGGGGCTTCCCCGTAAAAAAAACAGCAGAAGAAAAAAGCTTAAAAGACAAAGAAAAAGTAAATGTCCGGATTATTGAGGTAAGCGAAAAAGCAGGGTGTCCGGATTACAGAGTCAACAATGGAAAGCAATCCGGTGTCCGGATTACCGCGTTGTCCGGATTAGCAAGTGTCCGAATTATCGAGATTGTACTGTAATTATAAGTTCATACTGTTTACAGCCAAGTCGAGTTGTTGGGAATAGGGTATCGGACATTCAAGAAGTGGCGAATAAAGCTACATGGAGGCACGTACCAACTGCTCAGAACCCTGCGGATATTGTATCGCGAAGTTGCAATGTAGATGAGCTATACCAGTCTATATGGTTTGATGGTCCTACATATTTAATGGTGAAGGAAGATAATTGGCCTGTAAATGCGCACTTTGAGCCCGCAGAAACATTGTCTTCGACAGAAATGCGCAAGTCTAAAGCGATCGTACTCGTTGTTGAAAAAGAACGTAACATAATCTACGAAATAATTGAAAATTCATCGACGTACATGAAAATATTGCGAACACTTGCATATGTTTATCGATTTATAAAGCCGATCAAAAATGGCCATACAGAACAACCAATTACAGCAATAGAACTTGAGCTATTTTACTTTTTAAAGTCGTCGAAATAATTCAGCATGAGGAATACGCTGAATGTATGAAAAGCTCATTGTTATTAAGCAAACAACTCCAACAATTAAATCCGTTTCTGCACGAATTTGAAGAAAATGGCAGAAAATTTACTTTACTTTGATGCTTAAGTCCCGATTCGTAACTCTGTATGCCACCCATTTGCATTTGTCAAATTGTCATGCAGGACCACGACCCCTAATTGGTCTAATGTGACTGAAAATATGGTCAATAAATTCAAGAGAAGTGGCTCGTAATGTAGTTCGCAATTGCATACATTATTTTAGGTACAAGCCTAGATTAATGACACAAATTATGGGGAATTTACCTATAGACCGACAGTTATCAGTGCGACCATTTTTGATAACCGGAGTAGATTTTTGTGGTCCGACATACACGTCATATAGAATTCGTGGTAGACCTCCTTACACGTATAAGACATATGTAGCTATATTCGTTTGTTTTTCGTCAAAGGCTGTTCACATCGAAGCTGTTTCTGATTTGTCCACTAAAGCTTTCATTTTTTGTTTTAAAAGGTTCATCGGAAGGAGAGGTCTTTCAGAGAAGGTTTGTAACGAAGTAAGTACGTAAGTACTTCGTCACATACTTACTTACTACTTATGTGGCCATAACAACCGAATATCGATTTAGGCCGAAAATAACATGCTTCGCCAGCCATCTCTGTTCTTCGCTAGCTGGCGCCAGTTAGAAATTCCAAGCACCGTCAGGTTCTCCAGTACTTGGTCTTTCCACCGGAGGTTTGGTCTTCCTCTTTTGCGTCGTCCTCCAGCGGGTTCCGAATATAACACCTTCTTAGCTGAAGCGTGTTCTTCCATTCGCTCGACATGACCTAGCCAGCGCAGCCGCTGGATTTTGATGCGCTTTACTATGTCAATATCGGCATACAGCTCGTACAGCTCATCGTTGTACCTTATTCGGTACTCGCCACCAACGCAAATAGGTCCAAAGATCCTGCGTAGGACTTTTCTCTCGAAAACTCCAAGTATTCGCTCATCCGAGGTGGAAATTGTCCAGGCTTCAGCGCCATATGTTAGGACAGGCATGATGAGAGACTTGTAGAGTGTAGTTTTCGTTCTTCGAGAGAGGGCTCGACTTCTCAATTGCTTACTCAGCCCAAAGTAACACCTGTTAGCAAGAGTTATCCTACGCATGATCTCCAAGCTGACGTCATTACTGCTGTTAATGCTGGTTCCAAGATAGACAAAGTCCCTTACTACTTCAAAAGCGTAGTTGTCAACAGTGACGTGCTGTCCAAGACGCCGGGACTCTTTGTTTGTTGACACTAGATACTTCGTCTTGCCCTCGTTCACCGTGAGACCCATCCGACGCGACTCTCTTTCCAACTCTGAGAATGCTGCACTGACTGCTCGCGTGTTCATGCCGATTATGTCAATATCGTCGGCATACGCTAACAGCATGACACTTTTGTTGAAGATAGTGCCATTATGTCGTAGATCAGCAGCTCGTATTATTTTCTCCATAATAAGATTGAAGAAGTCGCACGATAACGAATCACCTTGTCTGAAACCCCGTTCGGTATTAAACGGTGCGGAGAGGTCCTTCCCAATTTTCACTGCACAACGGGAGTTATGCAGTGTCATTCTACAAAGTCGAATGAGCTTTGCAGGAATACCGAACTCAGACATTGTTGCGTAGAGGTAATCCCTTACCGGACTGTCGAAAGCGGCTTTATAATCAACAAATAGGTGGTGTGTGTCGATCTGTTTTTCTTGGGTCTTCTCCAGGATTTGGCGCAGTGTGAAAATCTGGTCGATGGTGGATTTACCAGGTCTGAAGCCACACTGATAAGGTCCAATCAGGTTGCTGAGCATAGGCTTCAATCTTTCACAGAGTACGCTCGATAGAACCTTGTACGCGATGCTCAGGAGACTTATTCCACGGTAGTTGGCGCAAATTGTGGGGTCTCCTTTTTTATGTACAGGACAGAGAACACTGAGCCTCCAATCATCAGGCATGCTTTCATCCGACCATATTCTGCTTATGAGCTGGTGCATGCGGGTGAGCAGCTCATCGCCTCCGGTCTTAAACAACTCGGCAGGCAGGCCATCAGCACCTGCAGCTTTGTTGTTCTTCAGCCTTAAAATGGCCGTTTCAACCTCGTCATAGTCGGGTGGTGGAACATCAACACCATCATCTGTAATTGGGGTTATCGGGCATTCTCCTCCACTGGCGGAATTGTTCGTAGCATCGCCATTCAGTAACGTGGAGAAGTGTTCCCTCCATAGGATCAGTACACTCTGGACATCCGTAACCAGATTCCCATTTCCATCACGACAAGAAGAGGCTCCGGGATTTAAACCTCCACTCAGGCGCTTGATCTTTTCGAAGAATTTTCGAGTCTCGTTCTTGTCGGTACACATCTCTATCTCCTCACACTCGCGTCTTTCCAACTCCCTCTTCTTGCGCCTGAAAAGACGTCTCTCTGCACTCCTTTTCTCTCTATACCGCCCCTTACAGCTCGCGTTACGCCTGCACGCAGGGTTTTTCTGTAGGCGGCGTCTTTCTCTGCGGTAGCGTCGCGACACTCCTGATCATACCACTCATTCCTCAGAGGCCGGTAGTAACCGATTACCTCCTCGGCAGCAGTAGTCATGGAGTGGGATATATGTGTCCACCGTGCGCATGTATCATCAAGTGGGGGAGTGTTCTGCATAAGCAGATCCGATAGTCGAGTGGAAAATGCATCTGCTGTCTCTGGTGATTGCAGCTTACTGACGTCGAGCTTTCTCTGTGTGGAACTTCTCTTGTTATTTGCGACACATAAGCGTGTGCGCACCTTAGCTGCAACAAGGTAGTGATCCGAGTCGATGTTGGCACCACGGATCGATTTCACTTCCATCACACTGGAAGCATGCCTTCCGTCAATCAACACATGATCAATTTGGTTTCTTGTACGATGATCTGGAGACAGCCATGTCGCTTTGTGGATGTCGAGATGCTGGAATCTGGTACCACCAATTACCATGTTTCGTGCTGCGGCGAAGTCCATCAGCCTTATTCCGTTATCGGAGGTGTTTTGGTGGAGGCTGAATTTTCCGACAGTTGGACCAAAGGTACCTTCCTTGCCCACCCTGGCATTAAAGTCGCCAAGCACGATTTTGATATCGTGGCGGGGGCAGCGGTCATAAGCTTCTTCGAGGCGCTGAAAGAAGCTCTCCTTGGTCACATTGTCCTTCTCATCCGTCGGAGCGTGGGCACATATAAGGCTGATGTTGAAAAATTTTGCCTTGATGCGGATTGTGGCCAGCCGTTCGTTCACAGGCGTGAACTGTGAGACAAGATGTCGTAGTCTCTTGCTGACCAAAAATCCACATCCTAATTCGTGCCTTTCAGCATGGCAACTGTAGTAGATGTCACAGGACGCTCTTTTGGAGCAGCCCTGTCCTGTCCATCGCATTTCCTGGAGAGCGGTGATGTCAGCTCTGTATTTTTCGAGGACATCAACCAGCTGGATAGAGGCACCCTCCCTATAAAGGGATCGGACATTCCAGGTGCATATCCGTAAATCATTGTCCTTTTTTCGTTTGCGGGGGTCATCAACAAAAGCGGTAGTACTTATCCGAGGCATTTTAGTTTTTTTCATTGGGGGGGTTTTTTATGTGCCGGGTCCCAAACCCAACGCACAACCTCTAACCGTCACATACTCCGTATACAAATATTTACTACATACATACTATCTTAAACATAAGATAATTTTCTAAATGTAATACCCCAGGTAATCCACTCATACACACACACATACTCGCACTCACACATCTATCGTACACACACATGCGAAACTACACTATCACCGTTTACTTACAATCCACATCAACTAGGAGAGAGAGAGAAGGAATACCACCCACACAGGGAGATGTAACGAAGTAATCCACTCATACACACACACACATACTCACACTCACACATTTATCGTACACACACACACATGCGAAACTACACTCTCACCGTTTACTTACAATCCACATCAACTAGGAGAGAGAGAGAAGGAATACCACCCACATAGTCGTAAATATGTTTCACAACCAACGATCACTATCAAGGGACTTACGACGACTTAAATCGACAGTTGGCCTCTGGCTGCCGTGGTGTGGGGACATATCTCCATACTGGGACAGAAAGAGACCAACTACACACACATGACTGTGTCGCAGAGTGTCGATTCGGTACCAATCGGCGCAGGCGACAAGGTATGTGTCGTAGTGCACAGGGCACCTACTGGTTGGTAACCGCCATAGGACCCAGGCATTAGTACTAACACTAATTAACCACTAACACCATCATCTTCCATAAAAACTCACGAGCCGAGGCTATGTGAGAGTCAGAGGAGGAGGAATTGGACAGACAGGGTCTAGCGGTTCGAAGTGCCAGTGGTCGTGGAGCGCAAACCTGGGGTAATCAACCCTTTCTTAATTGTGTGATTTGCTTGCAATATACCGATAAGTAATATAATAGCTAAATTAAATAGTATAACAAATAAATGGAGTAATATAATAAGTAAATGAAATAAAAGAATAAATAAATGAAATAATATAATAAATAAAGGGAATAATATAATAAAAATAAATAAATTCAATTTGAACCCTGGCACCGACGAGTTTGACCAGCAGAGAGCATTATAAATGGCGCCCGAGCAGGGACAATAGAAATTTTGTGAAGAAAATATATATGTATGTATATAAAAAAAAAAAGGATAGCGCACACATATACTGGAGCAAGGAAAATACTGCAGTACACATATACACCATAGTGGAAGTGTACTAACATTGGAATAACTGAGAGAAAAATGAGTCGTGCGTTTGTGAATTTCTTAAATAAAGAAGAATTGACGCAGTGCCTAGGTGATCTAGGGTTGAAGACAACCGGCATTGTGGACGAAATGAGGGGTGTTTTGAGAAATTACATTAAAGATGGCAACTTACCACCTGAACATATCGAAATTATCGACCAGTTGAGGACAGCATTTTCGGAGAAAGAATTAAAAGTCGCCACTCAGGTACAGCGTGGTGGTTCAGTCAGCGAGGTAGATCCGGGTATCACCGTGGGGGCAAGTGGTAGTGGAGCAAACCAACAACAATCCTGTTCTTCACCTGTATCACTAGCTGTACAAGATAAACCTCAGTTAGATTTAGCCTCCATTTGTGACATGGTACGCAAGTGGGGTGTTAAATACGAAGGTGGAAAAGAACCACTGTTGTTTTTAGAACGTATCGAAGAGCTAGCGGCCTGCTATGAGATACCTAAACACGCATTACTAAATACTATGCCCGAATTATTACGTGGAGACGCTTTATCTTGGTACAGGAATAATAGAGACCTTTAGGACTCATATCATGATTTTGTAGAAGATTTTAAGCTGTTCTTTTTGCCTGCACGTTTCTTTGAAACACTCGAAGACGACATCAGAAAACGAATTCAACGCCCAAAAGAGAAATTTGTAACATTTGTCACTGCAATACAATCCATGATGCGTTGGACCTCGATGTCACAAAGCCAACAGCTCGAACGGATATTTCGGAATAGCCGTACTGAATACCGAATGTACATTAAAAGACGAGAATTCAGTGTACTTAGAGAGTTGATTATCTTAGCACAGGAGTACGAATCCATTGGACCAGAAGAAGGTATGAATAGAAGAACTGTTAACCGCATACAAACGGTGCTTGGCCTTCAGAATGAAGAGACCATGTGTTTTCGATGTGGGGAACGTGGCCACAACCGGTCTAGCTGCACAAATCGACAAATTATGTTTTGTTGGGATTGTGGTAATCGGGGTGTTAGAACTGTTGACTGTTGTCGAAGAAGTACGGGAAACGGTTTAAGAGATCCTGCAGCGAAGGGTGTGGAAAATCTCTAAAGTTATACCCCTTCATAATTAAAATTAAATACGGGAAAGATGGCCGCCTAGCAACAAATATTATGATCAGGCAAACAAGGTACGTTGCTACTGTAGATACTGGAGCCACTCATTCTTGCATTGAACTCAACATAGTCCATAATTTAAATCTTAGTATCCATGACTCCACAATTAAAACCCTCAAATTGGCTGATTCGTCGATGATACGAGTTGAAGGTTGCGTTAATAGTTGGGTTACTCTTAATGGAATAGTATTTCAACACAGTTTCTTAGTTCTCCGAACAAGCCTAGACCCAATAATTCTTGGAATGGACTTTCTGCAACGAACCGGCGCTACAATACAAATCCAACCTAAAGATCGAGTTACTGCAACCGCGAAAAATACGTCCACTGCGACGCAGCCAGGATGCGCAACAATAAACCACAACTTCAAAGATGACAATGAATCCCAGATAGTCCAAGCCTTTCTAGATGAGCAGCTCTCACGGTTTCAAAATATCAACGGCACGTCGAATATAACTGAACACGTCATTATTATGAAACACCAGAGGCCACTTAAGCAACGATATTTCCCTCGTAACCCAGCGATGCAAAAAATAATTGATGACGAAATTGAAGAATTGCTAAAAGATAATCGTATCGAACCATCAAAGAGCCCATATAGTTCTCCAATTGTGCTGGTGCGGAAAAAGAATGGTGAGTGGCGATTATGTATAGATTATCGCCAACTAAACGAACACTCAATTCGCGATGCGTACCCACTACCTCGAATTAATACAATCCTCGAAAAACTCCGCAATGGCAAATATTTTAGTACCATTGACCTTCGACAAGGCTACTGGCAAATTCCTATGGCACAAGATAGCAAACTATACACTGCGTTTACGGTACCCGGACGAGGTCTGTTTCAATGGAGAGTCATGCCTTTTGGACTGCACTCAGCACCGGCTACTTTTCAACGAGCATTAGATAACGTCATTGGACCTTCAATGGACTCTTTTGCTTTTGCATATTTGGATGATATCGTAGTGATGGGACGTACATTGGAGGAACATCTGGCCAATCTCAAGACGGTATTCGATCGGCTGATCGAAGCCAAGTTAAGAATAAATCCGGACAAATGTTCATTTGTAAAGAAAGAAATAAAGTATTTGGGACATGTAGTCAGTCAGCACGGTGTGCATACTGATCCAGAGAAGGTATGTGCAATCATGAATATACAGCCACCCACAACACTTACTGAACTGAGGTCCTTCCTGAACACGGCTGCGTGGTACCGTCGTTTCATTCCAGACTTCTCAACACTAGTAAGCCCATTGAACAAATTGCTACAAAAGAACAATAAATGGAAATGGGCAGATGAAGAGCAGACAGCATTCATCTCATTGAAACACAAACTTTCGGAAGCACCTGCACTCACATGTCCAGACTTCGAGCGTACGTTTATACTACAGACGGATGCAAGTGATGTTGGTTTAGGAGTGGTCCTTCTACAAGAGTTCGACGATGGCGAAAAGGTAATAGCGTATGCTAGCCGTACTCTAATGCCAGCAGAACGAAACTACAAGGTTACAGAAAAAGAATGTCTAGCAATAGTATGGGGCATTCGGAAGATGAAACACTATTTAGAAGGTTATCACTTTGTCATTGTTACCGATCATCAATCATTAAAATGGCTCAACTCTATCGAATCTCCATCGGGGCGAATTGCTCGCTGGGCCCTAGAAATGATGCAATATGATTACGAGGTAAGGTACCGAAAAGGAAAATTTAATGTTATTGCCGATTGCCTTTCTCGCTCACCGTTGACCAACATTGAAAATTGCCATGGTGTTCTCCAATCTCTTCAACAAACTACCGAAGATTCACACGATAAGTGGTATTTGTCCAAAGTGGAAATGGTCACACGAAGACCTCAAGATCTACCAGACTACCGAATAGACGATAACGGTAATTTATGCCGACATATTTACGATGCAACCGCCTATAATGACATGGATCCTGTTCCTTGGAAACTGGTAGTGCCAAAATCGGAACGGATTAGTGTTTTGAGAGAGTGTCATGATGATATCACAGCCGGACACCTAGGAATAGCCAAAACAACATCAAGAGTGGCCAAACTGTACTACTGGCCAGGTATGTTCCGAGACGTAGCAAAGTATGTACGACGATGCGAAACATGTCAAAAATTTAAAGCATCCCAAGAGGCCCCTGCAGGGAAAATGAGAACAACTCTAGCATCACGGCCTTGGTCGATAGTATCAGCAGATTTTGTAGGTCCACTCCCACGATCCATGCACGGAAATACCACGTTGATCGTGTTCCATGACAAATTTAGTAAATGGTCAGAATTCGTAGCTACTAGAAAAGCTACCACTAAAACTTTCATAAAGGCATTTAGGGAACAAATTTTAGCTCGATATGGAGTTCCTGATATTCTCATAACTGACAATGGTGCTCAATTTACCAGTCGGGAATGCAAAAAATACTTCGAGACTCTTGGCGTCAAGCAACAATTTACTGCCCCCTATTCCCCACAAGAGAACCCTACAGAGAGAATGAATCGCACAATTAAAACTATGATAGCCCAGTACAGTGAAGGAAACCAACGCAGGTGGGATGAGAGCTTACCAGAGTTAATGTTGGCAATAAATTCCAGTAAGCAGAGTTCAACAGGGTACAGCCCAGCATTCCTAACACAAGGGCGAGAACTACGTCTACCAAACACATTATTCAGTAGGAAAATACATGAAAACCTTACAGAGCGATATAGTAACCCTAAAGTAAAGGCAAACCAGTTGAAAGAAATCTTCGAACTTGTGCGAGAGAATCTCGTAACAGCTTCTAATCAACAGGCTAAACACTATAATTTGAGACATCGTGCTTGGTCGCCACGGAAAGGCAATCTAGTTCTACTTCGCCAACACCATTTGTCAAAAGCGGCCGAGCATTTTGCAGCAAAACTTGCACCAAAATTTGATGGTCCCTTCGTTGTATCCGAACTTGTGTCCCCTGTCATCGTACGCCTTCGAGATCCTGCCAGCAACAAAGACAAAGGCACTGCTCACTTGAAAGACTTAAAACCATATCACCACTAACAATAAATAACAGCAAATAAACAACAATAAATACACCTCACTACACTAAGACAGCAAATCTAACATGGTGACAGCGTGTGAGAGGATATTTGATTGTATTTACCCTTCCAATCCTTGTGGTAGAATCTACAACAACTCGCCTACGTGGCATCGACATGACACAATTTTATTCGTCTCAACGCAACTATTACAATACGAATTATAATTACCGTTTAGTAAAATATAGGAGCATAATGAATGCAGACCGTAACTATGAGGAAGTGCAGTACGAGCAGCACAGAAAGAAAAGTCCATCTGAAGAGCCAACTATCGTCCCGAAGAGAGCCAAAGTAATAATAACATCTGATGTTACCGACTTACCCAAATTATATATTGAAGACATTGTTAGCGCATGGAGAAACACAAAACAGAAGGAAGACAATGCTTCAGATCATAAAATTGTAGCCTCGGATAGACTTGCTAAACTAGTCACAGATCTGGGAATCGACAAGGAGTTTGACAATTACAATAATGTAATTAAAGATATATTGTCACAGATAAATGCTGTTAAACCCGGTGTTCGTACACGATTCTACATGGAGACAGCTGAAGGCATGGCCCAGATATACATCCGACGCTCTTTGGATATTTGGCTGTTTCTGGGAGAACAAAAGCTCATCTTTCCAAAACCAAGGAATGATACTGCTAGTATCTAGTATTACTTTCTTTAATTTTGTATTTAATTATTATTATTTTTTCTTTTTTTGAAGAGGGGGGGAGATGTAACGAAGTAAGTACGTAAGTACTTCGTCACATACTCCGTATACAAATATTTACTACATACATACTATCTTAAACATAAGATAATTTTCTAAATGTAATACCCCAGGTAATCCACTCATACACACACACATACTCGCACTCACACATCTATCGTACACACACATGCGAAACTACACTATCACCGTTTACTTACAATCCACATCAACTAGGAGAGAGAGAGAAGGAATACCACCCACACAGGGAGATGTAACGAAGTAATCCACTCATACACACACACACATACTCACACTCACACATTTATCGTACACACACACACACATGCGAAACTACACTCTCACCGTTTACTTACAATCCACATCAACTAGGAGAGAGAGAGAAGGAATACGATCACTATCAAGGGACTTACGACGACTTAAATCGACAGTTGGCCTCTGGCTGCCGTGGTGTGGGGACATATCTCCATACTGGGACAGAAAGAGACCAACTACACACACATGACTGTGTCGCAGAGTGTCGATTCGGTACCAATCGGCGCAGGCGACAAGGTATGTGTCGTAGTGCACAGGGCACCTACTGGTTGGTAACCGCCATAGGACCCAGGCATTAGTACTAACACTAATTAACCACTAACACCATCATCTTCCATAAAAACTCACGAGCCGAGGCTATGTGAGAGTCAGAGGAGGAGGAATTGGACAGACAGGGTCTAGCGGTTCGAAGTGCCAGTGGTCGTGGAGCGCAAACCTGGGGTAATCAACCCTTTCTTAATTGTGTGATTTGCTTGCAATATACCGATAAGTAATATAATAGCTAAATTAAATAGTATAACAAATAAATGGAGTAATATAATAAGTAAATGAAATAAAAGAATAAATAAATGAAATAATATAATAAATAAAGGGAATAATATAATAAAAATAAATAAATTCAATTTGAACCCTGGCACCGACGAGTTTGACCAGCAGAGAGCATTATAGGTTATGCGACAACGCTACAAATTTCGTGGGAGCCAATGCAAAGCTGAAAGAGCTGAACGACGTGTTTTTCGGAGAGCAGAGTCGGAACAAAATACTCAATTTCGTAGCAGAGAGAGGCGTGACGTTCGAATTCATCCCGCCGCGCGCCCCTCATTTCGGAGGCCTATGGGAAGCGGCCGTCAAATTCATGAAGAATCTTTTTTATCGCACCGTCGCGCACGCCAACCTAACATTCGAGGAATCGTCAACCGTCTTGGTCGAAATAGAGGCCATTTTAAATTCAAGGCCGACCGCACACGCCAGCGCATTTATTAATCGAGTGCTCTTTAAAGGCCATACCCGGACCTACTATAGAGCACGAAGTTCTGACGTATTCAAAACGATGGCAACGTATCTGCTATCTAAAAGGGCGATTTTGGTCTGTGTTCCGCAGAGATTACCTCCTCGGGCTGCAAGCCAGGGCCAAATGGCTCAATCCCTAACAAAACGTAGAGGTTGGTTCCATGGTTATTGTTCACGAAGACAACCTGCCTCCACAGAAATTGTTGCTTGGCAGAATAGTAGATGTCATTGTTTGAAAATATGGCATGGTTCGTGTGGCCAATATTCAAACGAAAAATGGAATTATTAAACGTGCTATACATAAATTGGCACCTTTACCATAAGGGCAGATGTTTTTTTAATATATGAATATATCAACGGGGCCGGGATGTTTGGCCAGATGAGTTCCATTTAGATATATACGTGCATACACCTATACATAAGTTATCATTGAAGTTCTATATCTTTATAAGTATCTTATTATATTATATTATTGTGAATTATACTATCTTATTATTGCTATAGAGTAGCTATATACAACTATGTAAACCGTTGATTTGTACCCTTCTGTTAAATTGAAATATTACATTAAATTCAATTGTTATAAAACCACAGCTAGTGTTGGACTGTGTAAGTTTTATCATCGACAACAAAAATCATTGTTGCTCAACAAATGCTTTGTGTCTTAATTAGTTAATTTAATTTACTTTAGTATAATTATTGAACTGTTTTATTAAGAGAGAGAGAGAGCAGGGAGATAAAAATGTCGAGCACATGGTCTGTCCATTTGGGTTAACATGAGAATAATAAACAAAACAAAAAAGAACGGTCTGAAAGAAAACGAATACTTATTATAAAATATAAATAAAACTCAAGTATAGCACGGAATTCCCTCTGGTGTTGAGATTCTGCCCCCTTTGCAGGAAAATTACAATTCAAATAGAAAAATTTAGGGGATATATTAAAAAATTAAATCTCACATCTTTTTTCTTAAGTTTATATTTTAAATTATTAGTATCAGCCTGTCTGCAATGTAGCTAGCTCTGCTTGCTATGTGATGTCACCCTCACTTTTTAATGAGGGTCATCCACGTGGCGACCACCGGGCAACGTCTTCCGGGCACCCGCTGGGAGGAGTCTAAAGTGATTGGCGGAAACCTCCTCGGTTAGAGATTGTGAATTAGGATTGCGACCCCTCACATAAAAACTCTACCCCGATGAAAAATCAAACCGTGCCTCTTATAAGGACTACCCCTTTTGTTGACGATCCCCGCAAACGAAATAAGAACCACGATTTACCATTATGCACATGAAATGGCCGGTCCCTCTATAGGAATGGTGCCTCTATCCAGATGGTTGATGTCCTCGAAAAATACAAGTCTGACATGATCGCACTTCAGGATATGCAATGGAGGGTTGCTCTAAAAGAGCATCCTGCGATATATATTACAGTTGCGGAGAGGGTCCAACTCGGATGTGGATCTGTTGTTAGTAAGAGATTACTATATCTTGCCTTACCGTTCATACCTATGAGCGAGCGGTTTATGACCGCTGCCTCCGCCACGATATCAAAATCGTGCTTGACGACTTCAATGCCAGAGTGGGCTAGGAGGTTACCTTTGGTCCAACTGACGGAAAATTCAGCCTCGATCAGAACACCTCCGATAACGGAATGAGGCTGATCAAATTCGCCGCAGCGCGAAACATAGTAAATAGTAGTGCCAGATTTCAGCATCTCAACATCCAATCACTGCTAATTGATGGAAGGCATGCGTCTAGTGTGGTGGACGTGAAATCAATCGGGGTCCCAACATCGACTTGGATCACAACCTTGTTGCAGCTAAGGTGCGAACACGTTTATGTGTCAAAAAGAACAAACGAAGTCCCACACAGAGAAAGCTTGACGTCAATATCGGTCATCGGTCAATATCGATTATCGGATCTGCTTATGCAGAATAATCTCCCTCTTGATGATATATGCGCACAGTGGACAAACATATTCCACTCCATTATTACTGCTGCCGAGGAGGTCATCGGTTTCTACCGGCCTCTGAGGAATGAGTGGTATGATCAGCACTGTCGAGACGCTACCCCAGAGAACGACGCCTTCTGCAGAAAAACCCTGCGTGCAGGTGCCACGCGATCTGTTAAAGAGTGGTACAGAGAGAAGACGAGTGCGGAGAGACGTTACCCCAGCTGGAAAACAAAGACACGCGTTACAATGGCGCCCGCGCAGGGACTCTCCACAAAGGAGAGTTCTTCTAATAGACATGAGGAAATACCACCAACGACCGAAGTGTCTCACACAGACCGGTTAAGTTGGATATACACTCTACGAAAAGAGGAATTTGAGCTTCAAATGCAACTACACGGTCTATCTGTCGACGGCGGAGTACGCGAATGGCGGTTGAGTAGTTGCATGCGTGATAAGAGTACGGCACAAACCAGTACTGCGACTAACGCCACTTCCTATGGTCCTATCACAATACCAGACTATGAAGTTATGAACACCGTACGACGGTGGGAGTTAAACTTCGATGGCACACGTAACCTATTCGAGTTCATTGAGCGAATAGAGGAATTAGCGGATTGCTATACCATCTCATATGACAGATTATTATTACCACTCAATGAGTTATGCAATGAGCATGCAAAAATAAAAATAAAAATATAAAGGGTTATCCATTTTGCGGTTTCAAAAGTAAATGTAAATAAAACACATATAAAATATTTTTTATCATGATATTTATTTTTTATTATAAAGTTTGAACGTTGACATTATGTGTGAAATACTACATGATTTAAATGACCACCACGCGAATTATTGCAAACATCGATTCTTTTGAGGTTGTTGGTTTTTAGGTGCTCAAGAGTTAAAGGTTTATCTGCATAAACATGGTCTTTCGCGTAGCCCCACAAAAAAAAGTCAAGCGGTGTTAAATCGCATGATCTTGGTGGCCACTTGATATCGCCACGACGAGAAATTACGCGGCCAGAAAATTTCTCTTGCAATAAAGCCATATTCGCTCGAGTTGTGTGGCATGTGGCACCGTCTTGTTGAAACCACATATTCTCTAAGTCGTATTCTTCAATAGCAGGCAAAAAAAAGTCGGTTATCATATGACCATAACGCTCCGAATTGACGGTGACAGTCGTTCCATCGTCGTTTTCGAAGAAGTAAGGTCCAATCACACCTCCGGACCAAAGAGCGCACCAAGGAGTGACTTTTTGTGGATGTAATGGCCTCTCTTCAATTAGTTGAGGATTCTCAGAACCCCAAATACGACAATTTTGTTTGTTAACATACCTACCGAATGAGAAATGTGCGTCCACCGCCTGTTGTTCAAGCACCCATTCGACGTATCTACGACGTTGTGAATGGTCAGCTGGCTTCAGTTGTTGTGTGAGCTGGATTTTATATGGATGTAGGTGTAGATCCAAATGCAAAATACGCCATAATGTGCCGTAAGACAGTCCTAATTCCTGAGAACGACGAGGAATCGACACATTCGGGTCTTCGGCAACACTTTCACTTACAACAGCGATATTTTCGGTGGTACGAGCGAAACGATGATGCACAGGCCTTACAATATCTGTAACCGATCCAGTCTCTTCATATTTCTTCACAATTTTGCCAATTGCTTGCGTAGTTGGACGATTATGTAAACCATAATCTCCTCTTAAAGCACGATATGTGACTGTGGCAGAATCACCATTTTGTAGTAGGTTTTTATAATTTTAATGCGTTGTGCGATAGTTTAGTGATCCGTTTTCGCAAATGTCAGACTTTGAGCTGAAAAAGAAAGAAATTGTTTTAACAACTCAGTTTAACAGATGTCAAATTCTAGCCCTATACTTTTGAAACCGCGAAATGGATAACCCTTTATATATAAATAAATACAAGAAAAAAAAAACGTATAAAAGACGAACCAACAGAACAAATACCAAACAGTCGACACCTCAAGATTAAACAAAGAACTATGAATACCTTCAGGAAGCACACTAAACCCGCCCGTCCAGGCCGTAACGGACGCCCACAACCGCCACCCGACCTAGCCCCGGTATTGCCATATCAACGACCCGGTGAGACACTCATCAAGAAGCGTTACACAAGACCAACACTATTGCTCTCGTAAAACGAGTGGACATTGAAAATCAAACACGTCAAAAACAACGAGAATACCAACAACGACAGCAATACATAAGGCAACAGATCGAACAACAACAAACAAAACCGCAACAAACACCATCGGCCGCAGACCCGTTCGAGGGTATAATAATGGAACCATCGCGCTCAAAGAAATTTCGAGTATTTTATATACCGTCACCGCTAGGACAAGTAACCTTGTCAACCAAAAACGGATGGGCAAAACTGCAGCGCGGGGCGACACGAAAAATCCAAAAGATTTTTTTTTTATCATTACTATTATTTTTATTATTATTAAAAGAATTGTTATCATTATTATCATTATTATTATTATCCTCATCATTAATATTATTATTATCATTACTATCATTATTATTAAAAGAATAAACATCATTATTATTATAGAAAAAGGAATAAAAAGAATAAAAATAATTTATATTTTAAAAAGGAGAGGGAAAAATAAACCCGAGCCGAACACAGATGGTGTCGGTAAAATAACACCGCTTAACGCAGTGGTGTATAAGTCGGTTTCCCTCTCCTATTTTTTCTTCTTCTTTTGTTTTCTTTCTTTTTCTTCTGTTTTCTTTTTCTCTCCTTATTTTTTCTTCTTTTTTTTAGGTTAAGAGAATTCCGGTTCCCGCAAGTAAGGGGGGAAACAAACCTGTATTAAATTAAGTTAAGGATAGTTCCTATCCTCGCAAGTAAGGGGGGAATGTAACACGCGTATTCGTGTTACAAATACCAAATATTAATATATTCAGCATCAAATATATTTATGTATATAGAAAAAAAAAAAATAATAAAATTAATTATAAAATATATAATAAAAAAAATAATAATAAAAATAAAAAGTAATGTCTCGATTCGGTGTCGAACCCATACATGTGGGCAAGGTCAGGTGGTGGGACGAACTCACGGAACACTTACGCCAAAACACATCACAACTTCGGTGCGGATAAATAAGTTTCTATATTTGCTTGTGCTTTAAATCAGTCAATGTAAATTAATTGATATAAATTCATTTGAATGTACATGCAATGTAAGTTAATAGAATAAAGGGAAAGGCACAAGCAAATAAAGGCAAACACATAGAACATATATGAGAATTCTGGTTTGGTTTAGCATGCGTCTAATAGATAAATATCATGCTGAACTAACGAGAATCGAGAAAAGCGACTTCCGTATATGATCGGGCAAGTGGCATATGTGCATGTGCTCGCCCAGTTAGGATCATTATTGAAGCACCTTTCTTCTGTTGCAAAAATATTGCAACGGTAATATTACTGTCAATTTGACAGTAAGTGTGTATTTCGGTTTTCTTCCTACAACAAGAATATATCGCTGTCCTCTTGTTTACCCTGGCTGGCTGAGCGTTACCCCAGCTGGAAAACAAAGTCACGCGTTACACCTTCTCCGATTTTTCCCCATTTTTGTTGCCATGCATGAATGCTGCGATGTCTCTCATCTCGTTTCGATACTCCCGCACTCTGTTTGTATATGAGCTTTAATTCGCACACTAAAACATCAGTGGGTGGCATACTGGTGATAACTAGTATCGCAATATCAGATTCTGTACGGAAACCGCAAGCCACTCGTAATTCACTCAGGCGATATGTCGCCCGAATGCCAGACATATACGTCGCCTTGAACGTGGCTTCTATTCAGATCGGGGCTGCATAAAGCGCAATAGATGTTATATCCGTTGCTAGTAACTTCCGTCTGCTAGCACGTGGTCCGCCTAAATTTGCCGTGATACGATATAATGCTCCATACACCTTTGTTGCTTTGTCATTTACTGCAACAAGATGATCCTTAAAGGACCTTCGTGTGTCGATGCGTGCTCCAAGATATTTAATGTGCGGATGAGAGATTATATCATGGCCGCAAACATTAAAGATGAATACCTCACGCACTTTTCGGGTGCTCACAAGAACTGCATCTGTTTTTTCGGCTGCTAGTGTCACGTCTTCATTAACCAGCTACTTCATCATCCTCGTTATTGCTTCATTGCACAACTTTTGTATTTTATCCGTGGTTTCACCTACTGTAACCAGGGCATTGTCGTCCGCGTATCCCACCAACTTGGTACTTGGAGGAAGGCTAATGCTCACCTAGCGTGGGTCCCAGAACAGATCCTTGTGGCACGCCTCGTGAAAATTTATGTCGCCTAACCCCATCATCCGTGTTGTACAACAGCAGTCTGTCTTGAAAGCAATTCATAACCATTCGCACTAAGTACATCTGAGTAAACATATTCATAAGTGCCTCTATAATTTTTTACCAGCTTGCTGTGTTGAAGGCATTCTCGACATCCAAATTTACCAAAGCGTAGTACTTTTTATCGCCCAACCTCCATCTCGTTCCACTCCACTGGTTTTTATGGCATCAATAGTAAATCTTCCTCGGCGAAATTCAAATTGAGTATCCGATAACCCGTCGTGACTTTCAAGCGTGGCCTATAGTCGGTCGCATGCATTTCGGATTCATCCCATAATGCTTTCTGCCATATTGGTAGCTTCATCTTCACTCAAGTGGCCATCACTCCACATTTGTAAGGAGATGTCTTCATCGAAGACTCGATGCTTGCACCATCTTGCCTGTGCCTTGGTTATTTGCTGCCACTTCGCTATTTGTAATTTGATTACAACGACTCTGTGATCACTGTGCGTGTAAAATTCTAGCATTCTCCACTTGGTATATCGAACAATCGTGCTGTGGGCGAAAGTCAGGTCTATGGCTGACTTCCTGTCACCTGACTCAAAAGTGTGCTGTCCGTCATTCAAAAGTTCAACGGCGATACTCTTTGACATTCGTACTCCACTTCACACTTACGCTGTGGTGTTGTTGACACAAGAGAGCAATGTCGAAATGTTGTTCAAAGATCGTTTGGCGCAGGATATCTTGTGACACAATGCAATGGTTCAGATTGAGTTGAACGATTTCCATCAGCCCCTTTCTTTAGAGACTTTTGGTGTTCAAGACAGCTGGCCCTTCCAACCAGATGTTTCCCTTTACATAGAACACATTTGAGAGCGCTGTTACAGTTTGCACCCTGGTGGCCTTCCTGACCGCATTTCCGGTACAGGTTTCGTCGATCAACATCCTCTTTGCAATTCTGTGCCAAGTCGCTATAACCTCAGCACTTGAAACATCATCTTGGCAGGACACAATCACGTACCCAGTAGGACACCCAACCTATTCGTACTCTCTGCGTTTTCAAAACCTTTGCAGCGTCAATCGCTGGTAGGCTGTTTGCGTGCATTGCTGTCCCATTCATATAATACGGATCGCGCTTATGTCCGGGCACCAAATGTCATATTATTGTTGTAATGCATCACACACTTCCTCTGGGGTCGTAATTTCATCAAGGTCTCGTAACTGAACTGTGATAGAGTGAGTCTTTATTAACTCTGGCAATGTCGCTCAGTACACTCTCCACATCTGTCTGGAATTGTTCCTTGCTTTGCTCCGGTGCGCGCTTCAGCTGCAGTAGTAGCTCATTTTTCGCTATTCTCCGCATTGACTTGACACTATTGTCTATTTTCTTAAGTGCGTCATTTTCCTAATATGTGCTGACTTCGCTGGCCGAAATGATAATTGTGTCCGCATCTTACATTTCTATCTCCTGTTTTCTTTTTTGACATAACCTTCCTCCACCCCTGTTTCTGTTTTGGCTGTGCTTGTTTCATGCTGCGTTGTCATCTGGTGTTATAGCAGCTTCCTCCGGCGCTGCATCATTGGTGTTGCTGCTTTTGAAATTTCGATGCTAGCCCGCTAGCTAGTCTGTCCAGTCCAAAGCCTCTTCCACTTTTATGATGGAGTGCGTTTTACCTGCGGTGCCTCCAAATGATTTGGTTTTCTCCTTTTGTGCCCTTCACCGAGTTTGAGCCACGGTGATGTTTGGGAAAAATTGTTCCTCCTTATTACTTTTTTGGCTTCTTGGTCTTTCCGTTTAATATGTTGCGAGCCAAAATATGAAATATGCACATATGCATATTTTGCCTCGCGACATATTTCCCGAAATTGGGAACTACATATTTGTCAATACACATACCAACATTGCTCGAAGTTGTGATATACACAATCCATACTAATATTACTTATAATTATGGAATGTCAGAACATTGCGCCAACTGAGTTGCAGCTGGGTGTGAAAATGCTGACAAAGCACTTCCCCACACAATTCGTAGTTCTGCACTTACGTAAGCATACCTGTGTAAGCATCCATGACAACTAAAATCACGCGGTCTACTCATATGTGAGAATATCAAAAAGTTGCTTTCTCATGTAGAATATGCACACATGGAGAGTGCATCGATCGTGTACATAAACACATACATACATACACACAAGTGGTGTGAATATATTATGGTATGTTATATGTTGGTATGTGGGTAGATTGATATGTGGCTAGTGTTAGAAAAGTGGCATATAAGCTGCCAGCTTACCGAAGGCAGTCGCTTTCAGTTGTGAGTCTTACACCGAAGTGTTAGCATTTAAGAAAAAGTGTAAATACTGCGATCCTTCGAGGCCCTCCAGTATTAGTGTAAAAGTGAAAAATATAAAACACCAGCAATAAAATAAAAACCGCAAGTATCCTTAATAAAATATAATTGTTTTATTTCAGTCAACGAGTGTGTTAGACTCGAGGGATATTTAGGAGCTTAGGTCTAAGTGTCAATCTTGTGAGCTAGGGACTTAGTAAGTGTTGTGGAAAAATAGTACACAACATTTTGGCGCAGCCGGTAGGATACTGCGAAATATCTTGTATATACAAGGTGTTTTACGTTGAACGTTTAACGCAGTACAGGACTTGATTCTAGTGTGTGTTTGCCTTTTTGTGGTCTAATGGACAAGAAATCCTACGAATCATTAGCAACAGAGCTAGACGTGGCAATAACCGAGGCAGTCGACTTCGTGTGGACCTTGATTAAGCAACACAGCACATACGAGCAATTCCAGCTCATAAAATCAAAGGTGCATCACGGAAAGGTACTAACTCCAATTCAGGAATTAGACGCCACGTTAACCGAGCGAAAAGAACTATTAAAAACCCAACTTAAGCAGCCTTAAAACAAAAGGACGATTTAGAGGCAGCAGAGGTACAAATTAGGGCTCTGCGAACTCAGATCGCAAAACAGGGATCCGACGCGGAACAGTTAGAAGTAGAGATTACTAAGACTCCTAATAGAAATAAAGAATTAGAAGATTTACTAAAAGAAAAGGGCATTTCAGAAGAATTTGTAGCGAAAAGGCTCAGAATCCCGGTTGACTCTGAGCACTCTAAGTGCACTCCAGGCAAAAGAGAGGAATCTCGAAAGAAAACAGTGCATAGCACAGGAGACACCTCTTCGCCGCCGTACACCAGTACGAAATACACAACTAGAAGTACAACCTGAAGTAAAGCTAAAAATGCGTATTGACGAAATTGCACAGGCCTAAAACCAGACGAGTTGGAAGATTTCGTAGCTTGTATAAAACAGCGACTATATGGTGATGCCCATAACTTGGTACTAAGTAAGAAATTCGCTAATATAGAAGAATTGTATACACTTCTGCGAAACACATATTTGAAGACCAAATACCAAATACAAGTCGCATGCCAACTACCTCAGGAAGATATACGTGTTTTTGCAAGGAGATTAGGTGATTTACAATCCACGGCGATACAATGTATTAAGAATAGATATGGTGGGATTGGAGACCAAGCGTTGTTAAAAGAGCTAGAGGGGTATGCGAGGACATCTTTTACATCAGGCCTTCAAGATCCATTGTTAAAAACTCATATGCTAGGTAAGACGGGCACGTTAGAAGAATTAGCAGAGGAGGCCGTAAACACGGGTATTCTGCTCGAAAGAGGACAACGATTCAATCAGTTTAATACGGGAATACTATATTCAAACGAAGTTCACCAGACTGAGTCCAGTAATACAGTGGCATTTAACCAGAACAGAAATGACAAGATGCCACTCGGAGTGAACAAATACCAAAATAATAACGTAAGACCCCAAAATAGCCAAAGGAAAGTTCCTACCTGCTCCTTCTGCGACAAAAAAGGACATACTAGAGACGACCGTTTTAAGAGAAAAAACATGCCCTATTGCATAAAGTGTAAAAAATACGGACATGAGTTCAATTTGTCATACACACCTTTTATCAACAACAGGTCACAAGGAAAAGGCAATCAAACACCTGCACCTACTAAGGGAGGTCAAGAAAGCAAATGTTTTTTCTGTAAGAATCCGGGACACAGGATCGCCGACTGTTATAAACGCAAAGAATTGGAAAAAACCCAGGAAAACTACGGGGGCCCAGGTACGGCCAATAAACCGGGAACCCCAAAATTTTGCTAAAAGTAGGCCAGTTGAAATGGAAGGTGTCGGTTATGCGTCCTTAGAGATTGTTGACACACCCTCCAAGTTAGATAGCAAGATGGCGGAAGTTGGTAGTCAAGCGTCCAGGGGGATTGTTGAACCATCTTTTCCATCCAGTAATAACAAACATGGCTACTGTTTGGGAGTCTCTGATGTAGATGATGTGTTCATTGAGTTTCCGTGTGAGGAAGCAAAAAATGGAAAACTCATTTTACTTGTAGACTCTGGGGCAGATACCAGTTTAATAAAGTCATCAGTAATTAATGAATCTGTTAGCAAGAAGCGACATTTAAGGAAAAATCTTAGTGGTGCATTCGGAGGATTTGTCAGCACATTAGGGTCAGTAGCAGTCCAATACGATAGGACTAAAGATTTGATTTTAGAACTACACTTAATCTCTGAAGAGAGGGAGACAATTTATGGAACCAATCGGTTATAAATACTATGAAAAAGAAGCTGATTTTCTTCGGTGAACGAAAACAGCATTTGATGACTTTACCTCTCAAACCGTTGTACGAGGGTAATAGAATACTACACACCAGTGAGGTTGTAGTACCTGGGAGAACTATGAAGGTAGTCCCTATTAAAGTAAATACGAATTTTGAAACAATTATAGTAGAGAAACAGGAAGTATCTCCTGGAATATATTTAGGGGAGACATTGGGCAGTGTGACAGACAACACAGTTTATGTCCCAATTCTCAATAAGAATATAGATTCATATATTGTAAATAATTAGCTTAAAATTAATATAATTAAGTTTAATCATTCAGAACACGAAGAATACGACATAGCTCATAAAATAAATAACATCAAGGAAACTAATAGCCAAAAAAGGGTTACGAAAATATTAGAAAAAATTAAACTAGACGAAAACTTAAACATTGAGGAAAAGAGTTCCATAGATGGAATACTTAAGTCATTCCACGATTTATTTTTCTTGGAACGTGACAAACTGTCTCACACCACAGGTATAAAACACACAATACCAATAAAAGCAGACCAGGCGCCAATCAACTAAAGACAGTACAGGCTACCAGAAGCGCATAAGGAAGAAATCAATAAGCAAGTAAACAAACTGTTGGAAGACGACATAGTTATTCCCAGCACATCGCCTTGGAGTTCTCCCATAATTTTGGTGCCAAAGAAAGCGGGAGAAGATGGTAAAAGAAAATGGAGGCTAGTAGTAGATTTCAGGAAATTAAATGACGCCACTATTAAACTAGTTTAGTTAAGTCATTGTAGATATTTCACTACACTTGATTTGGGCAGTGGGTATCATTAAGTGTTATTGAAAGAATCAGACAGAGAAAAAACAGCGTTTAGTACAGGTGTTGGGCACTATGAATTTAACAGAATGCCTTTCGGCTTAACAGGAGCCACTGCCACCTTCCAAAGACTAATGAACCATGTACTAACAGGATTTCAAGGTATAGATTGTTTTGTCTACCTGGATGACATCGTCGTCTATGGTCGGAACTTGGCACAACATGAGTCGCGTTTACGAAGAGTATTTGGACTTTTAAGTAAACATAACTTGAAGTTAAATACAGAAAAGTGCCAGTTTCTACGAAAAGAGATAATTTACCTAGGCCATAAATGCACTGAGGAAGGAGCGTTACCAGACCCTGGTAAGGTGGAATGTGTGAAAAATATTCCTGTGCCAAAAAATAAGAAAGATGTTCAGGCATTTCTAGGTTTAGTAAATTATTACCGAAAATTTGTTGAGAATATGGCTGGTATGGCACTGCCAATCAACAAACTACTCAGGAAAGACGCGAAATTTGAATGGACAGAAAAATGTCAGAAAGCTTTTGAAGATTTGAAGCAAGCAATTTGCTCTCCGCCAATTTTAGCCTACCCAGATTTTTCTAAACCTTTTGTGTTAACAACAGATGCCAGCAACGAGGCTGTAGGTGCAGTTCTATCGCCTATCGAGCAGAGCACTCAGTGATACTGAGAAAAGATATTCCACCATTGAAAAGGAATGCTTGGCTATCGTGTGGGCTGTAAAGAATTATAGAGCTTATCTACTCGGTAGACCATTCAAAGTCTACACTGACCATCAGCCCTTACGTGGAATTGCCAATCTGAAAGACCAGACATCGCGCTTGGCACGTTTCAGACATAAACTATCTGAATTTGATTTTGAAATAATTAAACCAGGCAAATGGAACTTGAACGCGGATGCGCTCAGCAGAGTTCCACAACCAAATCAACCAACAATGGTTGTGACTCGTTCTATGGCGAGGAATAAAGCGACGAAACCGAAGGCCAAGAAGAGCCTGATGAAAGCTCTGATGACGAATTAGAACTAGATGAAAATACAGAAAATCAGGAGAACAAGAATGCGGAACTTCTCACTGATGAGAAGAATATATCGACAATACTTGGCAACTTCCATGATTCACCTTTAGGAGGGCATCAGGGTGCTTTGAAAACTTATTTCAGGATTAGAAAACAGTACAGGTGGAAAGGTATGCGAAGCCAGATTAAAGAATATGTTAAAAATTGTAAAAAATGTCAAACTAATGATATTAACCGATACACCATCTAAGCCATTTGAAAAGGTATATATGGACATGGTAGGAATTCTTCCAGAGACGACATCTGGAAACAAATATATTCTTACACTTCAAGATAATTTTTCCAAATTTTTTATTTGTGTAGCTATACCAGATGCTGAAGCTAGCACGGTAGCAAAAGCGTTTTACAACGAAGTTATTGCGCGATATAACATACCAAAAATTTTAGTGACTGCTAATGGTACAAATTTCACTTCGAAACTGTTTTCTGATACATGCAAGATGCTAGGTGTTAAAAAATTACATATAACACCGTACCATCCACAAGCAAATGGTTCTTTAGAAAGGAGCCACAGACCTTTAGCAGAATATCTTAGGAGTTTTGTTAAAGAAGATGGGTCAAATCGGGACCAATGGTTAGCATCAGCGATGCACGTACACAATAACACCATACATACTTCGACGAAACGTACACCATTCAGTGTCCTATACGGTTTCAATATCGATATGCCGACAAACCTAAAAACAAAAAGATCACCTCTGTACAATACAGATGATCAAAATAAAGTATTAAAATACCAACTACAAAGGTCACACGAGTTAGTAAGGGAAAATCAGGAAAAAGCAAAGAAATCAGCTAAAATTCAATACGACAAAGGGATCCACTCTATAATTTTTAAAATTGGTGATAAAGAATTACTGAGAAACCAGATTAGAAAAAATAAATTTAGTCCCATCTGGACTGGACCATACGAAGTGATACATGTGGACAGCCCAGTAACGACGACTACTAAAATCGGACAAAATGGTAAAAAGTACCATAACAACTTACTAAAACATTTTTATCAATAAGTAATAATAGTTTAACGAAGTAATAGTATTTGTAGTAGAAGAAAAAAAAAAGAAAATTCAGTTAGGATATAAAATACAAAAGTGTGAAGTAAGAATCATTAGTTACGCTTCCCTCAATAATTTAATAAAACCCAAACTTAGATTAATATTAAATTCGATGATCCAAACCCCTACAAATAACACCCTACAATAACATAATACCAAGTATGCATAAAAGCATGAGAACGAAATGTACAAAACAAAGATACAAGAGAATTAAATTTTCAGACCAAGCAAAATACATAATACTACAAAAATGCAAAAAAAAAAACAAACAAAATTCCGTACAAAAAAAAAATTTAATTAATAGCACGTTGACAAGCAAAATGCATAACAATGCATTAACTTGTACAATAACGTGAGAACGACACACAAAATAATATCGCATATAAATATACAAGAATCAAATTTCAAACAAAATGCACATAATACAAGCAAATGCACAACTATGAAAAATGCAAGAAAAAATAATAATAATACATCATGAATCAAATGTCGTTTTATAATATGCTGACCATAGATGTAGGGAAATAAATTTAATCGACTGACAATTATGGGAATTGTATTAGAATTGCATTTATTTATTTTTTTTTTTCTTACTTCTTTCCTTGCTTTTAATACATCATTTTTGACTACAATAAAATAAAATATTAATATATACAAAAAATACATTAAAATACTAAAATTTTCTCCATTATTATCGTACAAGAATACAGGGTCCCTCAAGAAATATAGGTACACTAAAGAGATGGCTGAAGTCGAAATTGGAAAGTACTAAACTGTGGATAAAGTGCAGCATCAATGCTGGAACACCAAAAAAAATATATATATATTATAATAAAATGAGACAATAAGGGTCATAGCAAAGAAGAACTAAAATATTTAGATATTAAACACAAGAAGTTATGGAATTAATGTAAAAATTTAGAATATTTTGCAAATTAGAAAGAAGTAGGCGCAGTGTTCATGCGTATAAAGACATCAGTTGCAATTCATCGCTTTGAATTGTAATTCGGTGTGTGGATACTCATGTGCACTGGGCGAGGCTAAGTATAGAGGATGCATCCAAAAATAGTACAATATTTAAAGGAAATGACAACTAGAGGGTTAGAAATATACAGTAAATACAGTATAGTAAGAACACGTTAGGATTTATATGACGAAATATGATAAATAAGGTTAGCTAGGTTGAATATAAAACAAAACAAAAACAAAAAAGTATCACAAAAAAACAAATATATATATCCGTAAAAGTAAGATGAAATATATGTAACAAAACACGTTCCGTTTTCAACGGATAATATAGAAAATCGTACCAGGTACAAGTACGAAAAGTTGGTCATTGCAACTATGAAGAGAAAATGCAATGTGGTCCCTATATTTTTGTCCAAACAACAATCCATTTTTAATACCTTTTAAAAAATTAAGTAGAGATTATAAATAAATATTACAAAAAAAAAATATTTTTATATGGTATATAAGAATATATGTAAATCTTAATAAGAAAAATTAACTAAATAAGAGATATAATAGATATAGTAGTTATAATATATATAGTAGATGTAAGTAATCTATTATTGAAAAAGAATCTGGTAATTACTCTACAAACACAAGAGAGCAGCAGTATGTTCACGAGAATCCAAAATCAACTCATACTGTAAAACTGAACAGTAACAACCAAGAGAAGGATGACACAATACTATCCTTGAGGCAGTAAAGAACAAATAAACCCATAGCAGAAAACAAAGCAGGACCAGTACAGCGAGTACCCATAAAAAACTTACTAAACAATAAAATTTACAACAAATAACTTTGGCGTACCTAGACAGCGTGACAATAATAGCTATGAGATATCAACAATAGCTAATAGCTAATATTGAGACATCAACAATAACAGCTATGCAACCAAAACCGAATGAAATATTTCAGCTACTGTATTTATCAGTTACAATCCACATCAGAAGAAAATGATAAACAATAGAACCAAAATTACATATTCATTATTGCTCCAATTATTGAACACTTACACCAGGAGTATAGAGTTTCACATCGACAATATTGCTTAGCAGTGCGATACACATAAAGCCCACTTTGCAAGCTATTGTTCATACCATTCCTATACAAAAAAAAAATTCTGTCGAATCAAACCATTGGACGCATTAGACACCAGCATCAACCCACAAGCACACCAAACCAATTTTCCACAATAATAATCCAGATGACGATTCGATGACAAAACATCCAGATGATCAACTAAATGTAAATAATCTCGTTCTAATTGCCGAAAAAAAAATCGGTTTGCATCACTAGAATTCAATAACAAAATCTGCATCAAAACCATTAAAAAAAAAAAAAAAAGCTAAGTACGGTAGACAACAACTAGCAGGAAACTCATCGTCATCATCGGCGCCATAATTACCGAATTACCAGTAACCATATATGTACATAATACTTCGTATTTTATTCCTAATAGTATCATACATTATTAATTGTGCTAAATTTTACAACATAATCATAACTTTAACTTCTTCCTTATAAGAAAAAGTTATTATTATTTCATAATGATAATTTTTTCTTCCTGAGAGAAAGGAGGGATGTTGCGAGCCAAAATATGGAATATGCACATATGCATATTTTGCCTCGCGACATATTTCCCGAAATTGGCAACTACATATTTGTCAATACACATACCAACATTGCTCGAAGTTGTGATATACACAATCCATACTAATATTACTTATAATTATGGAATGTCAGAACATTGCGCCAACTGAGTTGCAGCTGGGTGTGAAAATGCTGACAAAGCACTTTCCCACACAATTCGTAGTTCTGCACTTACGTAAGCATACCTGTGTAAGCATACTACTTACTTACTTATGTGGCCATAACAACCGAATATCGATTTAGGCCGAAAATAACATGCTTCGCCAGCCATCTCTGTTCTTCGCTAGCTGGCGCCAGTTAGAAATTCCAAGCGCCGTCAGGTTCTCCAGTACTTGGTCTTTCCACCGGAGGTTTGGTCTTCCTCTTTTGCGTCGTCCTCCAGCGGGTTTCGAATATAACACCTTCTTAGCTGGAGCGTGTTCTTCCATTCGCTCGACATGACCTAGCCAGCGCAGCCGCTGGATTTTGATGCGCTTTACTATGTCAATATCGGCATACAGCTCGTACAGCTCATGGTTGTACCTTATTCGGTACTCGCGACCAACGCAAATAGGTCCAAAGATCTTGCGTAGGACTTTTCTCTCGAAAACTCCAAGTATTCGCTCATCCGAGGTGGAAATTGTCCAGGCTTCAGCGCCATATGTTAGGACAGGCATGATGAGAGACTTGTAGAGTGTAGTTTTCGTTCTTCGAGAGAGGGCTCGACTTCTCAATTGCTTACTCAGCCCAAAGTAACACCTGTTAGCAAGAGTTATCCTACGCATGATCTCCAAGCTGACGTCATTACTGCTGTTAATGCTGGTTCCAAGATAGACAAAGTCCCTTACTACTTCAAAAGCGTAGTTGTCAACAGTGACGTGCTGTCCAAGACGCCGGGACTCTTTGTTTGTTGACACTAGATACTTCGTCTTGCCCTCGTTCACCGTGAGACCCATCCGACGCGACTCTCTTTCCAACTCTGAGAATGCTGCACTGACTGCTCGCGTGTTCATGCCGATTATGTCAATATCGTCGGCATACGCTAACAGCATGACACTTTTGTTGAAGATAGTGCCATTATGTCGTAGATCAGCAGCTCGTATTATTTTCTCCATAATAAGATTGAAGAAGTCGCACGATAACGAATCACCTTGTCTGAAACCCCGTTCGGTATTAAACGGTGCGGAGAGGTCCTTCCCAATTTTCACTGCACAACGGGAGTTATGCAGTGTCATTCTACAAAGTCGAATGAGCTTTGCAGGAATACCGAACTCAGACATTGTTGCGTAGAGGTAATCCCTTACCGGACTGTCGAAAGCGGCTTTATAATCAACAAATAGGTGGTGTGTGTCGATCTGTTTTTCTTGGGTCTTCTCCAGGATTTGGCGCAGTGTGAAAATCTGGTCGATGGTGGATTTACCAGGTCTGAAGCCACACTGATAAGGTCCAATCAGGTTGCTGAGCATAGGCTTCAATCTTTCACAGAGTACGCTCGATAGAACCTTGTACGCGATGCTCAGGAGACTTATTCCACGGTAGTTGGCGCAAATTGTGGGGTCTCCTTTTTTATGTACAGGACAGAGAACACTGAGCCTCCAATCATCAGGCATGCTTTCATCCGACCATATTCTGCTTATGAGCTGGTGCATGCGGGTGAGCAGCTCATCGCCTCCGGTCTTAAACAACTCGGCAGGCAGGCCATCAGCACCTGCAGCTTTGTTGTTCTTCAGCCTTAAAATGGCCGTTTCAACCTCGTCATAGTCGGGTGGTGGAACATCAACACCATCATCTGTAATTGGGGTTATCGGGCATTCTCCTCCACTGGCGGAATTGTTCGTAGCATCGCCATTCAGTAACGTGGAGAAGTGTTCCCTCCATAGGCTCAGTACACTCTGGACATCCGTAACCAGATTCCCATTTCCATCACGACAAGAAGAGGCTCCGGGATTTAAACCTCCACTCAGGCGCTTGATCTTTTCGAAGAATTTTCGAGTCTCATTCTTGTCGGTACACATCTCTATCTCCTCACACTCGCGTCTTTCCAACTCCCTCTTCTTGCGCCTGAAAAGACGTCTCTCTGCACTCCTTTTCTCTCTATACCGCTCCTTAACAGCTCGCGTTACGCCTGCACGCAGGGTTTTTCTGTAGGCGGCGTCTTTCTCTGCGGTAGCGTCGCGACACTCCTGATCATACCACTCATTCCTCAGAGGCCGGTAGTAACCGATTACCTCCTCGGCAGCAGTAGTCATGGAATGGGATATATGTGTCCACCGTGCGCATGTATCATCAAGTGGGGGAGTGTTCTGCATAAGCAGATCCGATAGTCGAGTGGAAAATGCATCTGCTGTCTCTGGTGATTGCAGCTTACTGACGTCGAGCTTTCTCTGTGTGGGACTTCTCTTGTTATTTGCGACACATAAGCGTGTGCGCACCTTAGCTGCAACAAGGTAGTGATCCGAGTCGATGTTGGCACCACGGATCGATTTCACGTCCATCACACTGGAAGCATGCCTTCCGTCAATCAACACATGATCAATTTGGTTTCTTGTACGATGATCTGGAGACAGCCATGTCGCTTTGTGGATGTCGAGATGCTGGAATCTGGTACCACCAATTACCATGTTTTGTGCTGCGGCGAAGTCAATCAGCCTCATTCCGTTATCGGAGGTGTTCTGGTGGAGGCTGAATTTTCCGACAGTTGGACCAAAGGTACCTTCCTTGCCCACCCTGGCATTAAAGTCGCCAAGCACGATTTTGATATCGTGGCGGGGGCAGCGGTCATAAGCTTCTTCGAGGCGCTGAAAGAAGCTCTCCTTGGTCACATTGTCCTTCTCATCCGTCGGAGCGTGGGCACATATAAGGCTGATGTTGAAAAATTTTGCCTTGATGCGGATTGTGGCCAGCCGTTCGTTCACAGGCGTGAACTGCGGGACAAGATGTCGTAGTCTCTTGCTGACCAAAAATCCACATCCTAATTCGTGCCTTTCAGCATGGCATGGAGAGCGGTGATGTCAGCTCTGTATTTTTCGAGGACATTAACCAGCTGGATAGAGGCACCCTCCCTATAAAGGGATCGGACATTCCAGGTGCATATCCGTAAATCGTGGTCCTTTTTTCGTTTGCGGGGGTCATCAACAAAAACGGTAGTCCTTCTCCGAGGCATATTTGTTTTTTTCATTGGGGGGGTTTTTTATATGGCGGGTCCCAAACCCAACGCACAACCTCTAACCGAGGAGATTTTCGCCACTCACTTCAGCCGCCTCCCAGCGGGTGCCAGGAAGACGTTGCCCGGTGGTCGCCACATGGAGGGCCCCCATTAATAATAATGAAAGCGCCATCACAGAGCAAGCTATATGACTACCCCTCATTAACAAATAAAGGTATCATCACATAGCGCTCAGATCAAACTACATGACAGCCAGTGAGTTGACTTGCGATGAGTTCAACAAGGATTGCGCTAGCCCCACCTGGTTGAGGCAGTTAGACACGTTACCTTGCGAAAACACCACCAGACCATGTGTTGTCATGTGTAAGCATACATGACAACTAAAATCACGCGGTCTACTCATATGTGAGAATATCAAGAAGTTGCTTTCTCATGTAGAATATATACACATGGAAAGTGCATCGATCGTGTACGTAAACACATATAGTACATACAAACACACAAGTGGTGTGAATATATTATGGTATATTATATGTTGGTATGTGGGTAGATTGATATGTGGCTAGTGTTAGAAAAATGGATATAAGCTGCCAGCTTACTGAAGGCAGTGGCTGTTCAGTTGTGAGTCTTACACCGAAGTGTTAGCTTTAAGAAAAAGTGTGAATACTGCGATCCTTACGAGGCCCTCCAGTATTAGTGTAAAAGTTTAAGAAAAAGTGTAAATACTGCAATTGATATTCTCACATATGAGTAGACCGCGTGATTTTAGATGTCATGTATGCTCACACAGGTATGCTTACGTAAGTGCAGAACTACGAATTGTGTGGGAAAGTGCTTTGTCAGCATTTTCACACCCAGCTGCAACTCAGTTGGTGCAATGTTCTGACATTCCACAATTATAAGTAATATTAGTATGGATTGTGTATATCACAACTTCGAGCAATGTTGGTATGTGTATTGACAAATATGTAGTTCCCAATGTCGGTAATATAAAAGCTGAATGATTAGGTGCATTCAGATAAATCTAAACCACTCCGATGCAGCACAAGATATCCCCCTGAAACCAATAGCTGAACAACAAATTGACGTTGCACTAATAAGCGAGCAAGACAAAAATCTAGTAAATAATGGAAAGTGGTTAACATGAGCAGTAAAACAGCGATATGGACCTGCGGTAATCTGCATTTTGAACGCAAAAGTAGCACCCAACACGTAGGTTTTGTCTACGCACAAATTAAAGGAGTACATTTCTACAGTTACTATGCACCGCCAAGTGCAGCAATACAAGAATTTGAAGATATGGTAGACCGATTTGTGAATGAACCGAGAGAAAAATCACCCATACTAATCGGGGGTGACTTTAATGCCTGGACTACGGAGTGAGGTAGTGTACCCACGAATCATAGAGGGACACTAGTCTTAGAAGCGTTCGACTGTTTAGGTATGGTGGTGGTGAACCATGGTAATGCATTCACCTTCAACAACGGAAGAGGAGAACCGGTTGTTGACATTACATTCGCAAGCCGTGCGCAAGAGCTATGGAATGGAAAGTGTTAGATGTATATACACATAGCGACCATATGGATATTGTGTTCAATACGAAACCTGCTGCGAGGCTCCAGTTACGCATAACACAAACAAAGGCACTAACATAAAGCTGGAAAGTTAAAAAACTTGATATGGGAGTTTTGGAAAACGTCCTTGATGGTCTGCATACAATTCAAGAAAATTCAGAAAAACAAGCTGAGCATGTAATGCGATTACTTGAGAATGTCTGTGACGCAGCAATGCCACGACAGGTGAAAAGTAACGGAAGGGGCCCAGTCTGCTGGTGGAACGAAGTTATAGCTAGCCTACGCTCACAATGTCATAGACATCGCAGAATGCAATAGAGTGGCAGAGGTACAGAACAATATGGGAATTTGCAATCACAGTACAAGTCGACAAGGAAACTGCTACGGAAAGCAATACCAAGAGCAAGAGCCAGGCTTTTCTTAACTTAATTGATGAAGTGCAAAGCAATTCCTGGGGGAGCGCGTACAGGACTGTGCTGAATAAAGTTAATAGTAATAATGCTAATTCCCCCATCTGCCTGACCATAATGTCAAAAATCGTAAATGGCCTATTCCCACAACAGAGCTCGAAAGTGGTTGAATCTGAAATCCAAGTTGATATAGACACAATTCCACCTGTAACCCCAGACGAAGTTACCATAGCTGCACATAAAATAAAACATGAGAAAACCCGAGGAATTGATGGTATACATAATGTGGTACTCGAGACATCCATTAAAATGGAGCCAGAAGTTTTTGCGCAGCTATATACGGTCTGCTTTAGAGAAGGGGCATTTCCACATCGGTGGATATGCCAAAGACTTGTCCTAATCCCCAAAAGCGATAAACCACCAGATTTTTTTGTTTTTGTTAAATAAGCTTTTTTTATTGAATCTTTCTAAAATACTTAGAAACTAACAATAAGTAATCAAATCTTACAAACTAACTAAAATTATGTGATATTCCCAACGTTCCATCACAATTTGTTAAGTCGCGAGGTATAGCAATTCCACAGCCTATTCAGTGTGTGTTTCCTTTTTAATCGACGATGCCCCGTGCTCAGCAACAATTGCCTAGCACGGGGATTCGGATGATTGTGTAATTTTTGAATGTAGCTTCTGCAGGACATTGCAACTTCCTCAGAAATTGTGGGTACATTTAAATCTCGATGGATGTTAACGTTCCTCATATACCAAGGCGCGTTTACAATAATTCGTAGACACTTGGATTGTATTCGCTGCAAATTTTCGATATTTGAGAGAGATGCGGTGCCCCAAAACTGAATACCATAAGTACAGATTGGCTTCAAGATTGCATTATATAATAGCACTTTGTATTCAAGATTCAACTTTGATCTTTTGTGTAACAGCCACCATAACTGATTAATTTTAAGCTTGATCTGAGTTTTCTTTGCCTCTATGTGATTTTTCCAGGTCAGCCTTTTGTCGAGGTGAATACCCAAGTACTTTGTTGAGGGACATTGTGGAACTGATTGGCCATTAATTTTAAGTGGGGGACATGTATCTGGCCTTAGCGTGAAGGTTACATGTACCCCATTTTGCTAGCCAGATTTCGAGAGAATCGGTATGAGTCTGCAGGAGTTTAGTAGCTTCTATGGGGTTAGAGCGAGAGCTCAATATTGCCGTATCATCTGCAAAGGTCGATATAAATGTATAATTATTGCTGGGCATATCTGTAGTGTATAAGAGATACAGTAAGGGGCCCAAAACGCCCAAGTTTGTAAATAAGGCCATCGTGCCATATTTTATCGAAAGCTTGAGTGATATCAAGAAAGACAGCTGAGCAATACTTTTTTTCTTCAAAAGTGTTCCTTATCACAGTTACAATGCGGTGGACTTGTTCTATTGTGCAGTGCTGTTTTCTAAATCCAAACTGATGTTGAGGAATCAGTTGGTTGAGATTAATAAATGGAGTTATATTCGTGACAAGTAGCTTTTCGAATACTTTAGAGAGTAGAGGCAGGAGACTGATAGGTCTGTACGATGCAACTTTTGTAGGGTCTTTTCCTGGTTTTGGTATCATAATAATTTTTGAAGTTCTCCAGCATTTGGGATAATGTTTAATACGAAGGATAGCATTGAAAATGTGCATGAGATGAATTACTGAAGCCGGAGGTAGCTATTTTATCATTTTACCGGTAATTTTATCTGGACCAGGTGATTTTTTTGGGTTTAAATCTTTATAAATTGCTTTGAATATGTCCTTTTTTTTAATTTTGATCGTTATTGAGCAAGGTTGAGAAGTTAATTTTGGTAATGAGGACTGTGAAGAGGGTGGATTGGATGTAAACACACTTTTTAGGTGGTTTGCAAAAGCCAAACCCTTCTCACAGTTGCTTCTAGCCCAATTACCGTCACTCAAACGGATGGCGGAATCAGTGAGAATTGGCCGATTTGAGTTTTTTGCTGATTTCCACAAAGAGTTGTCTGACGCTTCACCAGGTGTTAATTTCGCTCTGTGCTCTTCTAACTCTTTGTTGTTTTTATTTTTTAAGGCTTGCTTTAACTTTCGAGTGCAGTGCTGTAGCTGTGTTTTCAGATTCGGTGATCTGAATTCTTGCCATTGCCTTCGGAGTCTTCTTTTCTGTCTTACTAGCAATTCAATGTCGGCTGGTGTGTATGGGCTATAGTTTGACTGCTTGCATACCTTTGTGCAGGTGGCTGACTGAGAGCTAATGAGAGCAGCTGGTTGAATTTTTCGAGTGCTGAGTCTACATCGTGTCCATTTCTTAATACAGTACTCACAGGAAGATGGGAATTTATATATTTCTTGAATTTTAACCAGTCTATTTTCTTTCTAACACAATTGCCTTGGGGGCTTGGTGATTTTATAGATATTACCGTGGGTGAGTCGTCAGATGATAGATTATAATTACACTCTGTGGAGATATTTTCCATCTGCAAATCTTTGGCGACTCCAAAGTCTATGAGATCGAGTATTTTCCTCGTCCGTCGGCCAATATGTCGGTTGACCATTTGAAATAACATCGTAGCCGTGGTTAGTGATGATTGAACATAGTCTTCTGCCTTTTGGAGTTATTAAGCCCCAGTGAGCCCCAGTGAGTGTGTTTGGCGTTGAAATCGCCAGCAACCAAGAATTTGTTACCAAGAGTTGAGAAAAATTCTTTATATTGCTGTTCGGTAATACTGTATCTTGGGGGACAGTATATCGCAGTTATTACTAGTTTAGAGATGTATTCTTCCAGACATATAGATGTTGCTTGCAAATAAACGCTACTGAAATCTTCGAGAACATGATGTTTTATTCTGCTTTTTATCAATATGGCAGTTCCTCCGCGTGCCTTACCATGCGGATGATTTGTGGTGTACAGTTTGTAATATGGTATTTGGTAGCAATTTTTGTCAGTGAAATGGGTCTCAGATGTCATCATTATGTCGATTTGGCTGGATTCAAGGAATTGAATTAGCTCCAAACGGTGCTGGCTTAAGCCGTTGGCGTTCCAGTGGCATATCTTGAGACAACTCATGGTCTGGATAGCAATGTTTGGAGTAAAATCTATTGATTTTTCATCATTTCTTGCATCATTGTTTGCATTGAGTTCATGAATTGGTTCATATTCTGAATTAATGTTTGAAGCAAATGTTCAAGGGTACTTGGCTGTTGGGTGGGCAGTGAGTGTTTCTGCTCATTATTTACATTGCTTTGTTGGAGTGGGTTTTGTTTTAACACACTAGCGTATGAATATGTTTGATTCTTGTTTGGGATTGCAGAGCAGAATTGTGTTGCATTAATATTTTGTCTCTTACTTGAGTTGGCTATCTGAGTTTGCTCAACTGGTTTTAGAGGTTGATTGCTAGCGGAGAAATTTAGTTTTAGGGTTGTATATTCTGGGCAACCTCTATAATTTGCGGTGTGATTACCTCCACAATTGCTGCATTTTTCATGCTAGCATCGCCTTTAGATTTTGGGCATATGTTTGATTTATGAAGATCTCCACAAATCACACAAACAGTTGGCAGGGTACAATATGTCTTAGTATGTCCATATTCTTGGCAGTTACTGCACCGAGGAGGTCCAGTTCTCTTATGGGGTTCTTCGATTGTGATTTGGCGATGCAATAAATATCGAATTTTATATATGGGGTGTACTTCACCTTTTATTAGGGGTTTTGTTTCAGGCTGAAGCTCAATACGATATTACGGTTGAGGTATATTGCTCTTGTTGAGAATGTTGAATACTGTTTTGACTTGAAACCCTTCTTCCTGAAGGGCAAGTTTGATTTCGTTAATATCAAGGTTGGGTTCGACGCCTTTGAGTACAACGATTAAGCCCTTACTACTTTTTAGCTGATATGTGTAGTAATTTTTTTTACAGCATCAAATTCCGCAATTACCTTGAGATAATGAGTTTCGCTGTAGATTTGCACTTTCGTTTCCTCAATTTGGCCTTTGCGAATAGGAACATCGTGGAAATTCTTTGGTCCTATAAGACTTGTAATTCTAGAAATCAACTTATCTGAGTTGCGTTCTCCTAAGAAAATGGGTGGGGGTTTGAAATTTTTCTTGGAGATAATATTTTCGTCACTTTCATCACCTGAAAGCAGAGCGTATCTATTTTCTGAACTAATAGGGGGCAGGGTTCTGCTTTTGAATTTTTGTTGAATTCATTTGTTTTGAATTTTGTGGACTTCTTTTTCGCTTTACTACAGTAATGTAGCGATCAATTCCAGTTTGAACAGCAACTGGTTCTTTATTAGTCATCGCACTAGTTGCTTTAACTGCTGGGTCATGCACTTCAGTAGAAAGGCCGTTATTTGTTTGCTTTGATGTTGTAGCTGTTGGTGTTACAGCAGGAGAAGCGCATTGTACACTCCACGGTATAGAGGGAGATAGTATATCACGAGAGAATAAATTAATTTGTTTGTCTGTATTTATTGTTGTTGCAAATTTTGATGTAGTGTTATAGTGAGGAATATGTGCAGGCAAAAGATTTGCACTGTTACTTTCACTTGTGCAGTGTGTATCAACTGATTTTTTTTATAATGCACTTATCGGGGGGGTTTGCGCGGGTGATTGCAAATTATGGTTTACACACACATTAACAGGCGATTGCCGTTGCCAGAGTAGAGAGCGCTGAACACTCATATTACAAACAAAATGCTATATTATTATTATTTTTTATTTTCTTTGATTTTATTGTTCTTTCTGCTTATCTGTATAAGCAATAAAAAACCGAAGAAATAACTACTCGAGTTTATTTAGCGTCTTTTCGCAATATATTTATGCCCCTATTGCGGTTCACAACTTTTGTAACAGTTTGGTCGCCGTCGAGAAATTCATATTGCCGTTCTCAACTCGACTGGCGGCTGATTTTTTTGATTGTGTTCATTATTTTTGTGGTATTGCCGTTTGCAACTCTGTTTCAGTTTGGTCGACAAGCACGTTAAATATACACCACTGCTCATAAGCAGTTGTGTTTGCATCAGTTGCAGTTTACTTTAAACTAATAAAGCCAAAAATAATGGAGAGATCGTAAGTAATAATTAGCTTGGCTTCATATTGTAATTTCTCAACATTTTATACATTTTCAGAAGTTTAAAAATTACAACAAGTTGAGAAATGAGATGACTTGATTTTGTATAGTGATGTAGGTATGAAGAAAAATGTGAAATAGTTTTATTTTACACACGGAATGTGTTTTGTATTTGTTTTTTTTTATTTTTTTTACCCGCCTTATGTATATACATACAGTGGCTCCCAGCTTATTTCGTACAGTGACAGTTTAAAAATTGCTGCAGTCGTAATTCCTAATATAGCAAAAATTTGAACAAAATATAAATGCCATTTTTGAAAGGAAGGTTTGTTTTTTATTTTCCAAAATTTACTTTTTCAAAATTTTAGTGTTTGACACTATAAAAAAATAAAATAAGAAAAAAATAGGAAAATTCATGTCACAGCTTATTTCGTACAGTCTCTTTAAGTTCAAACTAAAAACAAAGTATGTTGATTTAATATTTAGTATGACATCCCTTAGCGTTAATGACAGCCTGGAGTCTACTTGGCATTGAATCCACCAATTTTTGAGTGATGTCTGGTGTGATTTTTTTCCATTCCTCCATCAGTACCTTCTTTAGGTCTTGCTTATTAGAAATCTTGTGTGTTCTTATTTTATTGTCCAAAATAGACTAAAGATTTTCAATCACATTCATGTCAGGTGACTGTGGTGGTGGAGACATCAAGTGTGAGCAGTTCAAATAAGCCAAGATTGCACAATCCCAGATTTATGTTTTGGGTCATTATCTTGGTAATACCGAAATTCTTCCCGCAAACCCAGTTTGTCTGCACTTTGAAGTAAATTGTTTTTCAGAATCTCGAGGTACTTCATTTTGTCCATTGTTCCCTCAATAAAAACCAATTCACCTACTCCGGCTGCTGACATACAGGCCCAAACCATCACGCTACCGCCACCATGCTTCACTGTGGGCTTAAGGTTCTCCTTGTTTAGCTCGGTATTAGCTTTACGCCAAACATATGACATTCCGTCCGAGCCAAAAATATTAAACTTAGACTCATCCGCGAAAATAACGGTATTCCAGAACGCAGGAGTATTAATAATATGCTCTTTGGCGAAGTCAAGTCGGCGTTGTATATTCATTTTCGAAATGAATGGTTTCTTTCGGGCTACTCGACCGTTCAAGTCATGATTGCGCAGCACACGTCGGACAGTTTCAGCACTGGATGATTTTCCTATTTCACGCTGAACCTCTGCAGCCAACTTCGGAGCGGATAACTTTGGATTTTTCTTAATTTTTCGTACAATATAACGCTCGTCTGATGCGTTGAAAATCTTATTAGGTGCTTCTCTGCCCTTGTTCTCCAACCGATTTTCGCGAACGAAGCGTTGAATGATGTATTGGACAGTTGAGGCACTTAAATTTGTCATTTCAGCAATTTTTCGCACACTCTGACCTTTCCTAAAATGGTTAATTACCAGTTTACGCTGTTCCATCGTTGTACGATGACCCATAAAGCTAAATGTTTAATTTACAGCACTTTAACTATTTAAAATAATAATAATAAAAATTGTTATAATAGTTAAAAAGGTCCAAAAACTCATACAATTCAAAAAAACTTTGTAACTGCGCGGCAGAATGAAACTTACTTACATTGAAGTTTGTGTACGAAATAAGATGTGAGCTGAAAATCAGCTGATCAATAGTTTTTCTCTCTTGCATAACAAAAAGAAAAAATTTTGGGGTTCCCCGTTTTCTTATTAGGTTTACTAAACACATACACAGACATCTACATTCAAAACTTATCGATAAGTTTTTTAGTTTCGATGTTACACCCATGTACATAAAAATATATACACTGTACGAAATAAGCTGTGAGCCACTGTATATATATATAAAAATGTTAATGTGATAACAAAGTAGACGTGAATCTAAGAAAATAAGATTTTTTTTTTAAATAATTTAAGTTATCTTCCATTTACCAAAAAAGACTGAAATGAATTTAAAAAAGCACACAATTTCAATATTGGTGGTATAGATACGACACGCACAGATTTCTTGAAATGGTCTTTTACGTCATCCAGCAAAAAGCAAAATACCTCTTTGCTCAGTCGAAAATAGCGAATAAATCTATAAAAAAATTTATTATTTGCTTTTATTTATTTTGAACAATATTTATACTTTTCGCTAGGTAGTTCAAGAGGGTTAGAGTCATCACGAATTTTTCTCCGTAAGCGTAGCAAATCAATTTTCGCGTCTTCGTTTTCATCTTTATAAAACAAATCTACACTAATATCCATTTTAAATAATTTTCACAGCAAAACACAATTGTATATTTCCTTAATTTTTACTTTTAATCGACCACTTTTCTGTCATAAGTGATATTTTAAGCTGGTAACGCCATAACAATTTCAACCGAAAACAGTGGTGTACCACAATACCAAAAAATAGTTTGGTCTTGTTGAAGTCGGGTCGACTCTAAGACGACCAAACTGGGTTGAGTGGTGAACGGCAATAGGGGCATTAATTTTATAAACCGAAATCAATCACTTTTTCGACTCTATCTAAGGAGAGATCCAAAACACGTCCATTCTTATTGGTGACTATCACTATAACTGATAGTCACCAATAACCACCAGATAAACCGTCGTCATATCGTCCACAATGAATGCTGGATACTGCGGGTAAGGAACTGGAGCGGATCATATGCTCTAGACTGGAAAAATCACTGAAGGAGAAACAGGCCTTTCTGAATGGCAATATGGATTCAGGAAAAAGCGCAGCACTGTCGATGCGATTGAAAGTGTGTGAAATTGCAAAAAAAGCCATGGAAGGGAAAAGATGGAGATGGGAGCAGTATAGAATATAGTGCTGTTGTAACCCTAGATATCAAAAATGCTTTTAATTCAGCAAATTGGTCGTATACACTCGAGGTATCCATGTTGCGTGTTGGTAGCCACTTCATATCCTCCAGTCCATACATAAGGTACTTGGGAGTCCTATTGGACGTAGGTTAAATTTTAAAGAACACCTCACCTAAAGCAGCAAAAGCTAATGCGGCATATGGGTGCCGTAGCTTAGTGGTTAGTGCGTTGGCCTTCTGATCTGTAGGTCGTGGGTTCAATCCCCGGCTGAAGCATAATAAAATTTGATATCGAAAAGATTTTTCTTTCGAACTGTACCCACCTACCGGCAAGAATTGGCAATTTTTCCGGCAGTAACAATTTGCCAAAAATGCTTCTTAAAAGAGCTCTGTGGCAAAACTAAGTTAAAGTGATGTCACAACGGTTCTGCCGTTCGGAACTGGCTAATATAAATAGGTCCCTTCTAATGCTGTCCAAATTTAACACGCACAACAGTATTGGAAAGAGAAGCTCGGTGGTATCACAATGGGCCTTTCTGGCCTAAGTGTTTCCTCTCAGAGAGAGGACAGCCCCATAACCTAACCTAACTTAGTACGGCATTGTCGAGGCTAATGCCGAACATTTGTGGACCACGTCAACCGATTAGAAATCTACTCACAGGCGTCAATACATCAATAATAATGTACGCTGCACCAGTATGGGCTACAGCGACAGGTTGTAATTCTTACATGAAAGGGATAACAGCTGCATATAGATTATATCGCATGTAGTCCCTAATGATGCAGCGAATGTCCTATTGATATCATAGCAACCCAAGCGCAGTCAATTCGAGATAATAAGAAACTACCACAGGCTGAGCGGATAGAATTAGAGAATATAATAAGCCATAGTGAATGAGTATGGCAATATGGGATGGGACATATCAACGAAAGCGCGGTGGACACATACACTAATACCCAATATAAAAATGTGGATCGATAGGAAACATGGAGAGGTCCATTACCACCTGACCCAGTTCCTCAGTTGCCATGGATGCTTTAAAGAATATTTGTATAAATACAAACACGTTGATGACCCGTCATGTTTCTATTGCAAGCACGAAATTAAGAACGCACAACATGTGCTATTGAAATGCATCAGGTTTGACAGTGAACGCTCCTAGCTTGAACAGTTAATGCTACAATCGCTACCACTGGAGGGACTTATCCAATGCATGATCTCCTCGAAGAAGCATGGGACACTTTAGCAGACATCATTACAAGAATTATGCAAAGACTACGGCTTGATGAACAGGCAGCAAGTACCAGAAATAGCGGAGAGTAAATAAAACTCAAAATCTTGCCTTGCGAAGGAATGCCTTGACTGGTGGTCAAGGATGAACAGGACAGTGATATCGAGGGAGGTGGTTTTAGTACGTAGGTACATATTGGGACATAGCAACTTTATTTCAAACTTTGTAATCCGTATCAGATATACTTTACGGAGTAGTCCTGTAACACATATTTCTACATCAAGTGTCCCAATTAGACGAAATATTTAATTACTACCCCATTCCTCTAAGCTGGGCACATATCAGAATAGCGATACCCCTCCGCTTGGTCCTTCCGTCCGCCCCCTATGTCGTACCAATTATGCCACCCGATTCTGCCAAAAGTTAGGTACACTTTCCGTTGACGCCAGTTACAATGTATGTATATATACGTGTACTAGCCGATATACGTATTTCAAATGCAACCAGCGTCATCATACTCTCTTTTATTGTAACGAATTTCCGACTCCATCACAAGATGGAGTCCGTCTGGTCATTCGACCCCAGTTCAGCCAGGTACCTTCACCACAGATGTTCACACGATCGTGACCGCCGCTACCATATCCTCCGTCTCCTCGACAATCAAAGTGCCAACGGTAGGCATTCCGTTCTCCTTGGAACCGCATTATTTCAAATCCGACACCATAATAGTCGACATAAAGCTCGGGCATTGATAAACTCCTGTTCAGAAGAGACTTTCGTATCCGAACGGCTGCAACGCAAGCTACGACTCGCCACAAAAGTAGCGAAGGTACGGGTGTCGGGTCTCAACGACGTCGACACTGCAATTCATCGCAAGTGCGCTCACTCCCCAACTTACAGCACCTGCGTCGTCGGAACTCTCAGTGCCCAACTACCGTCAGTGCTCGTATCAGAAGAAGTCCGAAATAAACTTTCGTCATTGCAGTTATCGGATGTGAATCTCCAGAAAAGTACTGCAGTCGACATCATTCTCGGAGGAGATGCTTAACCATCTAGAATATTAGATGGACTCAGGAAAGGCGTCTTTGGGTTGCTCATCGCCCAGTCAGCGGGTTTTGGTTGGATTGCTGCAGGTCCGGCCCCCATGCTCTCTCCCATCCGTTCCATCGTTTCTCTTTACATCACGGTACAACTCGAACGAAAACTCACCCGATTCTGGAAGGTCGAAGAAATTCAAAGAAAGCTTTCTTAAAAATTAATAGTAAAGAAAGAAAAAAAATTAGGGTTACATTTGATTGTAAATGTTAGGGCAAAATTTATTTATAGTATTTAAAATTCAAGTGAATTGCCTGATTAAAAGGATTACCTTGATAGGGTAAATTATGGGATTACTGTCACATTCATTATAATTATATTTAATAGAATTAAACTATTTCTAAAAGTATCAAAAACTTTTGTGTCTCTTACACTAATATATAATTTACTTATTGTATATTGAACTACAACTCAGACTTGTATTAAAAAGATAAGCTAAACAAGCTATTGGGTTCATACTCCAATTATAAAGGTTATAATTATTCTCTTTTTAATTTTTAATAATTCTTATAAAATTATATTTTTATCCAAGCTGCTTCGGTTTTAAAAATATATGAGCGTAAGGCGCCTACCAAATTGAACACCTTTGTATTTTGCTTGGTTGATATGGGGTATCTGGCAGTGATTTAATATCATGGGGTTACAATATTCCTTACGGAGCGTGAATGTTATCTGCGTTGATTTGGTTTCGTTTGCTTTTATACGCCATTTATTCAGCCAGGTGCTGATTTTGTCCAGGTTTTGCTGCATGTGTCCCTCCTACTGCACCACAGGTGTCGTCCATTGTCGAAAAGGTTGGCAATACTCATCGGTTCCATGTCAGCTCTTCCGACAATCCCGGCAATCGTATCTGGTATCGCGAGAACCCACTGCTCAAGATCTCGCGGATCAAAACCGGGGGTGGACCGAACTGGCCATCTACTAAGTACAACATCAACTTGGTAGATGCCCCAGAAGTCATTCAAATCTAACCTGTTATGGTTGGAAGCAGATGACGACATCCTAGACCGCTTTTCTTCACTACCTCGTGCGCTGCGTGTGATTTCTTATAT
>OY978530.1:17305232-17332732 GCA_963854835.1 Megamerina dolium | reverse complement strand
AAATGTTATAATGTTCGGATTCAATATGAGATTGTCTCGTAAAATGTGTCTCAGACATTAAATAGACATCAATTTTTTAAAGGTCTAATAGATTCTAGCTCGTTTTGGTGTTTTTTTAGAACCTGTGTATTCCATTCCACAATTTGTAACATGTCAATCATTGTTTAGTATTGAATTCATTTTGGTTATTCAATTTGTTAAGTATCTGAGTTAAGTTGTTTTCATTACATACTGGGATATTTGGTTTACTGCTTTTTCCAGATTCTTTATAAGGTCACGCTATTATTTTGCGTAACATTATTTCGAGTTTCTATATTTTCGGCACAATTATTTGAAATTTTTTGCTTGGGATTCCTTTTGTCTCGAATTTTTTGCAATTCTTTGGCGACAATATATCCGCAATAGCTTGTGGATATATTGGTCTTGTCTGCAGTTGCAACATTTTGGACTTTCGTCTGAGGGTTTTTGCATACCATGGTACTGTGGCTACCCCTACATTTTACAGATCTTGGTGTTTTACCACAATAGTTTTTGCATGCTTGATAAGTCTTACACTGTGGTATCAGCGTTGAAGCTTTGACAGTCGCAACAGCAACGATTGAGTGGAGGATATGCTCAATTTTATATATTTTTTAATGTCTTCATCTGAATCAAAAGTGACCAGAAACATGTTCAGCGGTTCTTTAGTTTTCCATTTAAGTTTATTAATGGGGTTTATGATTTTAAATCCTTGATTCTTTAGATCAGCAATTACTAATTTTGGGTCGCATGAGTTATACAGGTTTTTAATCGTAATTTTAATCGGGTATGTTTACTTATTTTCGGGAGAATACCAAGACCTGTTGTATTCTGTTAACATTTTAGTTATTGACATTTAACATTTGATAATTGATGGAGGACGAGGCTCATACTTTTCACTATTATTTACTAAAATAGATTTTTCGAAATCAAGAGAGGTTACAGCGCTCGTTGCAGCTATTCTATGTTCAGGCGATCCTCGGCTTTTCGTTTTTTGTTTGGCCTTTTGTTTTTCTGCAGAATCCAGTTGGTTTCTAGCACTAGTTCCTCTTCATCTGTTTCATAATTTAATTTTTCGTTGCAAGTTTTCAAGTTTTAGTTTTCCATTTTCTCCTTTTAGTTGTCGGCAAAATACTTCTAACTAATTTAGCCTTTGATTCAGTTCTAATATTTCAGAATTCCTGCTCACGAATGAATTTGTGGTTTTCCCACCTCCCGGAGGCTAGGATCCATTTATTTCGAAGTGTTACAAGTGATGGTAGTTAAAAGCGAGGAACTGCTTAATCTGTTTATTAGTTAATATAACAACACTATAGTGGCTTTCAAACCGCAGTCCTCATTCTTCGGGTGATATTTTGACAGTTGTTTGTTTATGTTTGCGGCTGACGAAACCTCTTATAAATTTGTGCAGAAATTTTATTTGTTTTTTGTTAAATCTGCGGCGTAATTGCAAAATTTATATGAAATTTAAGAAGATATTTTGTTTTATCAATTGTGCCCCAGTGAAACAATCACGAGTACAAACGAAACGAGTTATATCACTATCGCACTGTAACCGAAAGAGCACATTTTTGTGAATATAAAAAACCATAAAAGTTCAAATTTGCGATCGACATTACTCATTAAATTCGAAATTTTTCTTACAAAATTGGAATTATTTCTTTTTCAAAAATCGATGTTTTTTTCGAAAATAATCACTATTGACCTATAGAAACTTTGGAATCATATTCAAGGCTATACAATTACCTTATCAATGGTAGATAAACATCTTTTTAGAAAATACTTATATATTTTTAATATTTTTTTTTAAGTTGATATTTCATGAAATTTTTTCAATATGGATGGCTTTCGATAGAAATACCTGTTCGTCTGCAAATTTAGTTTCGCGACCATCAGTATTTTTGGAAAAAAGTGTTTCATGATAGCCGGCTTTCTGCCGGGCGCAAAAAAAACAACAACCCTAATAGGTCCGATGCCGGCTTCGCGACCATCAGTTTTTTTATAGAATTAGAAAAAAATGATAATTATTACTAAAGGGTTATCCATTTTGCGGTTTCAAAAGTAAATGTAAATAAAACACATATAAAATATTTTTATCATGATATTTCTTTTTTATTATAAAGTTTGAACGTTGACATTATGTGTGAAATACTACATCATTTAAATGACCACCACGCGAATTGTTGCAAGCATCGATTCTTTTGAGGTAATTTTCGACCACTTTTTGACACATATTGGGCGGTATCTCAGCCATAACGTGACGAATGTTGGTTTTTAGGTGCTCAAGAGTTAAAGGTTTATCTGCATAAACACGGTCTTTCGCGTAGCCCCACAAAAAAAAGTCAAGCGGTGTCAAATCGCATGATCTTGGTGGCCACTTGATATCGCCACGACGAGAAATTACGCGGCCAGAAAATTTCTCTTGCAATAAAGCCATATTCGCTCGAGTTGTGTGGCATGTGGTACCGTCTTGTTGAAACCACATATTCTCTAAGTCGTATTCTTCAATAGCAGGCAAAAAAAGTCGGTTATCATATAACCATAACGTTCCGAATTGACGGTGACAGTCGTTCCATCGTCGTTTTCGAAGAAGTAAGGTCCAATCACACCTCCGGACCAAAGAGCGCACCAAGCAGTGACTTTTTGTGGATGTAGTGGCCTCTCTTCAATAACTGAGGATTCTCAGAACCCCAAATACGACAATTTTGTTTGTTAACATACCCACCGAGTGAGAAATGTGCTTCGTCGCTGAAGAAAATTTTGTTCGAAAAATCGCCGTCCACCGCCTGTTGTTCAAGCACCCATTCGACGTATCTACAACGTTGTGAATGGTCAGCTGGCTTCAGTTGTTGTGTGAGCTGGATTTTATATGGATGTAGGTGTAGATCCAAATGCAAAATACGCCATAATGTGCCGTAAGACAGTCCTAATTCCTGAGAACGACGAGGAATCGACACATTTGGGTCTTCGGCAACACTTTCACTTACAGCAGCGATATTTTCGGTGGTTCGAGCGAAACTATGATGCACAGGCCTTACAATATCTGTAACCGATCCAGTCTCTTCATATTTCTTCACAATTTTGCCAATTGCTTGCGTAGTTGGACGATTATGTAAACCATAATCTCCTCTTAAAGCACGATATGTGGCTGTGGCAAAATCACCATTTTTGTAGTAGGTTTTTACAATTTTAATGCGTTGTGCGATAGTTAAGCGATCCATTTTCGCAAATGTCAGACTTTGAACTGAAAAAGGAAGAAATTGTTTTAACAACTCAGTTTGACTGATGTCGAATTCTAGCCCTATACTTTTGAAACCGCGAAATGGATAACCCTTTATAATATATTATACTAATTTTCTTTAAATTGTTTTACTTACATTTATGATGAAATTGTATAGCCTTGAATTCGGTTCTAAGTTTGTATAGGTCAATTGTGATTATTTTAAAAAAAAAAAACATCGGTTTTCAATTTACAAATTTTGATCATAACTTTTAAAATGTTCGAAATAGGTTATAAATGTTATATATCACTGAAAAGGTATTAAAAAGACCTTTCTTCCCATATTTATTGAGTATCTTCGGTCGTAAATTTGAAATTTGATCTTCATCCACGCCTTATATGGGCGTTAGCGAGAAAAAATTTTTGGTTTTATATATTCACAAAATAAAATATATTCACAAAAATAGGCTCTGTACGAAAAAAACATTTTGTTTGTTTTCTTTTAATTGGGCTATTCTGCACTTAAGCCAAATATTGTACAATTTAGAAATTTTTAAGAGTGCGTCTTTAATATCTAAGGTAGTTTGGACCCATTTTAGAAAATTTAGCAAAATATGTTAGAAAATATTGCTTGTTGGTAGTAAAAATGTCAACGTGAAGAATTTCTCCTGGGAGATATGGAATGGGAGTCGTGTCAATACCTGGGTTTGGTGGTTTGCTTTGATACTTATTTTCCAAACAGATTTTGCAGTTTGCAATAACCGATTTCAAGCATCTTTTAATGTTTTAGAAATAATATATCCGAAAAACACTAAGTCAATATATGCATGTTCTTGATTCCGTAAAGATAATGCAGCTAGATGCTCACTCTCATTAGTTACATAATTTTGTTTTGTGGTCGAAAAAGTTTGAGAAGTCATGGTGATAGCATGTCCATTTTCGGACAATACCGCACCCAATGCGCTCGAGGAGGCATCCGTCGTAATCTCAAATGGTCGCTGATAGTCAGGATAGTAAAGACGTATATCTTCTAAAGGTGATATTTGTTTTAATTTTTCAATGGTTTGTAATTCGTCGGGGTCAAGGACAATTATAACATGTTTGGATCTTTGAGCTCTAACTAGTTCATTTTCACCGCAAAAGTACTTTGTTATGGGCTTAGCGATGGTGGAACTGACTGCAGTTGCTTGGCTATAGGTTATCCTATCCGGAATGGTTCTTTCGTTGGTCTTCCGATAATCGATAACCTTTCCTAACTTCGGATTCCAATTTTCATCTAAACCTTTTTTGGACACGACAGGAATCCGAGAGTTGTATGGCGAGCAAGATTCTCTAATTACACAATAATTTAAAAGTGTTTTTATTTCTTGGTTAACAAATGGAGTAACCGAAATAGGGTTGGGATAACTTTTGCTGAAAACGGGCTCTTAAGTTATTGTGCGAATTCGGCCTTTAATATTGGTGTTATAAGGTAGTGATCTATTAGGGTCACCAAAAGCGTTTATATTTCTCTGACCAAATTTGGATTGAAGGTTATTTTGAGAAGAACAAAACCTAGGATACCGTCAAACGTGCTTAAATTTGAAAGCAAATAAAAAAAACGTTGAGGTATGTGAATACAAAGAGATGCCAAAAATGATATTGTTTTTGCCTTGACAAATGTTCAACAATCAAGAATATATTTACAAACAAACAGCTTTCACTTATGCACTCTATACCTTGTGTACTGGAGTTTTACCAGTACATCTACCTTGATAAAGAATGCAGCGTTTATTGGAGAACCGATTTCTAGAAAACAGAACGAATGATGTCTTTTGTTATATGCGGAGCTTGAATCAAGGCTCTTGCAAGAGCTGGAATCGTGAATCACCAAAAGCGTTTATATTTCTCTGACCAAATTTGGATTGAAGGTTATTTTGAGAAAAACAAAATCTAGGATACCGTCAAACGTGCTTAAATTTGAAAGCAAATAAAAAAAAACGTTGAGGTATGTGAATACAAAGAGATGCCAAAAATGATATTGTTGTTGCCTTGACAAATGTTCAACAATCAAGAATATTTTTACAAACAAACAGCTTTCACTTATGCACTCTATACCTTGTGTACTGTCTTTTGTTATATGCGGAGCTTGAGTAAAGGCTTTTGCAAGAGCTGGAATCGTGAATCAGTTGATACAAAATTTTTAGCTCTTCACAGCATTATGGCGGTTATTCAATGAAAACTTCAAAAAATTTGAGCAAGCGCGCTAAGGTTGTATCTTCCGATACATCGAGCAATTTCGCTTAGTAATATTCACGTGGTGCATGTGAATATTCTGTGAATTCACTGGAGGGTTACTTGAACGCCTGGGAGGATCGGTCGGGAGGTTGCCGAGAACTACTTCGAATGTTTCAGATTCCAATGTCTGAAAACGTTCGGTTAAGAAGGAATAGAAAACTCTCCATGGAGGGATCTTACGCTTGTTCTTGACTGACTGCTCCCGTAGACACAGGGTGGTGTCGGGGAGTTCCGTCGAACACATACAAACAAAAATTTTATCCCAATAACTGGTATCGATGTTCAATTATTGCAAATTTGTTATACAATCCTTAATAGATCACTGTAAGCGCTTTATGTTCGCATCAGTTTCTTGAACAACTCGCTGCAAGAAGAGAGCTTTTAGCTGAATATTGACGAGAATTTGTTTGTTTTCATACTTCTCCTCCACGCAATGAGGAAGCCATCATTGGTCAACGGAGTTGACTACGATATTGTAAGGTTCTTCTAGAGTTTTCTGAAGCAGGTTATATAATTTCTCGACGAGTGATAACCGATCGTTGTTTTACAATAACGCGGTGAATATATCACGGAAGCTAGGCCACGATACATAGTCTCCGGAAAAACATGCGGTATCGCATGGTAAAAGTTAAATATCGGGGAAAGAACACTGCTGAGCGTGTATCTCTTTGCGGGCGCATATGCAACAACGGGAGACAACTTGATCACGGTCAAATCGTGAAGGTGCGCGTTAATGTTTGCAGACAACGAACGTAAGAGATTTTACAATTTTTAAACTTCATTTTAATTTGTTCCATATCAGTGACTTCCTGCGAGATAATGGACTGATATGTCAATTTTAGATCACTCCATACCGACTCGTATTTCTTCTTTTGGTCTTCGAGCGCATATGTGCTATAGTGTCCGTATTTATCAATTGGAAATATGTATCGGTTTAACATGTACTTGGGTGCCATAGCTCAGTGGTTATTGTGTTGGCTTTCTGATCTGTAGGTCGTGCGTTCAATCCCCGGCTGAAGCATAACAATTTTAATATTGAAAGACAGACATCGGTGGAGCAGCCATCTTAACATGCTAAGAAAAGAAGTACGGAAACTATGTATACAATAAGGAAATAAGAAAAGCCAAAAGGAATCCTTCACACGCTTCTGCGAGGACGTGAACGACGCGAACTCAAACTGCAAGCTACAGAAGATTCTCTCAGTTGATAAACCCTGTCCGATTGGATCATTGACTAACGAACAGTGGTTAACCACTAATAGTGCGCAAGACACATTGACTCTGCTCACTAAAGTTCACTTTCCGGGGTCGGTAAAAATAGACAGTAACCCCGACCAAAACAATTATAATATTTGGCAGGCTCACTGCCCCAATAAAGGGGACTGGAAATTGTCCAATCTTATCTGCAAACGTTCGATTGTAGAGTAGGCGATAGAAACATTCCCCCGTATAAGCCGGCGGGAAAAGAGAAAATCTTCCCGGCGCTTTTACAGAGAGGACTGGACAGTCTGTGGCCCATCGTATCGAAATTATACGCACGCAGTTTGGCTTCTAGTTATATTCCGAAGGCTTAGAGAACAGTGAATGTTATCTACCTCCCCGAAGCGGAAGAACCAAATAAAAAATAACAAAAATCAGTCAGATCAGTAAGCCTGATATCGTGTATACTTGAAGGAATGGAAAAGTTTATAGAGATATATCTCAGTAATGAAATCCTTATCTGAAATTCTCTGAGCATACACCAACATACTTATTGAAAAGGTAAATTTACGGAAACCCCCCTATCTGCCCTAGTCAACAAAATCGAAAAAAACGCTCGATGAAAAATAAATCTGCATCGTAGGCTTCTTAGACATAGAGAGGGCCTGCAACAACACCACCTATAAAGCTATAGAATCAGTTTTGGAGGTATTTCAAGGACTAACTGTACTTAACAGATGGATTTCCATGATGCTTAGAAGTAGGCTAATAGAGTCCGACTTAATAGGTATTGGGATACTAGCTAGGATAGTCCGGGGGTTTCCCCAAGGGGGCGTACTATCTCCTCTACTCTGGTCCATAGTCATCAACGGATTAATCCACACTCTCACGAAACAAAGATATGATGTGATTGCCTATGCTGATGTCATACTTATTGCAGTTAGAAGCAAATATGGGCATACCGTCTCTGATCCACTACAAGATGCAAAAGGTTTGTAGAAAACTGGTGTGTCAGTTAGAGTTTATCTGTAATCATGATAAGACAACAATTGTTCCTTTTACACTTAAAATGAAGTATGACCTGAGACCAATAAAGGTCTTTGGCAAAGAAGTAGGCTTCGTAAAAGAAGCCAAATATCTTGGGGTAACTCTAGATAGTAAATTGAACTGGAAACTGGATTTGTAAACGAATCTGTGGTAAAAACTGAAGAATGAAGCCGATATGACTTCACAAAATTTATACCCTTGTTATCCTCCCAGTAATTAACTCCTGCCATTGGATTTAACCTTATAAATGAATCTGAACATTAGTACATATACATTAGTACATTAGTTAAACATAGGAGATGAGACGAGAGCTTTTGGATGCCTCTTGACTTAATGCCTCCGCGATATATCTTTAACAGGAAATATAAGACTCACGTCCCAAACAGGATAGACTGGGATAACTCAAAAATCAGTCTTACCTGTGATGACATTGTATGGTACACTGATGGATCTCAATACCCAAATATGCGTCAATCTTGACAGCTTAGCAACCGTTTTTCAAGCGGAAGTCTTTGCTATGAATCTATGTACCAGGGAAATTCTTCACCTTTGTCCCTATGGGAAAAGAATTATTATTGTGTCGGACAGTCAGGCTGCAATAGAAGCCTTGCATGCATTTAACTCTAGGTTTGTATGGGAGGCAGCTGATCTTCTCCAACAACTATCAGCTTTCTTTCTGCACACTCAATCAAGAACTCAAAATACCTTTTGAATTTCAGCAGAGCAGAATTAAAACTTATGACAGGTATAATTAGTGGACACTGTCTGCTAAACAAACATAAAACCCATCTGAAATTGACAGACAGTGAATTATGTTGATTCTGTATGGAAGATGATGAGACATCCATACACCTAATCACAAAACGTCCAGCCCTTGTCCATGTGAGGAAACAAAAACTTGGGAGGGAACTATTACAGACAACCTATCTGTCTGAACTTGAACTCACAAGAATCAAAACGTTCTTTGAGAAAATAGGAGGATATAATCTCTTCTAGTATTAAACTCGGGTATGGCACAATAGTTCCGAGCCAACGCAGTGTCATAGACAGCAAGTGACTAGCCCTCACTAACCTAATCTAATATCGAAAAGATTTTTCTTTCGTATGGTACCCACCTGTCGGCAAGCAATTGGGAATTCTTTCGGCAGTAACAATTTTCCATGGAAAAGCCTCTAAAATAACTCTGTGAGAAAGCTCAGAAAAAGCGATGTCACAAGAGTTCTGCCGTTCGGAACCGGCTAAAATAAGTATGTTTCTTCCAATACTGTTCAAAATTTAATACACACAACAGTAATGGAAAAGAAGCTCGGCCAAAGAATCCTTCGGGGCTTCAAGTGCCACATATTTATACAATTTTTTTTATATACATTCTGTCAAATAAGTACCCGGAAATCGGAAATTCTCATTTTTACTTTTCCCTCTGAGAATATTTAAAAAAAAAAAATTTCCCAGGTTGGCACAAATGTCAGCCACTATTCTGTGAATTTTTATTGCTATGTGTCATTTAGTTTGGTTACGGAGTCATTAGGAACAAGTCAACCTTTTGTGTGCGTTGCGATTTCTTCTCGCCCCTCTTTGAACGATTTATACCAATCGTAAACTTGAGTATTCGACATGGCTGAATCACCAAATGTTTTTTTTTCAACATTTCCAACGTCTTGGCACAAGAAATTTCGTTTGAAACATAAAATTTCACACAAAATCTTTGTTCGATATTTTTATCCATAGTAAAAATCGCAGCGGCTTAAGCCAGCACCGTTTGGAGCTAATTCAATTCCTTGAATCCAGCCAGATCGACATAATGATGATATCTGAGACCCATTTCACTGACAAAAATTGCTACAAAATACCATATTACAAACTGTACACCACAAATCATCCGCATGGTAAGGCACTCGGAGGAACTGCCATATTGATAAAAAGCAGAATAAAACATCATGTTCTCGAAGATTTCAGTAGCGTCTATTTGCAAGCAACATCTATATGTCTGGAAGAATACATCTCTAAGCTAGTAATATCTGCGATATACTGTCCCCCAAGATACAGTATTACCGAACAGCAATATGAAGAATTTTTCTCAACTCTTGGTAACAAATTCTTGGTTGCTGGCGATTTCAACGCCAAACACACTCACTGGGGTTCCCGCTTAATAACTCCGAATGGCAGAAGACTATGTTCAATCATCACTAACCACGGCTACGATGTTATTTCAAATGGTCAACCGACATATTGGCCGACGGACGAGGAAAATACTCGACCTCATAGACTTTGGAGTCGCCAAAGGTTTGCAGGTGGAAAATATCTCCACAGAGTGTAATTATGATCTATCATCTGACCACTCACCCACGGTAATATCTATAAAATCACCAAGCCCACAAGGCAATTGCGTTAGAAAGAAAGTAAACTGGTTAAAATTCAAGAAATATATAAATTCCCATCTTCCTCTGAGTACTGTATTAAGAAATGGACACGATGTAGACTCAGCACTCGAAAAATTCAACCAGCTGCTCCCATTAGCTCTCAGCTCAGCCACCTGCACAAAGGTATGCAAGAGGTCAAACTATAGCCCATACACACCAGCCGACATTGAATTGCTAGTAAGACAGAAAAGAAGACTCCGAAGGCAATGGCAAGAATTCAGATCACCGAATCTGAAAACACAGCTACAGCACTGCACTCGAAAGTTAAAGCAAGCCTTAAAAAATAAAAACAACAAAGAGTTAGAAAAACTGATTCCGCCATCCGTTTGAGTGACGGTAATTGGGCTAGAAGCAACTGTGAGAAGGGTTTGGCTGGGTGTTTACACCCAATCCACCCTCTTCACAGTCCTCATTACCAAAATTAACTTCTCAACCTTGCTCAATAACGCTCAAAATTAAAAAAAAGGACATATTCAAAGCAATTTATAAAGATTTAAACCCAAAAAAATCACCTGGTCCAGATAAAATTACCGGTAAAATGATAAAATAGCTACCTCCGGCTTCAGTAATTCATCTCATGCACATTTTCAATGCTATCCTTCGTATTAAACATTATCCCAAATGCTGGAGAACTTCAAAAATTATTATGATACCAAAACCAGGAAAAGACCCTACAAAAGTTGCATCGTACAGACCTATCAGTCTCCTGCCTCTACTCTCTAAAGTATTCGAAAAGCTACTTGTCACGAATATAACTCCATTTATTAATCTCAACCAACTGATTCCTCAACATCAGTTTGGATTTAGAAAACAGCACGGCACAATAGAACAAGTCCACCGCATTGTAACTGTGATAAGGAACAATTTTGAAGAAAAAAAGTATTGCTCAGCTGTCTTTCTTGATATCACTCAAGCTTTCGATAGAATATGGCACGATGGCCTTATTTACAAACTTGGGCGTTTTGGGCCCCTTACTGTATCTCTTATACACTACAGATATGCCCAGCAATAATTATACATTTATATCGACCTTTGCAGATGATACGGCAATATTGAGCTCTCGCTCTAACCCCATAGAAGCTACTAAACTCCTGCAGACTCATACCGATTCTCTCGAAATCTGGCTAGCAAAATGGGGTACATGTAACCTTCACGCTAAGGCCAGATACATGTCCCCCACTTAAAATTAATGGCCAATCAGTTCCACAATGTCCCTCAACAAAGTACTTGGGTATTCACCTCGACAAAAGGCTGACCTGGAAAAATCACATAGAGGCAAAGAAAACTCAGATCAAGCTTAAAATTAATCAGTTATGGTGGCTGTTACACAAAAGATCAAAGTTGAATCTTGAATACAAAGTGCTATTATATAATGCAATCTTGAAGCCAATCTGTACTTATGGTATTCAGTTTTGGGGCACCGCATCTCTCTCAAATATCGAAAATTTGCAGCGAATACAATCCAAGTGTCTACGAATTATTGTAAACGCGCCTTGGTATATGAGGAACGTTAACATCCATCGAGATTTAAATGTACCCACAATTTCTGAGGAAGTTGCAATGTCCTGCAGAAGCTACATTCAAAAATTACACAGTCATCCTAATCCCCTTGCTAGGCAATTGTTGCTGAGCACGGGGCATCGTCTATTAAAAAGAAAAGACACACTGAATATGCTGTGAAATTGCTATACCTCGCGACTTAACAAATTGTGATGGAACGTTGGGAATATCACATAATTTTAGTTAGTTTGTAAGATTTGATCGCTTATTGTTAGTTTCTAAGTAATTTTATAAAGATCCAATAAATAAAGCTTGGAAAAAAAAAATCTGCACAATTAGAAACTACATGATTTGAATGCAGTGGAAGATCAGCAATTTATATCAATTAAAGGAATGGTTCTAGAACACACCCTTGAGGAACGCCAGCCATTATATCAACTTCTCTTGATGTAAAAGAATTGTAACTTAATTTAAATAAGGGAGATACTGCGTTATCTTATACACAAGACCCTCGTGCCACACTTTATCAAGAAGAAAGAACCTTTATCAAGAGGGAAGAATTTTTTGTTCATAAATGTGGTGTTAATCTCTTTGGCGATCCTGTGCACTTGTTCAATAGTGCCATGACCTTTTCTAAATCCAAATTGGTGATTCGGTATAACTTTATTTTGTGTAACAATTGACATGATATGATGCAGCAGTATTTTCTCAGAAATTTTTGAAAAATGGGGTAGAAGACTGATAGGTATATATGATGACAACACAGTTGTTTCTTTTCCAGGTTTAGAAATTATTATTATTTTTGAGATCTTCCATTGTTTTGGGAAGTAGCCATAACGAAGAATATCGTTAAAAATCACCGTAAGAAACATAATAGCTATGTCAGGTAGTTGTTGAATCAGTTTATATATATACATATATATATACACATATATATATATATATATATACATATATATATATATATATATATATATATATATATACATATATATGTATATATATACATATATATATATATATATATATATACATATATATATATATATATATATATATATATATATATATATGTAGCACTAAAAGCCCCAAAGCGCTCATTGGCCGAGCTTCTCTTCCACTGCTGTTGTGCGTCTTAGATTTGGACAGTATTAGAAGGGACCTACTTATTTTAACCGGTTCCGAACGGCAGAATACTTGTGACATCACTTTTTCTGAGCTTTGTCACAGAGTTCTTTTAGAAGCTTTTTCATGGCAAGTTGTTACTGTCGGAAGAATTGCCAATTGCTTGCCGACAGGTGGGTACCGTTCGAAAGAAAAATCTTTTCGATATTAAATTTGTTATGCATCAGCCAGGGATTGAACCACGACCTACAGATCAGAAGGCCAACACACTAAACACTGAGCCACGGCACCCACGTTGAATCATTTTACCCGCTATATTATCGTGGCCAGGACCTTTTTTAAGGTTTGAATTCACACGAACTGCTTCTTTGACGTCGTTTTAACGTAAAATAATATGATTTTGAACTATATGCGGAATGGTCATAGTTGGTTAGAAATTTGTAATTTCTGGGTTTGGTTGAAATACACTTTTCAAGTGTTTGGTTAGAATGCAGCATTTTTCTTCATCAGCGTTCGCCCAGGTTCCATCAGCTTTTCAAAGTGGCGGTTGTTTATCTATGGGAGACTTAAATATTTTTGCAGCTTTCCATAAAGAAAAATTATTTCCTTTTTGAGGGTCAAGCCTTTCTAGGTATTCATTAACTGTTCGATTTCGGTCTTCATACAGTGCTTTTTTAAGAGCTTTTGTAGCTCTGTTTAATTTCTGTTTCGAGTTTGGAGATCTGGTTCTTTGCCATTTTCGCCTAGCTTGCGTTTTGGTTGCTATGAGACTATCGATATCAGATTGGAAAGTGATAATAGAATTAGCTGAGTGGTTTTTGCTCTTAAACGATCTACTGCATTATCTATTTCCAGTGGCGAACTAAGATATAAATCGGTGATTATTTTCTATTTTTATGAAGGTATTGTCCCTAGAATCGTCATGTGGCTTTATTTATGTGAAAAGGTTCTGGCGAAGCGCTCGGAAAGTCAACAAATCAATAGTAGTTGAAGCTTACTGCCGTAAAGGTTTCTTTGTGCGGGACTTCTTTTATTGTTTGTGGCATCAATAAGCTGAATAAGATAATCAAAAAAGAAGTGTCCGTTCATAACATTCATAATAATGGTACATTTATACTAGGTCGGGTGTGGCATCTTTACGTTAAACGTTGGGGCATGTCAAACATTTTGAAACTATGATATAAATATGAAAACAATAATTCAGTTCATAATGGAAGAGAAGCTCGGCAAAAGAGCCCTTCGGGGCTTTAAGAGCCACATATTTATTTAGCAAAAGCACACTAGTCCTGGCCACTAAACCACTGGAAATAAAAAAATCAGCGCATGTCAGCAAACATTTCATGATCACCATAACAAGACACTTGCTCCTAAGGTGCTTACTAGAGCTACGACTTCAGCTTCAGCAGCCTTATCCCTTTTGGATTCACTCGATTTATCAAAGTTGCTGCCATCAATGTAAAGGTTCCCCCTAAACTAATTAGTGGGTCTCTCCGTACATAACGGGAGCGAGCTGCATGCAGGATTATTGAAAATCTCGGCGGCGTCCCCGCATCAGAACCCTCAGTAAGAGAAAAAGAATCTCTTGAGTAGGCGAGGAACATTGTCGGTGAAGGCGAATTGCCCGTTTTTCAGGACATGACAAAAAACCACTTTTTCCTTGACGTCGTTGATAAAAACCATGAAGATGGAGCACTGCCGTTTGGGCAATGGCGTCAGGTGGATATAAGTCTTCTACGGATAGGCAGGAATATTCTAGATAATAACCCTAGCCCCGTCGTTTGCTGCAGAGATGCTAAATGGCATCAATGACGCACTAAACTAATGTCCTGCACGGACAAGCGATCGAAAAATCTCTTTAGAGCGGCCATCACGCATGTTGGAGAGGTCTGGCCTAACATATTGCTTGAGGCTGTTCCTAAGGACCAGATCCCAAAAGGCTGAGGTCAAGCGCCTGGATTCCAGCAGAGCCGTCAGATCCTGAAGAGATCTTGGATTATATACGGCTCGAAAACCCCTCCCTTCATACAGACTATTAAAGGGTAGTGAAGGTTAGAGAAGCCAAGAAGAACAGCTCAAGGCAGATCGTTGTGGTCTTGAATGAGCAATCCTTGGCACCTTTTGCCAAACAGAAGGGGGTGATAAGCTATGGCTTCTCCCAAGTCACCACGAAAGTCTATGAAACAGACGAACGAAAAGAAGGCCCAAAGCGAGGTGATACGAAAAAAAGTTCTGCCCCAATGGAGAACATATCATGTGACAGAGACAGTGACACACTGTCAACGTCTGAATTGGCTGGCGACTTCTTCCGAAATGTGGAATTCAGCACAGCGGATAATGACGACCTCCTAAGCTGCGAGGCTGAGTACACTGATACGACGGTTATCGAAGCGTCTCAATTATCGAACGCAAAGGAAGATGTTCAGGGTGGTTTAGATTAATCTGCAGCACTCTAAAGCAGCTTCCGCTGTTCCGCAAGGTGCTTGGACTAAGTTCTCCAATCTATGGATTATACTAGGCTCAACACGTAGGTAAGCTTTGGTCATGTCTTTTAGTGATTACAAGGATACTGTGACCACTGCGTTGGACTATCTATCTCATATATATTGGTTGATGTCTGCGTATATGGCTGACGACCATACTGAACCCCCACCGCATCCACAGTAAAAAAGGCAGTTCGGGAGGTGAAGAAACGCGAGACTAATCTGCTGATGGGAGCCGACGACAACGCGCACCATTTTATCTGGGGCAGTTCGGATATAAACGATCGAGGTATACCACTTTTTGAATAAATTATTAGTTAAAATTTGACTATCTCAAACATGGGTACAGAAATGACCATTATTACCTGTATTAGGTTTTAGACATCACCGTTAACAAATGATTCTTCGAACTCTGTAGTTAGGGAATGGGATACCGATAACAGGCGCTACCGCAATGTGGCAATGTGGCTTCATCGATAGTCAAGCCGTCAATAAATATCTCACAGGAATATTTGGCAAACATTCTGAATAGGGAAATCCATTTATCTCATCAAGCAGGGATTCCACTTACAACATGCAGGCCAATATTTTGGCGTAAGTGCACCCTCCCTTGGGGCTGCCGCATAACCTAAGCTAACCTAATTCAGTTAAGTTAGTTTCAAGTTAAGGGTTATTTATTTTATAATAGATTAATGTAAGAATAGGGTAAGTAACGGATGTTTTTGGTTTTTTGCTGCATGAAACTTTTGGTTAAGGATATTTATGGTTTGCCAGATGAAAACTGTCAAACTGTTCAGTAAAATTTGCAATTTCATCTTGAATTGGTTTACGCCAGAACAACGCTTCCAAATTCGGGAACTTTGTTTTCAAAAAAATAATTCTGTTAGCGAAGTTCATTCGTCCATTTTATGGTCGACATAATTTCTGGTTGAACGGTTATGTTAATAAACAAAATTGGCGTATATGGAACGAAGATAATCTTCAAACTGTCATTGAACCACTATTACATCCATTAAAATTTACTGTTTGGTGTGGTTTGGGCTTCAGGGTTTCTGTTGGGTCTTTCTGTTGATCTATAAATGCTAACTACGTATATGGTTATATATAGGTGTGCCAGAGTAGCTATTTCCTCGCCACTAACTGGATTGTAATAGCACAAGAACGATGTACGTGTTGTAAGAAGTCGTACATGCTCATGCATACATACAAGCTTTATTTGCATGTGATTCACTTTTATTTAAAAATATAATTCAAGTAATTCTCTTTTAACGCTCCAATATTATAATATATCGTAGATTATCGTAGTGGGTAGAACGGTGCTGAAAAAATGGTGGTGGTGGTAGTGGTACCCAGGTTGGAATCGCTGCGAAATATAGGTAAATTGTAAAGTAATGTGAATTATGGGTATAATATATGTGAAATATAATGTAAAGGGTTATCCATTTTGCGGTTTCAAAAGTAAATGTAAATAAAATACATATAAAATATTTTTTATCATGATATATATTATATTATAAAGTTTGAACGTTGACATTATGTGTGAAATACTACATCATTTAAATGACCACCACGCGAATTGTTGCAAGCATCGATTCTTTTGAGGTAATTTTCGACCACTTTTTGACACATATTGTGCGGTATCTCAGCCATAACGTAACGAATGTTAGTTTTTAGGTGCTCAAGAGTTAAAGGTTTATCTGCATAAACACGGTCTTTCGCGTAGCCCCACAAAAAAAGGTCAAGCGGTGTCAAATCGCATGATCTTGGTGGCCACTTGATATCGCCACGACGAGAAATTACGCGGCCAGAAAATTTCTCTTGCAATAAAGCCATATTCGCTCGAGTTGTGTGGCATGTGGCACCGTCTTGTTGAAACCACATATTCTCTAAGTCGTATTCTTCAATAGTAGGCAAAAAAAAGTCGGTTATCATATGACCATAACGCTCCGAATTGACGGTGACAGTCGTTCCATCGTCGTTTTCGAAGAAGTAAGGTCCAATCACACCTCCGGACCAAAGAGTGCACCAAGCAGTGACTTTTTGTGGATGTAGTGGCCTCTCTTCAATTACTTGAGGATTCTCAGAACCCCAAATACGACAAATTTGTTTGTTAACATACCCACCGAGTGAGAAATGTGCTTCGTCGCTGAAGAAAATTTTGTTCGAAAAATCGCCGGCCACCGCCTGTTGTTCAAGCACCCATTCGACGTATCTACGACGTTGTGAATGGTCAGCTGGCTTCAGTTGTTGTGTGAGCTGGATTTTATATGGATGTAGGTGTAGATCCAAATGCAAAATACGCCATAATGTGCCGTAAGACAGTCCTAATTCCTGAGAACGACGAGAAATCGACACATTCGGGTCTTCGGCAACACTTTCACTTACAGCAGCGATATTTTCGGTGGTACGAGCGAAACGATGATGCACAGGCCTTACAATATCTGTAACCGATCCAGTCTCTTCATATTTCTTCACAATTTTGCCAATTGCTTGCGTAGTTGGACGATTATGTAAACCATAATCTCCTCTTAAAGCACGATATGTGGCTGTGGCAGAATCACCATTTTTGTAGTAGGTTTTTACAATTTTTATGCGTTGTGCGATAGTTAAGCGAACCATTTTCGCAAATGTCAGACTTTGAACTGAAAAAGAAAGAAATTGTTTTAACAACTCAGTTTGACAGATGTCGAATTCTAGCCCTATACTTTTGAAATCGCGAAATGGATAACCCTTAACAATTAATTAATTGTTAATTGCTACCACTACAATTATAATTTAATTAATGGTTAATTTCAGTGGTAACAATTAACAATTAATTAATTAATTGTGATTTTCTGCAATTAACAATTAATTAATTTTAAATTTTGTTTTTAATTTAATTGAACTATTTAATAACAATTAAAAATGCCTGCTGTATAGGCCTGGGTCGGGAACAGGTGTCATAACGAAATGTGTGACAAAGCTATTGAAATACGATATGTTATTGAGTTTTCCACTGACATTTGTTGATAGTGGAATCGTCGTTGTTGCAATTGCTATGGAGTAGGGTAGAGTAGAATTTTCAAAATCTTGTGACACTTTCAGTTTATTTCCATATAATCAGGTTAATTGTTATTTTTAATTGTTCATATAAGAATTAAAAGTTAATTTTTTAAAGAATTAACAAGTTGATTGAAAAATTAATTGATTAAAGCCCAATAAAGTTGTTTAGTGAAAAAATATTTGTGGAAGGAAATTGTTTACACTTACTCTTAGTTTTGATATAATATTTTATAATTGACGTTAATTTTTTTTATCCAGATTCGACTTCAATAGAGTTATGTGCACTATTTTGCAGTATGGTCCATTTGTTCTTTTTTCCAATGTAGGAAACAAGTCTTTTCAATGAATGCAAATGTTGATTGACACAAAGTTTTTATTTTTGCATTGCAGTAGTTTTGTTTAAAGGATTCTTGTATTTCTTCTAATAGGCTTTTGTATATTTCAAAATCAAGTTTTCAATGAGTGGAGTGAAAACAAGGAAGAACACATTTCTCATATCATGTACACGAATTTTGGCATATGTTGTTGTACCAGGAGAAAGAGAAATAACATGCGACTTGTTTCTTGCCGAAATGGTTCTAGTTACCACACAATTCCGTTCTTAGAATAAAAAGTTTATCAATATTAGTACTTAGATTATTTGGATGACTTGAACTATCACTATCAGAGCCGCTATTCTGCGAATATATGCTATTGTAGCTATGATGAAAGCTTTCCGGTTGACCTTCTTCATCTCTGGTAACAGAAAATTCGCAATTGTGATCGTAACTTTAATTTACAATGCTTCGATTTCTTCATCGATTATATGTATATTGGTATATATTCCATATTAAAAGCTACAAGCTTCTGCAACATGGTCTTATATTGCACATGGGCTAAATTCACACTAAAATTGCGGAAATGGGCTTAAAAAATACATTTTTTGCACAGAATTTATGGAGGCGGCACAAATAAAAAAAGTTCCTAACACAGGGTGCTAAAAACTTATATAAGTCAAAAATTTCTTATCCGATTTTCATAAATAGGGTATATTTGAAAAGGTTATACGTCAAAGAGTATACCACTTTGATTATCTTTATAATAATTTTAAAAGGAATATGGAACGAAATTTTGAAAAATAAAAAGTCTATCAGTTTGAACATAAATTTAGCCCATGTGCAAAATTTGAGCGAAATTAAAGGCCATGTTGCCAGAAATCACCACTTTTTGTCACATTTGATATGGAATGGCTGTATATTGTTCTTTATATTTTTTAATTCTTTATATTAAAACTATAAGTAATCATTGTCGTATTTGTTTACACAGAGACTTAAATGAAGTAATGCAAATGAAATATTTTCCGCCAAAAATTTCCGAAAACATATGTTAAGCACATATGTGTCGAAATCGACAGATGAGGGTGACCAATTCAATTTTCATAAATAAAGTTTTCCATACATAGTATTCTTTAATGTGAACGCTTTTTTAACGTAAAATCATCGTAATGATAGTCAGGAAATTCTGTAATTATTGGATGAGGGCTTTTCTAAAAAATTTTCAAAAAAAGGTCTCATTTGGTCCGTTTTTGGCAAAAGGAGCACATTAAGGTCAAAAATATTTTTAAGATGGATTTACCTAACAGCTGTGGAAACTACATCACAGTGAAGCACACTTTCGGGGGTGAGCCATTCTCAAACGATAGCACTTGACTTCAGTACCAAAAGCTCTAATACCTTTTTGCTCCCCTACGTCACAATTTTTTTTACAGTCATTTATATTTGACTTTTTTGGTCAAAAGTACACTCATGGAATTTGAAGTCATATGTAAAATCACATTAACGATATTTCTTGTCTTGAAAGACCTACATTAAAATTTTCTCGGAACATTTAACCCCCTAACCACCCGGGTGATACCGTATGGGTCATTTTGGGGTTTGTTTTTTCGAAAAATCCCTTAAAAGTCACATTTGGTAGGACGTCACGGGTTAAAGTCTTGCACAAAAATTACTTGTTCTTGCCCACTGGTTTTATAATGTCGTTATATTTTACTTCAAATTTAAGAACATTTTGAACTTCTTATTGGTGACCGTCTGCCATGATATTTTCTAAAAGATCTGTCGGTTACCAGAGTTTTCGTAGCAAACTCAACTTCAATTACGCTTCGGTTAGCACCATAGTCAAGCAGAGCAGTATAGATATTGTTTGCAAGAAGAATTTCGGCATATGGCCTGATTCGTCGTTTCTGTATACCAGTGAAGATATAATTGCCTTTCGGTAAATTTTTTTTCCAACATTTTTTCATGCGACATGTGAAACGGCTGTTTATTAACGGGTTTACTAGCGGGTTATCTTGAAAAATTCTAGCTGTTGTCTGCTGATATTGCTTCAAGCGAATATGATAAGGCTTGATCAGGTGAATACGAATGTACGTCCAGTAAGTTTTTGTGTAAGTCCCCAGGAAGATATACGTATTTTTCCAAGGAGGTTAGGTGATTTAGAATCCACGGCGGTATAGTGTGTTAAAAATTCGTATGGAGGAATTGGAAACCAAGCGAAAGGTACGCGAGAACATCCTTCATATCTGGCCTTCGGGGCTCATTTTAAAAACCCATATGTTAGATAAGAAGGGCACGCTAGAAGAGTTCGTAGATGAGGCCGTAAACACCACCTCAATGTGGTACTCAATGTAAATCTCAATACCAATTCATAGTATTGGAACCGTTACGTTCTCAATACTATGATTTCCTTCGGTGAGCGAATTGCAATTGATGACTATACCTCTCAAATCGTTGAACTTGGTAAATCGAGTGCTCCACAATAGTGAGTCCCCCTTAAAATAAGTAAAGTATGAATACAGATACGTATATTGTAAATAATGAGCTCAAAATAAATATAATTATGTTTAATCATTCCGAACATGTAGAATACGGCAGAGACTACAAAATAAATAGCGTTAAGGAAACGGATAACCATGACGCCACAATCAAACAAGTTTTTCGAATTTCCCGAATAGATGAAATATTAGATCAGTTAGAACATTGCAGATATTTCACTACCCTTGACTTTGCCAGTGCGTACCATCAAGTACTGATGGAAAAGGGGGACAGGAAAAAAAAGGTTTTCAGTACAAACGTTGGACACTATGAATTTTATAGAATGCCTTTCGGTTTGACAAGCGTCCCTGCCACCTTCCAAAGACTAATGAGCCATGTTCTAACAAAACTTCAAGGTATAGATTGTTTTGTGTATTTGGATCACATCGTCGTCTATGGTCCACCTTGACACAACATGAATCGCGTTTACGAAGAGTATTTGAACTTTCACGTAAACATAACTTAAAGATAAATACAGAAAAGTGACAGTTTCTACGAAAAGAGATAATTTACGTAGCTCATAAATGCGCTGAGGAAGACGCATTACCAGACCCTGATCAAGTGGAATATGTTAAAAATATTCCTGTTTCAAAGAATAAGAAAGATGCTCAAGCAATTTTAGCTTTAGAAAATTATTACCAAAAATTTGTTGAGAATTTGGCTAGTATGGCACTGCCAATCAACAAACTATTCAGAAAATACGTAAAATATGAAGGGAAAGAAAAATTTCAGAAAGCTTTTGAAGATTTAAAGCAAGCAATTTGCGCTCCGCTAATTTTAGCTTACCCCGATTTTTTCAAACCTTTTGTGTTAACAACAGATGCCAGCAACGAGGTTGTAGATAAAATTCTATCGCAAGGTGAAATTGTAAAAGATAGACCAATAGCATTTACAAGCAGGGCACTCAGTTATACTAATAAAAGGTTGTACACCATTGAAAAGGAATTCCTGGCCATCGTATGGGCTGCGGCTTATCTATACGGTAGACCGTTCAATATCTACAGTGACCACCAGCGAGGAATTGCAAACCTAAAAGACCAGGTATCTCGTTTTGACGCTTCAGGCATAAACTATCCGAATTTGATTTTGAGATAATTTATAAACCAGGTGAAAGAAATTTAAATGCGGATGCATTCAGTAGAGTAGCACAGCCAAAACCTAAGGTAGTTATGGTGAAGACTCCTTCTATGGCAAAAAACATGCTGAAAACGAAATTATTAAAAAACCTGAAGAAAATTTAGATCTGGATAAGAAAGTAGAAAATACAGAAAACCAAAATGAGGAAGTACTCAGCGATGAAAAGGATATATATCGACGGTACTTCGCAATTTTCACGATTCACGATTCACCGTTAGGGGGACATCAGGGTGCACTGAAAACTTATTTCAGAATTAGAAGGCAATATAAATGGAGGGGTATGCGTAACCAAATTAAAGAATATGTTAAAAGTTGTAAAAAATGTCAAACTAACAAGAGCTAGAGGCTCACGAAAATGCCAATGATATTAACCAATACACCATTTAAGCCATTTGAAAAGGTTTATATGGATATGGTGGGAATTCTCCCAGAAATCACATCGGGAAATAAGTACATTCTTACTTTTCAAGATGATTTTTCAAAATTTTTCATTTGTGTACCTATTCCTGATGCAGAATCTAGCACAGTAGCAAAAGCTTTTTACAACGAAGTTATTACACGGTACAACATACCAAAAATTTTAGTCACAGATAATGGTACAAATTTTACATCAAAATTATTCCCAGGCACATGCAAGATGCTAGGTGTTAAAAAATTACATATAGAGCCATATCACCCACAAGCAAACGATTCTCTAAAAAGAAGTCATAGAACCTTAGCGGAATATCTTAGGAGTTTCGTTAAAGAAGATGGCTCAAATTGAGATCAGTGGTTAGCAGCAACAATGCATGTTTACAATAATACAGTACATACTACAATACAACAGAACGAACACCTTTGAGTATACTATTTGGTTTTAATACTGATATGCCAGCAAATTTGAAAACCAGAAGAACACCGATGTACAAAGCAAAGGACTAACACAAGGTATTAAATTACTAACTACAGAGGTCCCATGAACTAATAAATGAAAATCAGGATAAACCAAAGTAAACTATCAAAAAACAGTATGACACAGGTATCCACCCGATAACTTTCATAATAGAAGAAAAGGTTTTATTAAAAAATTAAACAGTTCAATTTGTTCTGGGTCCTACGAAATAGTAAATATAAACAGTCCAGTAACTACGACTATTCATATCGACATAAATATACCATAATAATTTAAAAAAATCCTTTCCACTAAAATTAAATTAATATTAAATTTAAAGATCTAAGCCACTATAAAAAACGCTGTATATTAAGATACTACGAATATATAACCAAGCGCGCCATCTATGTGTGAGCACATGCGTTTTGAAGCTTCAACCTTCCTCTATTAAATGTCAAAATTTCATGGCATTTGTTTGACATTTAATGTTTATTGACATTCATTTACAAAACACGTGTTCGTTTGATGTTGAAATTTTAACATGGAGCAGAGAGCGGTCATTAAATTCCAGGCAAAAATTGGTAAAAGTGCATCAGAAACATTCGGAATGACGCAGCAAGCGTATGGAGATGCTTGTTTATCAAGATCAAATGTTTTTGTATGGCATAAATGGTTTGTGGATGGCAGAGAGTCGCTGGAAGATGAAATAAAAGAAGGGAGGCCAATTTCAGTGCGGACGCCGGAAGCGATCCAGAAAGTTCGTGATTTTATTACAGAAGACCGCAATGCTTCAGTGAAGGTGATGGAAGAGGCCTTACACATCAACAGAGAAACTATCCGACTCATTCTTCACGAGGATTTGGGCAAAACAAAGGTCTGCGCGAGATTTGTTCCACACACATTGACTGAGAACCAAAAATTGATCAGAGTCAGTCATTCTTGAGACATGGTTGCAGCTGCAGAAAATAATCTAAACTTTCTGAAAACAAAACTGAAATTGAAGTTGAAAGGATGCTTTTTTGATGACATTCAGACCATACAACGGGCTTCGACGAGGGCACTGGAGGCAATTACGAAAAATGAGGTGGAACACTCATTTGAATCACTATTAAATCGATGTAACAAGTGTATTGAATCAGGAGGAGAATATTTCGAATGAATACTCCAAAAAATTAGCAGATATTGTGTTTTAATTGTGTTTTCCAGCGGCAGCCTAAATACATAATTGTCGCTTCTTGTATATGACATCTATGACATTTGTCAACCATATTTAGTTTGTAATATATTGAGTTTTAAACATAATTATTTTTGTTGCATCGAAAATGTCGAAATTTGTGTTAAATTAAGAGCTTTTGCACGAAAAGTGCAGCAGAAGCGCAACGATTTATTGTGGAAGTTTATGGTGAATCTGCTCCAACAGACAAATCAGCGGAGTGGCTTCGACGCTTCAAAAATTGTGATTTCAGTGCTGATGACCTGGTCAGTCAAAAAATTTTAAGATGAAGAATTGGAATATTTACTGAATGAAGACTCGTGCGAAAGGCAAGAGAACTTCCAACATCTTTGGGAGTCACTCAACAAGCTACTGCAAAACGCTTTTAAGCAGAAAATCATGGGTTAAACCCGGCCAACCATCAATTTCAACTGCAAGGCCCAATATTCATCGTTCGAAGTCAATGCTGTGTATCTGATGGGATAATTGGGTGTGGTGTATTATGAACCGAACGAAACCATCACCGAGGATCACTTCCTATAGCAATTGATGAGTTTGAGCAAAGCACTGCAAGAAAAACGGCTGCAATTTGCTGAAAGACACGACAAAGGGATTTTGCAGCATGAGAACGCTCGACCTCATGTTGCAATGCAAGTCAAAACATATTTGGAAACGCTGAAAAGAGAAGTCCGACCCACTCACTTTATTCTCCATACATTGCACCATCTGATTACCGCTTGTTTCGATCAATAGCTCATGGCCTGACTGAGCAGCACTTCCGTTCTTTCGAAGAAGTCAAAAATTGGGTCGATTCGTGGCGCACTTAGAAAATGCATATTTTTTTCGAGATGGTATCTGAAAATTACCAGAAAGATAGGAAAACGCAGTGGCTAGCGATGAACAATATTTTCAATAATGTATAAATTCATATTGTTATTAAAATAAACGCTTGAAAACAGTAATAAACGGACCGAATTAAGTTGTACTACTAATACTATACTTATAATAATAATATTAATAATAATAATAATAATAATAATAATAATAATAATAATAATAATAATAAAATAAATAAATATGTGGCATTTAAAGCCCCAAAGGCCTCATTGGCCGAGCTTCTCTTCCATTACTGTTTTGCGTCTTAAATTTTGGACAGTATTAGAATGGAGCTACTTATTTTAGCCGGTTCCGAACGGCAGAATACTTGTGACATCACTTTTTCTGAGCTTTGTCACAGAGTTCTTTTTAGAAGCTTTTTCATGGGAAGTTGTTACTGTCGGAAGAATTGCCAATTGCTTGCCGACAGGTGGGTACCGTTCGAAAGAAAAACCTTTTCGATATTAAATTTGTTATGCATCAGCCGGGTATTGAACCACGACCTACAGATCAGAAGGCGAACACACTAACCACTGAGCTACGGCACCCATGTATAATAATAATAGTCATACTAATAATAATAATAATAATAATAATAATAATAATAATAACAATAATAATATTCAATAGGCATTTCAATGATCTCATTTATTCAACAACATTTCCTATGTAAGCCTGTAAAAGAATGTCAATAAATTTGGTAATACTTTCGAGTGATTTGTTTCTCTTGCCACTTTAATTGATACTGGATTATAATGGTGTGTGGCGCAAAGTACTATGGGAAAAACGGATTTTTTGGCATTATGTAAAAATGAAGGTATCAACACGAAAATTTAGTTTGTGAATATATTATGGATTCCTATGATGACGTACCAAATTTGGTTAGATTCGGGGAACTATATCATATGAACAACTTAATATACAGTGGCTCACAGCTTATTTCGTACAGTGTATATATTTTTATGTAAATGGCTGTAACATCGAAACTAAAAAACTTATCGATAAGTTTTGAATGTAGATGTCTGTGTATGTGTTTAGTAAACCTAATAAGAAAACGGGGAACCCCAAAAATTGTTCTTTTTGTCATGCAAGAGAGAAAAACTATTGATCAGCTGATTTTCAGCTCACATCTTATTTCGTACACAAACTTCAATGTAAGTAAGTTTCATTCTGCCGCGCAGTTACAAAGTTTTTTTGAATTGTATGAGTTTTTGGACCTTTTTAACTATTATAACAATTTTTATTATTCTTATTTTAAATAGTTAAAGTGCTGTAAATTAAACATTTAGCGTTATGGGTCGTCGTACAACGATGGAACAGCGTAAACTGGTAATTAACCATTTTAGGAAAGGTCAGAGTGTGCGAAAAATTGCTGAAATGACAAATTTAAGTGCCTCAACTGTCCAATACATCATTCAACGCTTCATTCGCGAAAATCGGTTGGAGAACAAGGGCAGAGAAGCACCTAATAAGATTTTCAACGCATCAGACGAGCGTTATATTGTACGAAAAATTAAGAAAAATCCAAAGTTATCCACTCCGAAGTTGGCTGCAGAGGTTCAGCGTGAAATAGGAAAATCATCCAGATCTGAAACTGTCCGACGTGTGCTGCGCAATCATGACTTGAACGGTCGAGTAGCCCGAAAGAAACCATTCATTTCAAAAATGAATATACAACGCCGACTTGACTACGCCAAAGAGCATATTATTAATACTCCTGCGTTCTGGAATACCGTTATTTTCGCGGATGAGTCTAAGTTTAATATTTTTGGCTCGGACGGAATGTCATATGTTTGGCGTAAAGCGAATACCGAGCTAAACAAGGAGAACCTTAAGCCCACAGTGAAGCATGGTGGCGGTAGCGTGATGGTTTGGGCCTGTATGTCAGCAGCCGGAGTAGGTGAATTGGTTTTTATTGAGGGAACAATGGACAAAATGAAGTACCTCGAGATTCTGAAAAACAATTTACTTCAAAGTGCAGACAAACTGGGTTTGCGGGAAGAATTTCGGTACTACCAAGATAATGACCCAAAACATAAATCTGGGATTTGCAATCTTGGCTTATTTGGAACTGCCCACACTTGATGTCTCCACCACCACAGTCATCTGACATGAATGTGATTGAAAATCTTTGGTCTATTTTGGACAATAAAATAAGAACACACAAGATTTCTAATAAGCAAGACCTAAAGAAGGTACTAATGGAGGAATGGAAAAAAATC
>OY978530.1:17242732-17300232 GCA_963854835.1 Megamerina dolium | reverse complement strand
GTGTTCGCCTTCTGATCTGTAGGTCGTGGTTCAATACCCGGCTGATGCATAACAAATTTAATATCGAAAAGATTTTTCTTTCGAACGGTATCCACCTGTCGGCAAGCAATTGGCAATTCTTCCGACAGTAACAACTTGCCATGAAAAAGCTTCTAAAAAGAACTCTGTGACAAAGCTCAGAAAAAAGTGATGTCACAAGTGTTCTGCCGTTCGGAACCGGCTGAAAATAAGTAGGTCCATTCTAATATTGTCCAAAATTTAAGACGCACAACAGTAATGGAAGTGAAGCTCGGCCAATGAGCCCTTTAGGGCTTTAAGTGCCACATATTTATTTATACCCATACCTATTTTCTTTATCACAAATCGTTCACAGTGTTCCAGCTACCCAAGTTAGTGTTGAACAATCATTTTCTTCACTCAAGCTGGTTTTAAGTGATCTTAAACGTAATTTATCACCTGATATTTTGGAAAAAATGTTGTTTCTAAAAATGAATTAATATTTAAATAATTTACGATATATTGAACTGACTTTCTATGTATTTTTAATTTTAAGTAATTGACTGGAAATTTTATTTTATATTTCAGATTATATATTTTTTATATAAGACTATTTGTAATAGGTCAACAACATTTGCATGATTTTCAGAACGAAAAATTTGAAAATTCTACAATGTCTGGATCAGAAAATTTGTTGAAACTATATACTTGTGTATTGTATATTCAGGTGTTAATGTTGTTATTGTTGAAATAATGGAATATTCGAACGATAAACGACACATATACCCATACCTGGGTGCCGTAGCTCAGTGGTTAGTGTGTTCGCCTTCTGATCTGTAGGTTGTGGTTCAATCCCCGGCTGATGCGTAACAAATTTAATATCGATAAGATTTTTCTTTCGAATGGTACCCACCTGTCGGCAAGCAATTGGCAATTCTTCCGACAGTAACGACTTGCCATGAAAAAGCTTCTTAAAGAACTCTGTGACAAAGCTCAGAAAAAGTGATGTGACAAGTGTTCTGCCGTTCGGAACCGGCTAAAATAAGTAGGTCCCTTCTAATACTGTCCAAATTTAAGACGCACAACAGTAATGGAAGAGAAGCTCGGCCAATGAGCCCTTTGGGGCTTTAAGTGCCACATAAAAAAAAAAAAAAAAAAAAAAAAAAATGTTATTGTTTTTGTTTTTATAGTTGATTGGCAGACGAGAATAAAACAAAAAAAATTTTTACCGTATTCACAACCGCAAAACTATATGATGTTTTAAATTTTAGTTTTTTTTAATTAATTTTAAATTTTTCACGTAATACTCAAAAAATAAAAATATTTAGTGCCGACATATAGAAAATGTTTATTTTTTCATTGAATTTTTAAAAATAATCATTATTTGCGGTCTCTGGTTTTGAACTAGATCCTTCCAGAGTATGAATGAAGTTATATATTGTCAAAGTAGATGATATGCTTTTACAAATTTCTCTTTCGCTATATAAAATGAAAAATTCACTCCATTTTGTTTTCTTCTTCTAATTCTCCTTCTTTTCTTCCATTCTGTTAATTTGATATAAACATGCTTGATTTCACGACGTAACGTCCAATAACAGTTATAGGCGCTTCATCAGGTAGGTGTACACGATAATCAAATTTACGCACAGACTTCTACATATACACATTTGTACTACTATGTATAAACAAATAATGAAATAAAGCGTGAAGAAAGAAAAGGAAAGAATCTGTAAGATGATTTATAGTAAACAAGCAAAATTTTCGTGAAAATTGTCGCCAGCGGCAATAAGAGTAAGAGAACTAGTAAACAAGAAAGAGAGAGAAAGTGAGAGATTGAGAAAGAAGGGTGGGAAATGGGATTGGGGGAGAAAAATACATACCAACTAATAACTACATATACAATAGCGAAAGGTCGGGTTTGTTATATTTGTATTCTCTTTTGTTGTTGTTTTCTTCTAACTAAGCCGAATCGCGACGGTCGCAGTTTGTATAATACGTCGTTTATTAAGTTTTCAGTTTATGCGATTGCTTGTTTTTTGTTCTCCCCGGTACTGCATTTGTATTTCTTCTTATTATTATTTTGTGTATACATGAGCTAGCGTAAATGAGAAATAGTGAAAAACTTTGTTGTCTTCATTTTGGTATTGTTGGTGTGTAGTTGGTCCTATAAATACAGCAGCCGTCCAATATAAAGAATTTTATGTTGTACACCGAATTCTTTAAATAGAATAATTCGTTATATCTAGCGAATTTTTTATTCCTTTCAAACCCTTCTATTATTAATCCTCGGATTAGTGGAAAGATTCGTCCGTTAAAAAGTTACAAAGTCCATGGGACCTATAAACAACTGTATGGAATTTTCATATGACATCACTAATTTATGTGTATCTGATATCATTGAGGAGAGTTGAATTATCAACAAAAATGATGACAATTATTTTAAAATCATTTTTTTATACATTGTTTTACTAAAAACTTAAATTTCAAAATGAATTATTATTGTTGCTCTATATTTAAGGCTAAAGTACAAGTATTACACCGATGAAATTTTCTAAATGTACAATGTAAACCTCTTTTTAAGAATTACAACAGAAAGCTCTGGTTTTTCGCATGAAGGTCTATTGGACCTATAAATTGTGGTGCACGTCCTTATACTAACTGTCTGCTTTTGATAACTGCTCCAAAAGACATTATAGCCTTTCTCATTGGAGTAAGAAGAGTTATGCGAACATTTCTGAACAGCTTTCAACATTTTTGTTGCCAATTGCGTGATAGGTAAATGCATATAGGTACGCCGGTTTTTTGAACGGGATCCAGTTTATTGTGAATAATAAATGCTTCCAATGCAACAACATCGATCATGTTCTAAAACGTCGCAAGTGGCCAAAGGTTTGTTGGTATTTTTCAAATATATAATCTTATTCATAGTATCTACTCCCGATTGGTTGTTGTTGTAGTCAAGAATAGATATTGAATTAGATCTGAATTAGTGGAATCCTAGTCGCAAGTGTAGTGCATTGTGGACAAAAGGATTACAGAATTGTTCTTTTTTTGGCACATAGGAACACAGCGCACCATCGCATTCGTAAAAGTTGTCAACATTAATTGTAGGGCTTGCATACGAACATTTTCTGTAAGCTCCAGCCCCACATTCTAGCCTTGATTTACTTGACGCTGATCATCTTGCAATTTTCCTGTGTAGATTAAGCCATTGAGTGGATAAAAGGACCTTAAGTCATACATACACACAACTACCACCAAGACAAGCCGCTCATTGGAAAAAGTTATATTCTTCGGAGTATGACGCATGTCGACTACGAAAGAATCCTGGACGAGCTAGTGGAAGACGCTCGAACTACTACCCCAAACGTGATAGCAGGCGACTTCAATGCATGGGTCGAGGAATGGGGCTATACAAACAGATGATGTGATGCTCTGCTGAAGGCGTTCTCTTTGCTAGACGCGGTGTCGCTCAATACTGGCGGAGAGAATACCTTCGAGGAAAATGGTCGTGGATCAATAATAGACATTACGTTCGTCAGCCGTGCACTGGTGCAATCGGCAAGCAGGCAGGTGTGCGACTTTTACACACATAGCGACCACCTTGTTTTTATGATGGAACTCGGTAAGCATGCACAGATTCGAGGGAGGCTGCAAAAAACACGAACCAAAGGGCTGAATGTGGAAACGCTAAATGAGGAACCCTTCAGACACATGTTAGATAAGAACCCGGACAGCTCGAACGACGCGGACGAACAAGTCGACATGTTGGTGAAGTATGTCAGCAAAGCCTGCGACGCCGCCATGTGTAGGAAAGGACAGAATATGTCTAGAAAGTCCTCATACTGATGGATCGAGGCTTAACACGCTAAGAAGGTCAGAGGTGGTAGAGGCCAAACACCAATTGGACCTATATTCCTAGAAAAGGTGGTGAAAACGCTTTTCCCGCAGCAAGAACTACAACCACGTATGGTGACACCCGGTCGGCAAAATCCTCCACTGAACCCGCCTCGAGGGTGCCGACTGGAAATAGATACCTGTAGCCTGTATGATGTCAGGCGGTATCTAGCTAAGATAACGGTAAGTTGGTGAGTGTTTGTTACTCTTCAATAGTACAGCATTCGGCAACGTACTCTTATCATGGTCGGAGGTGAGGGGCTGGATTAAGGTGTTAAGCGATCCGTGCCGAAAATCAGCCTGGCTGGGGGCCCCTTTTTCAAATAGCCCAGTCTCTAACGTGAGCTTACGGATACCTGGCGCCCTCCGTAATAAGTAGCCTTACCTGCGTACTGCGAATCTCTGCGCAGGCGGACATTTATTTCTTCGTTACTCGTGGGAACAAGATTGATTCGAAAAACCCAAAAACTGGATCTGGAGTTCCAGGGGTTTTAACGGGAGGAACGGTGGACAATAAGACTTCACCAGAGGCTGAGCTGTTAGCTGCACCACTCGTTCCCACCTCTGGAACTCAGAACGAAATTCCTGCAATGGCGGACAGCACTGCCTCATACGAAGTAGTGCTGATAGCCACGGCGGGAAAAGTAGTGGAGGGGATGGCGGAAAATGAGGCTTTCATAGAAGCCGAGCTTTTAGCCAGCCCAAAATCAATGGCAGCATCTGTTGCGGCGGACGGAACGGGTCTCGGAAGACCTAAGCCGGCGGCTGCGACGGTGTTGAATGAAGAGGACGGTGTCACCAGGTCGGCAGGAAAGCCGGTTTGGAGGCAGCGTAAAATATCTGGCCGAACATCTGATGGTGTGGACGAAGACGCTCCTAGTGGAGCGGAATCGTTAGCTTTATCAGCTGTAAGCGAAGAGGACGGAGTCTCAAGAGCAGACCGAATCCTGTTGAAGAAAGGGGAGAAGCATGTCATGGACTTGTCACTAGAGGGGCGCCTGGAGGATACTCATCTGAGTACCTTCAAGGTATCTTTGTTGGATGCCATGGAGTCCCTTGAAGACGATCTCAATGACATTGGATTTGTCGGCAGGGCAAGGGTGGAGAGCGGATTGATTGTACTAAGGTGCAAAAATCAGCTATCCAAGCAATGGCTGTGCAAGACAGTGGAGCACCTAACCGGTTTGTGGGTGGGTGCGAAGCTCAAATGTGACAGCCTAACTGCCTTGTCGACAAAGAGGAAGATGGTGATTGTTGCTCATGGCAATGCTGTGGCCAGCGACATCATCCTCAGAAGGCTGCAGCGCCAGAACGTCTGTGTGAAGAACACTTCGATACAAAAAGCCTAAGAGGGTCTATTGTTAGTCCAGTCCTCCTTTTAGCAAAGAGTACTGTTTCCGACTTACTAGCATTTACAGAGAGACCTTGTTCCGTGCACCATCCTTCAACCATTTTGAGTGCACCGCTCATGGTATCATAAATAGTGTCTAGGAACTTACCGCTCACCGTTACCGCTATGTCATCTACATACCCGACGGTGTGTATGCCTTTTGAGTCCAGAAGCTGAAGTAGGGAATCGACCGTGATATTCAAAAGGATGGGCGATAATACTCCCACCTGTGGACACTCTTTGACTACCCTACCTCTGAGTCTGTAACTCCCATTTTGAAAGTTTATTGCCCTTTTCCTCAGCATGCTGTCCACCCACCTTATTATGGTTGGGCTGACTTCACGAGTAGCAAGGGTCATCCTTAGCTTATCGAAACCAATCTTATCGAAGGCACCTTCTATATCCATAAAAGTAGACATAGATATCCCTCCACAAGACAGTTCCCTCTCCGCTACGCGAACGAGTTCGGGCAGGGCCGTTTCAGTGGATTTGCCAGCTCTGTACGCATGCTGACACCTGCTCAGTGGTTTTGTCAGCAGCGCAAATGCCAATGGAGGGAATGGAATTTGCGCCATGAATGAAAAGTCACACAGAACACTCATTGAAGACGGCCTCACACATGATGTATGTGAGGAAAATGACATCAGTATTTTTACAGATGGTTCATTAATGGATGGCAGAGCGGGTGCTGGAATCTTCTCTAAAGAGTTGGGACTGGCATGCACTCTGAATCTGGGAAGATACGTATCGGTCTATCAAGCAGAAATGCTTGGTCTAATGCATGCGCTAGACCATCTACTGGATGGAAAGGTGCAAGGTAAGAAAATCTTGCTAGCACTCGATAACCAGGCGGTGGTCAGGCGGCTGCAACAACCTACAGTATCTTCTAAGTTGGCGCTCAAATGTGTTCAGAAACTTAATGGGTGTGCTCGTAGTAATGCGATTACTCTTATGTGGGTGAAGGGACACATTGGTATAGAACAGAATGAAGCTGCAGACTCCTTTGCTAGACAAGGATCTGAAGCTGAATTTTTTGGACCGGAACCAGTAGTTGCTCTCAGCAGCGGGACGGTGAAGGCAAAGGTCGAAGAGTGGATAAAGAAACTTCATCTCACGAAATGGGAGAACTTATCTACTTGTAGACAGGCAAAGGCTTCGTTGAGGCTGTCAAAGGGCAGTGAATCGGGGAGGGCTCTCAGTCTAGGATGAATGACTCTAAGCTGGTTGACTGCATTAATAACTGGGCATGGCAATTTCAGGTACCACCTCAGCAAGATGGGTCTTGTTGATGGGGAGGATGCTGATATTTGCAGATTATGCATGGAAGAGGCAGAGACAGCGGCGCACATAGTGTGCCACTGTCCTGCATTGGCAAGCAGGAGGATGTCCACACTGGGTAGCCAATTTATTGATGAACTCGAAATGTGGAACATACCCCACAAAGAGATGCTTGAAATAACGCGTGATGTTATTATGAGGAAGGAAGTAGAAGAATTCTGCAACCGAACAAATAATTAACACACGATTTGAGGGACGAAAAGGGACCCATTTAAGTGGTCTGATTCAGCTAATCCCTAAAATATATATATATGGTGACACCCGCAGTAAAGGAAGCAGTGCTAATCGAGGAGGCAGAGATAGTAATGGCGGAGGAGAGGTTCGGTAACGCAAAGGCTCTTGGACTTGATGGGATCCCGAACAAAGCTCTTAAGATCGCTGTTGCATAATACGAAGGTTTTCGCCGAGCTTTATACGCGGCAAAATCTCTTTGCATGATGGCCAAAATACTAGATAGGCTGATCTACACAAGTCTGTAGCATCATCTAGAAGGTGACTAGCCTGACTTTTCTGCGAATTTGGCTTTAGGAGACATTGATCCACCATAGACGCAGTCGGAAAATTTGCGGGCAGTGCTGGAAAGGTTATAGAGAGTGTCGTATGAATCCATGACTACAAAAATTATTGCACAGTTGTCATATTCGATGTGCAAAATGCTTTTAACTCGGCATACTGGCCGCATATAATGAGGGCACTGGAGGCGACGAAAACACCTGCGTATTTGCTACGGATAATAAATAGCTATCTGTCTAACAGACTGCTATTATACGATATGCACGAATGTCCCAACATGTAGGTCCTATGTTGTAACAGGCGGAGTATAGCAGGGCTCCATACTGGGCCCGTTGCTATAGAATGTGCTGTACGATGAAGTGTTACACCTCTCGCTGCCACGAGAAGCTCAGATAATTGGGTATGCGGACGATATTGCAGTGACGATCGTTGAGAAGGAACTTTCCCAAGTTCAGAGCATCTGAAATGAGACAGCGTCGAAGATTAAGGAGTGGCTCACGATGGTAAAGCTCCATCTTGCGGAACAGAAAACAGAAGCGGCGCTTATTTCGAGCAGGAAAAGGATAGAAACGATCACCCTGAACATTGACAGCTACAATGTCGCAACGCAATCGTCACTGAGGTACTTTGATGTGATGATTGATGCGAGACTCAATTTCACGACTCACATTGGAAAAGCATGTGGTAAGGCGGTGACTGTGACAACTGCTCTAACGAGAATCATGGCAATCATTGGCGGCCCTTACCAGAGAAGGAGAACACTCCTGGCTAAAGTAAGTTAGTCGGTATTGATGTATGCGGCGCCTATATGGCGAACAGTCCTCCGTCAAAAAACATATGCCAAGAAGGCGAAAGCAGTTTTTAGACTAAGCGCCATTAGAGTTGCTTGCACTTTCAGAACAGTGTCGATATTATATCTGGCATTCTGCCACCGTATATAATGGCTTCGAAGTTGGGCAACCGAGCAAAACGCATGGATAGGCAACTAACGGCAGATAAACGTAAAGAGAAGAGACCGACGAGCATCGACGAGTGGCAAATACAATGGGACGCCGCAGAAAAGGAAGGTTGACGTTCAGGCTCACCAAGAACGTGAGAGCCTGGGTCGATAGAAGACATGGAGAGACAAATTTTTACCTGAAACAGTTTTTGTCGGGTCATGGCTGTTTCAGAGAGTACCTCCTCAGATTTGGGCAGGATGACGCAACAGAATGCTCATTCTGCAGCAGTGTCGGTGAAAACGCAGAGCATATCTTTTTCTCCTGTTCGAGATATGTAGCACAGAGAACGACCATAGAGAAATTAATAAACGAAGGAGTGACACCTGATAACATTGTGAGCCACATGCTGCAATCGAGGTTGGTGTGGGCTAAGATGAAGAAATGGTAAGCAATAGCGCTCCAGGAGCTCAGGACGAAAGAAAGGCAGCATAAAAGTCTAAATATACATGTAAACGAAGAATACCCTGTAGGGCGTGTATGAAGAGCCATTTTAGGCTAGCTTGGCCCTGCGAAGTAATGCTTAATGGCGGTCCCGTAGGGTCAAATTACAAGTCACAGAATTTGTATTTAAGGTTATAGTAAGTAGGCATACTGTTTCGCAAGTCCAGCATAGTAAGATAATACTGATTGGGCGTGATCCCGAATGAGGTGCATCTTTAGCGGGCAGTATAATTACATGCCGTCTACGGTTGACGGTATTTATGGAAGATTTTCCCTTCGAAAACAAAAACAAAAACACACACACACATATATATATGTATATATATATATATATATATATATATATATATATATATATATATATATATATATATATATATATAAATATATATATAAATATATATATAAATAAATATATAAATATATATATACATATATATATAAATATATATATATATATATATATATATATATATATATATATATATATATATATATATATATATATATATATATATATATATATATATATATATTGTTACGTTTTTTATTCTGTGAGCGTTTAATTCTATTTGAATTACCTTGTTCGATCACTGGATTCTGTTAATGATAACTGCAACACTTATTTTATACAACTATATACAGCAACAATTTATTTAATAATCTCTATTTACAATCAACACTGTTTACAATCAACTATTTACTATAACACTTAAATGTACTTGCAACTTTTGCCTCTGTATAAATGTTTTCGCAATCACGTTCGGAATTAGATTGATTGTCAATCCTCAACACTGGCTCTATTTATACTCTGTTGGCAACACCCTAGAATCTTCCTTTATCGAGATTCTTCTCTTCCTTTCTCGTTGGCTTGTTCTGGTTATCGCTCATTTCTTTTTGTTGACATTCGTTTCGATGCTGCCAATAGTGTCAGTCACAATAGTGATGAGTAATCAACTATCGATACTCGTTACACTGCCCTCCTCTTAACCTTGTTCGTCCCGAACAAGTTTTTATACTTCCCCTCGATATGGCGCAAGTCGCTCCAAGTGCACTACTTTAAACTTTGCTCTTTTATTCCAGGCACGTTGAATGCGATACACTACGTCATTTATCTTTGCTATAATCTCATATGGTCCTTCCCAATGAGTCTGTAGTTTAGGAGACAGGCCTTTCTTTCGTTGTGGATTATGAAGCATTACAAGCTCTCCTTCATAGAACCCTTTTGAATTTGCTTTCAAGTCATACCTGGCCTTCATCTTATCGCTTATCATCTGCGACCGCTCTCTGATGAACTGATGTACTTCATCCAACTGTTCCCGCTTTTCGCTAGTATAATTTCCTTCGGTTGATCTCGTTGGTGTTACAACTCCAAATTTTAAATCAGCTGGCAGTCTTAACTCGTTTCCAAAAATTGCCATTGCCGGTGTAGTAGCCGTCGTATCATGTTGTGCGGATCGATATGCCATGAGGAACATTGGTATATGTACATCCCAGTCTCTTTGGTATTTATCTACGACTTTTCTCAAATATTCCTCGAAGGTACGGTTAAATCGTTCTACCATGCCATCAGATTGTGGATGCAAAGGTGTTGTACGAGTTTTGTATATACCCAGCATACGGCATATCTCTTGGAATACAACTGATTCGAAATTTCGACCTTGGTCTGAGTGTAACTCCATCGGTACACCAAAACGAGTAACCCATTGGTTGACGAATACATCCGCAACTGTACTAGCTTCCTGATTTGGAATGGGGTATACTTCAGGCCATTTACTGAAGTAATCTATAACCACCAGAACATACTTGTTTCCTGCGTTGGTTATTGGAAATGGCCCAGCTATGTCCATAGCAATTCGCTCAAATGGAGCACCCACGGTGTATTGGTGCATCTTACCTCGACTTTTCTTAGTGGGACCTTTGGCCATTGCACATTGCTTACACTTCCGAATCCAATCAGCGACATGGTCATGACATCCAACCCAATAAAATCGTTTCTTTATTTTCTCGACGGTTTTGGTGATTCCCAAATGCCCTCCACTGGAGGCATTGTGATACTCAGCTATCACTTCATTTATTCTTGCCTTGGGTACCACTAGAAGATCATTAGTGATTTTTCCATCCTCACTTTCCCATGTTCGGAATAAACATCCGTCTCGTAAGTGCAGGCTTTGCCACTGCGCCCAGTATGCCTTTGCTATTGGACTCTCATTAGCCATTTCTTGCCAATCTGGAAGTATGCCTTGCTCCTTGTATTTCATGATCTTTGAGAGATCTGGGTCGTTCCGCTGATCTTCTTGCACTCGTTCGGTGGCCCATGACTCCTCCGGCAATATATTCGTAAGTCGTATGTCGACAATGTGCTCCTTGCTTTCCACTCGAGAACAATGTTTACATTCCATTTTGCAAGGACGACGAGATAGAGCATCCGCGTTGCCGTGATGTCCTCCTTTACGATGTTCGATGGTAAAATCATAACTCTGCAGCCTTTCAATCCAGCGCGCCAATTGTCCTTCTGGGTTTTTAAATTGCAATAACCACCTTAGCGCTGAGTGGTCAGTTCGTAGATGAAATGACTGACCGTACAAGTATTTATGGAAATACTTTACACATTCCAGTATTGCGAGCAACTCTCTTCGTGTGACACAGTAATTTCTTTCTGGCTTCGACAGGATTTTACTGTAGTATGCTATTACTTTTTCTTGCCCAGCTATGATCTGAGAGAGCACACCACCTATTCCATAGCCACTCGCATCTGTGTCCAACACAAACTTTTGACCAGGTACTGGATACGCTAATATTGGTGCTGAACAGAGTTTTTCTTTCAGCTGTTCGAATGCTTTCTGTTGGTCCTCGCCCCACACAAATGGTTTGTTCTTTCTTGTCAACTCATGCAGACTGCTGGCGATGTTTGCAAATCCAGGAACAAATCGTCTATAGTAGGTGCATAAGCCTAGGAAGCTTCTTAGCTCGTGAAGATTCGACGGAATAGGCCATTCTTGAACTGCTGCTACTTTCTCCTCGTCGGTATGTACCCCTTCTGTTGTTACTTTATGACCAAGATATTTAACTTCTTGCCTGAAGAGTGAACACTTTTTCATATTCAGTTTAAGCCCTGTTGATTGTATACGCTCAAATACTTCTTTCAACTTTTCCAGGTGGTCGTTAAAATCTTTTCCCATCACAATAATGTCATCGAGGTACACCAAGCACGTTTTCCAGTGTAGTCCTCTGAGTACACGCTCCATCAAACGTTCGAAAGTAGCTGGCGCATTGCATAAACCAAATGGCATGACTGTAAATTGCCATAGACCATCGCCAATACTGAAAGCTGTTTTCTCTTTGTCTTCCTTACCAAGTTCCACTTGCCAGTAGCCACTTTGCAAATCAAGAGTTGAGAACCACTTCGCACCAGATAGTGTGTCCAGAGTGTCATCGATTCTTGGCAGTGGATAGCTGTCTTTTTTCGTAATATCATTTAGCTTTCTGTAATCCACACAGAATCGAGTACTTCCATCCTTCTTCTTTACCAGCACAACTGGTGAACTCCATGGACTCGCTGATGGTTCAATAACACCTTGTTTCTGCATATCGGAAATCAGCTTAATGGCTTCGTCTCTTTTGGCCAATGGAACTCGTCGTGGTGTTTGACGAATTGGTCTAGGATCACCGGTGTCAATGTGATGCTTCACGATGGTTGTTCGTCCTCCAGTTTTTCCATTTGAAGAGAAGATTGAACTATACTTCTCCAATAGTTGTAGAGCCTTTTCTTTTTGCTGGTTGGTAAGCACACCTGCCCATTCTTCCATCTGTGCTTTTATTTCCGCACTGACAGTTCTTGATCTTCAACTTTTTATCGACGAACCCTTTTCGCAGTCTACTACGGCAGTAACTTCCTGGCAATGACCAATAACCATTCCTTTCTTCACAACTGTAGATGTATTAGTTGGATTTAATATTCGCACCGGTACTTTTCCATTTTCTTTAGGTTCTACTAACGTCCTACCAAGTACGATGTTTTTATTTTGTATTTCTTTATCTGCTTCCACCACCCACAACTTGCCTGTCCCATCATCCACATTCATCTGTGCCCATATCACCGCTTCTGATTTTGCTGGAACCTCTTGGCGTTAACATGCCAGTACTCGTTTGATGTTCCCACTACGCTTGTAACCGATGTTCAATGGTAGTTCGACATTTGCATAGCGCAGTATCCGTTGATTTAAATCTAACGTAAATCCGTTGTCAATCATAAAATCAACACCAATTATTACGTCATCGATGATGTCGGCCACAATGAATTCATGTTCCCATGTGCAATTTCCAATAGATACTCGTTTCTTTATCTTGCCCAGAATTTGTGCATCCTCACCCGTTGCTGTACGCAATTTTATTCCCATTAAAGGCTCAAACTTCTTTACCAAATCGCTCTTGATTATCGAATGTGATGCACCAGTATCCAGGGTTAACGTGAATTCCATATTGTCCAATTTTCCATCAATAGTCAAGCTGCTTGGCACACGCTGTAGTTGTGAAATGTGAATGATGGGGCAACCCACTGTTGGAGTCAGTTCACGCCCCGCTGAACTGACTCGATTTAGTTTAACGATGGATTTGTGTTAGTGGAGCGATCGCTATCCATCTTATTCTCCTTATTTTGTCTTGCTGGAGAATTCGATCTTGATCGCTTTCGTCGTAGACGGCAGTCACGCGCCATGTGTCCTGGTTTGTCGCAAATGAAGCACTTACCAGTAAACTTGTTTTCGCGTCGACCTGTTGTTCTTCCTTCAGGCTGAACTACTGATTTTACTGCCTGACGCACTGCTTCAACCAGATCTGTTCTTTCTGTTTCTAATTGGCGTACCCGTGGCATTGGTCGACACATGAAACTGGCGGCTTCAAACGTCAAGGCACCACTGACTGTTTCGGCATAAGTATTCCTGGGTGACATGACTAGGGCACGCTTTGTCTCTCCATCACGTATGCCATCTATGAATGCCTCTATTTTTATTTTTTCGACGAACTCTTCCGAATTACCGGAGAATGCTAGATGACATAAGCGCTCAATATCGGAAGCGAATTCCTGAAGGCTCTCATTACTCCGTTGCACTCGCGATCTCAATTCCACTCGATGTAATTGACTCTTGTATTCATTTCCATATTTTCGCTGGAGTGTGTCCATCAGTGACTGATAGCTACCACGATCTTTCTCTGGAATCATCTGTAACACCTCGGAAGCATTACCTTTTAATGCGACTATTAAAGCAGCAGTCTTGTCGCTATCATCCCATTGATTCTTCGAAGCTGTTGTCTCGAATTGAAGCTTGAAGATATTGAATGGCGTGCTTCCGTCAAATGTTGGTGACTTTAGTTTGATTGTACTTGAATCTCTAATCACTGATGTGGCTGGTCCATTTATTTTTAGTTGATTGAGTTCGTGCTGTAATTTCTCGAACTTATCTTCCCAGTCGCCGACATGTTCCTTCAGCTTATCATCCAACTCATCCACGTGTTCTTTCAGCTCTGTGACTTTGTCATTAATAGCTCCGGAAATTTCCTGAAATCTAAGTTCAATTCCTTTTTGTAGATCATACGCAATTCAGCCGAATGTTCTTGAAGCTTGGAGTCAATGCGAGACGCATTTTCTTGTAACTTCGCATTAATTCCTTGCAGTTGCTGCTGCTGTTGTTGCATCATGGATTTCATAAAATCCATGAGTTGACCACTCGAATCTATTTTGCTCTCTTCCTCAGCGTGCACAACTGCTTGTATATCGGCTTCCTCGAAGAACTCATGTTCTTCTACATTAATTCCCTCAGCCTCCATAGCTTGCCTCAGCCTCACCAGCAGTTCCGCCTTTGCACCTGATGACGATAGATTCATCTCTACCAACAACTTTTTAAGTTGGTCCACTTTTAGTTGGTCAATTTTCACCATCTTTACAGAATCCCACTTCTGACACCAATTGTTACGTTTTTTATTCTGTGAACGTTTAATTCTATTTGAATTACCTTGTTCGATCACTGGATTCTGTTAATGATAACTGCAACACTTATTTTATACAACTATATACAGCAACAATTTATTTAATAATCTCTATTTACAATCAACACTGTTTACAATCAACTATTTACAATAACACTTAAATGTACTTGCAACTTTTGCCTCTGTATCAATGTTTTCGCAATCACGTTCGGAATTAGATTGATTGATTTCTCAACACTGGCTCTATTTATACTCTGTTGGCAACACCCTAGAATCTTCCTTTATCGAGATTCTTCTCTTCCTTTCTCGTTGGCTTGTTCTGGTTATCGCTCATTTCTTTTTGTTGACATTCGTTTCGATGCTGCCAATAGTGTCAGTCACAATAGTGATGAGTAATCAACTATCGATACTCGTTACAATATATATAAATATATATAAATATATATATATATATATATATATATATATATATATATACATATATATATATATATATAAATATATACATATATATATATATATATATATATATATATATATATACATATATATATATATATATATATATATATATATATATATATATATATTTGTGTGTAATACTTCCGTTATTCTATAGAAAAACAAATTAAGCACAGATGGCGCTACAGGCGGAAGCGTTGTTCTCAAGCGACGTCAGATGGCAGCCCCATCACTTGAGATCGCTGGCGGTAGGCCAATGACTTACCCTAGTGTATACACAAAAACCGATTAACGTAACCAACACAAGGAAAAGCCTCGGATACGGACATAAACCTATGATGATGACATTTGGCCCACGCACCCGAACAAGAATAGCTCAATGGAATGTAAGAACTCTCAGGGATGCCTCCAGACAGGAGCAACTCGAAGTGCAGATGACAGCATACAACATCAACGTGCTAGGTATAAGTGAGATGAGGTGGAATGGCAGCGGCGAATGTACAACAACGCATGATAGTATTATACTGTACAGTGGGAAGGAAGTCATAGGTGAGAGTGGAGCATACAGTGTTATGCTCCAACGGAAGACGCGGATTGCATGGTAAAAGACGACTTCTATGCGCAACTGACGACAACGCTCAGTTCCATCAACAGGTGGGATATATTCTTCCTCATGGGCGACTTCAACGCGAAAATCAGAAGTAATAACTCCGGTATACAGTCGACAATTTGAGTCCATGGCTGTGGAACAACTAACAACAACGGCGAGAGGCTAATAGAAGTGTGTCAAACCTTCCAACTGGTTATTGGCGGTTCCATATTTCCTCACAAGGAAATCCATAAATACACATGGACCTCGCCGAATGGTAAAACTCGAAACCAGATAGATCACATCTGTGTCAGTCGGAAGTGGAGAGGTTAGCTACGTGATGTCAGAAATAGAAGGGGAGCCGATATTGATAGTGATCACGAGCTCATCACTGGTGACATTAAGATCAAGCTGAAATGCAGAAAGAAATTTGACGTACAATGCAGACATAAGCGCTATAACGTTCAATATCTGCGGAACATCAACACCAGAAACGAAATAGTCAGCAAACTACGTGAAAAGCTAATCAACAACAACGAAGGCACCAGCTGGGAAACTACTAGCACCACAATCAGGCACGTAGCAGATGAACAACTTGGCACAGTTAAACCCGCCCACCGAAAGCCATGGATTTCTGACTTCACTTGGGGCATCATACAGCACAGAAATGATCGAAAAAAGCAGCTGATCAACGACAACTCACTACGGCCATCCTAAAGAGAAACAGCCAAGATGGTCAAGAAAGCGGCCAGAAAGGATAAGAGATGTTTCATGGAGAATATCGCTAGGAATTCCGATGCCGCAGCAAGAGCAAATAATATGCGACAGCTGTTTCGCCTGATTGGCAGCCTAACCAACCGGCAAACCAACAGAAATCAGCCAATAAGAGATCAAAGTGGCACCTTACTAACGAGTAGCGATGAGCAAATGCAGAGATGGAAAGATCACTTTGAAGCAATCAGCAACACCATACTCACTGAGGATAGTAGTAGCTGCCAACTCGACAACACCAGAGTCAACAGCAAAATATCAACTTCATGCCCAAGCATAGCGGAAATAAGGGACGTAATTAAAAAGCTTAAGCTTAACAAAGCAGCGGTCATCGACGGCATTCAGCCAGAATTGCTTACAGCCGACCCACAAACATCAGCTGAAATTCTTCAAGAAGGCATTCGACACACTTAAGCGTAATTTCATCTGGATGGCTTTGAATAGAAAAGGTGTCCCCCTGAAGCTGATTCGCCTAATAATGGCGCTATACGAGAACTCTGAGTTGGCGATTCTAGTTTTTGCTACGTCCTAAGCAAAGCAGAGACAGCATTTGGCCGGCTGAAATAAGTATGGGCAAATTCTCAAATATCCATACGCACGAAATTACGAATATTCTCCGCATGTGTGAAATCGACACTACTGTACGGAAGTGAAACATGGCTGATCTCGAACTCCATCACGCAGAGATTGGAAGCTTTCGTCAACAAGAGTGTGAGGATCATTTGTAGAATTTTCTGGCCTAACACTATTACCAACGAGGCACTATGGCGTCTGACGAGCGAAGAGCCCATGCTGATCCAGATTAAGCGTAGAAAGTGGCGCTGGATTTTCCACACGGTTAGAAAGCAGCCAGATAGCATCACGCGAATGTCGCTTGAGTGGAACCCGCAAGGGAGTAGAGGCCGCGGACGACCAAGAAACGCCTGGAGAAGATCAACATTAGGAGAGCTAGCTGCTGCCAGCATCACATGGGAAGGCGCTGGATCAACTGCCCAACACCATGTGCGATGAAGAAGCCTTGTGGAGGCCCTCTGCTCCAATTATGAGTTTTTAAGGAAGAAAAAAAAAAAATATATATATATATGTGTATATATATATATATATATATATATATATATATATATATATATATATATATATATATATATGTATATATATGTATATATACATAAAAAAAATTTTTTAGATATATATACATATACACACACACATATATATATATATATATATATATATATATATATATATATACATATATATATATATATATATATATATATATATACATATATATATATATATATATATATATATATATATATATATATATATATATATATATATATATAGTAGTGCAGGCGGTAATTCGCTCGGCGGCTAGAAGTAGTTCTTGCTTTAAGCGAGGCTGTCTGTATTCGATCGCTCGCTTAAAGTAGTCGCCTGCGAGCTCTCAGCTCTGCCCGGGGTCATTTTGGCCATGCGTTGGGATATATATATATATATATATATATATATATATATATATATATATATATATATATAAAGGGTTATCCATTTTGCGGTTTCGAAAGTAAATGTAAATAAAACACATATAAGATATTTTTTATCATGATATTTCTTTTTTATTATAAAGTTTGAACGTTGACATTATGTGTGTTGCAAGCATCAATTCTTTTGAGGTAATTTTCGACCACTTTTTGACACATATTGGGCGGTATCTCAGCCATAACATGACGAATATTGGTTTTTAGGTGCTCAATAGTTAAAGGTTTATCTGCATAAACACGGTCTTTCGCGTAGCCCCACAAAAAAAAGTCAAGCGGTGTCAAATCGCATGATCTTGGTGGCCACTTGATATCGCCACGACGAGAAATTACGCGGCCAGAAAATTTCTCTTGCAATAAAGCCATATTCGCTCGAGTTGTGTGGCATGTGGCACCGTCTTGTTGAAACCACATATTCTCTAAGTCGTATTCTTCAATAGCAGGCAAAAAAAGTCGGTTATGATATGACCATAACGCTCCGAATTGACGGTGACAGTCGTTCCATCGTCGTTTTCGAAGAAGTAAGGTCCAATCACACCTCTGGACCAAAGAGCGCACCAAGCAGTGACTTTTTGTGGATGTAGTGGCCTCTCTTCAATTACTTGAGGATTCTCAGAACCCCAAATACGACAATTTTGTTTGTTAACATACCCACCGAGTGAGAAATGTGCTTCGTCGCTGAAGAAAATTTTGTTCGAAAAATCGCCGTCCACCGCCTGTTGTTCAAGCACCCATTCGACGTATCTACGACGTTGTGAATGGTCAGCTGGCTTCAGTTGTTGTGTGAGCTGGATTTTATATGGATGTAGGTGTAGATCCAAATGCAAAATACGCCATAATGTGCCGTAAGACAGTCCTAATTCCTGAGAACGACGAGGAATCGACACATTCGGGTCTTCGGCAACACTTTCACTTACAGCAGCGATATTTTCGGTGGTACGAGCGAAACGATGATGCACAGGCCTTACAATATCTGTAACCGATCCAATCTCTTCATATTTCTTCACAATTTTGCCAATTGCTTGCGTAGTTGGACGATTATACAAACCATAATATCCTCTTAAAGCACGATATGTGGCTGTGGCAGAATCACCATTTTTGTAGTAGGTTTTTACAATTTTATTGCGTTGTGCGATAGTTAAGCGATCCATTTTCGCAAATGTCAGACTTTGAACTGAAAAAGAAAGAAATTGTTTTAACAACTCAGTTTGACAGATGTCGAATTCTAGCCCTATACTTTTGAAACCGCGAAATGGATAACCCTTTATATATATAATATGCCATAGCTCAGTGGTTAGTGTGTTCGCCTTCTGATCTGTAGGTCGTGGTTCAATCCCCGGCTGATGCGTAACAAATTTAATATCGATAAGATTTTTCTTTCGAATGGTACCCACCTGTCGGCAAGCAATTGGCAATTCTTCAGACAGTAACAACTTGCCATGAAAAAGCTTCTTAAAGAACTCTGTGACAAAGCTCAGAAAAAGTGATGTCACAAGTGTTCTGCCGTTCGGAACCGGCTAAAATAAGTAGGTCCCTTCTAATACTGTCCAAATTTAAGACGCACAACAGTAATGGAAGAGAAGCTTTAAGTGCCACATATATATATATATATATATATATATATATATATATATATATATATATATATATATATATATATATATATATATATATATATATATATATATATATATATATATATATATTTATATATATATATATATATATATATATATTTATATATATATATATATACATATATATATATATGCATATATTTATATATATATATATATATATATATATATATATATATATATATATATTTAGGACCGATTTTTATTCTAAATCGGTCCTAAAAAACAATAGTGCCATTCCGCGATATATTAAGTTCTTCCGAAGTAAATGTTTGGAAATATAACGTTTTTATATACAGTGAATTTTTTTATAACAAAGTTGTCGTGAAACTCGATTAATAATTGTTATTGAATTGTGCCGTAGCTCAGTGGTTAGTGTGTTCGCCTTCTGATCTGTAGGTCGTGGTTCAATACCCGGCTGATGCATAACAAATTATATATCGAAAAGATTTTTCTTTCGAATGGTACCCACCTTTCGGCAAGCAATTGGCAATTCTTCCGACAGTAACAACTTGCCATGAAAAAGCTTCTAAAAAGAACTCTGTGACAAAGCTCAGAAAAAGTGATGTCACAAGTGTTCTGCCGTTCGGAACCGGCTAAAATAAGTAGGTCCATTCTAATACTGTCCAAAATTTAAGACGCACAACAGTAATAGAAGAGAAGCTCGGCCAATGAGCCCTTTGGGGCTTTAAGTGCCACATATTTATTTTTTTTTTATTGAATTATTGAAATAAACATTGGTCCTTCGAGCTATGTTGAAGCAGTGCTAAAGAAAAATGAGGCGAGAGACAGAAATGCAAAAGAGTGCAAAATTAAATGCAATACTCAATAGACAAGTATACTTATGTACAAAAAACAAAAACAAATGCTAACTTGAGTGTTGCAATATAAAAAAGTAATATAATATCATTTAGAGATTTAGTGAAATAGAAAGTGGCAATGCAAACAAATATACAAATATTAATAATATATAAATTAAAAAGAACGTAAAACGAAAGTAATCACGAATTTATCCACTTACATACGATAAAGTAAAATCTTATATATTCATACATATCTGCATGTAATGGTTAATAGTGCATAGGTGTTTATAGTCACAGTATATGATAAAAGACCACAATAAATAAATAACATAACCCAAAAGCAAATGCAAACCAAATTAAAAAGTATATACATAAATAAAGTTCGGTAAACATATAAGGTACACACAGTTCATATAAAGTTAAAATAAAAACCAGACAAACAAATATATAAGAAATTAAAGAGTGAAAAATATTAGAGTGCTTCAAAATGTTTTTCCTTTTTTTTTTAAACAAAATTATTAAATAACGTAAAAAAAATCACAATTAATTACAGTACCACAAAGCAAGGATTCCATGATGAAATTCCCTCTCTTGGAAAAAATAATTTTTAAAGAAACCTATGTGTATTATCTGGTTTTCATACAATTCCAGATGCAGTAGGAACTTTATCTAAAGCTGTACAAGTCCTCAACTTCGCAGAATTTCCATTACGAAAGATCACTGCAAATCATCCAAGAATTTTAGAAAAAATTCCAAAATCAGAACTTCTCGAATCTCATTTTCTAAAATTTGAAAGTGCCACTGCCACAAAAACCTTTGCCATGCTGTGGCATGCATTGACTGATACGTTATGGTTCTCAGTATCGCCCATTGAAATAACATCAACTGCAACCAAGCGCAAAAATTTATCTGCCATTGTGAAACTTTTTGACCCGGCAGGATGGCTTTCGCCCATCATGACTCAAGCCAAGCTGCTCCTCCAAGAGCTCTAGTTAGAAGGCACCGACAGGGATGAGTGCGTTAAACCTAGATCGCTCATCAAATGGTATTTATATTGGTCTCATCGAAATCCCTCGATGGGTAAAATTTTCTCCCAAGAAGCGAATCCAGCTTCATGGATTTTGTGACGCTTCAGAGAAAGCGTATTTTGCAGCCTTGTACATACAATCAATGGACCTGGATCAACGAATATCCTGTCATCTATTGGTGGCTAAAGGAAAAGTTGCATCTCTGCACACGGTCAGCTTGTCTCTGTTCTTCGCTAGCTGGCGCCAGTTAGAAATTCCAAGCGCCGTCAGGTTCTCCAGTAATTGGTCTTTCCACCTGAGGTTTGGTCTTCCTCTTCTGCGTCGTCCTCCAGCGGGTTCCGAATATAACACCTTCTAAGCTGGAGCGTGTTCTTCCATTCGCTCGACATGACCTAGCCAGCGCAGCCGCTGGATTTTGAGCGCTTTACTATGTCAATATGGGCATACAGCTCGTACAGCTCATGGTTGTACCTTATTCGGTACTCGCCACCAACGCAAATAGGTCCAAAGATCCATAGGACTTTTCTCTCGAAAACTCCAAGCATTCGCTCATCCGAGGTGGAAATTGTCCAGGCTTCAGCGCCATATGTTAGGACAGGCATGATGAGAGACTTGTAGAGTGTAGTTTTCGTTCTTCGAGAGAGGACTCGACTTCTCAATTGCTTACTCAGCCCAAAGTAACACCTGTTAGCAAGAGTTATCCTACGCATGATCTCCAAGCTGACGTCATTACTGCTGTTAATGCTGGTTCCAAGATAGACAAAGTCCCTTACTACTTCAAAAGCGTAGTTGTCAACAGTGACGTGCTGTCCAAGACGCCGGGACTCTTTGTTTGTTGACACTAGATACTTCGTCTTGCCCTCGTTCACCGTGAGACCCATCTTTAAATATTACGCATGCATGGTTGTTGCTTACTTTGTTTCTTTTTCAACAACCATGTCAATGATGTGTAATAAATATAGCCATGACGATGCATTTTTACCAACAAAGTAACACAATGATCATTGCGTTATACATAATACGGTAATGATCATTCAGCCACTATGATGTTATTACAGTTTAATATTAATTACATAACATAATGTGCATAATGATATAATACTGAATATAATAAGTGTTGTTATAATATTATAGTAATGAAATATAATAATAGTTATATATAATATAACAATTAGAATGCTTTTATAACGCAGTGAGCCAAGGCACAAAAATTAGGCATATACCATTTTGGCTCACAGCACTATTGCCCTCAGCTTGTTTGGATCACTACAAAATCAGCTTTCATCAGCATTAAATGCGCAGATTGATTTTTCCTCATCTAGTCCATGCTCCGTTACAACGTCTTTTAACTTATTATAAAAATCGTAAATAATTTCAGGTTTTCTAGTGTCTTTTCGGTATATCTGTAGTAGCTCCAGTTTCTTATGGGATTATGTAGGATGTCTTTTCATAAAGTTTCGATACCACTCTTCACAGGGGTTAGAGTTATTAAAAGGGGTCTTTAAGTTGTTATTAATAACGTACTGGGAGATCAAATCTCGCAATTCTCCTTTATCGCAAGAATAACCACTCGAAAATCGTGCAAGAAGGCACTTAAAAATAAAGTTCTCGACTTCTAATGGCAATGCCTTTCCACGACCTTATCAATTTTTCTCAAGTGAGTTTTTTCTGCCACTTATCCTAATATAAATAACAGATACAGGTACTCCATTAGCCTTCTTGGCTACCCTGAAGGTCATGCTTTTATTTTTCACATCGTGGATTGCTTTGGCAACGTCGTCTAGTGAGTATGACCGCAGTGGTTTTTCAGAATATAATTTCGAGGCATTGCAGCTGCTGAATATTTATTAGATATCATAATTAAAAAAAAAAAAAACATTTTTTATACAGAATGTATGTTTACATTTACCCCAAAAGCACTGTTTACATTTCCCCAAAAGAAACAATTTGTTTGTTAATGTTTTGTTTTAACAAGAATACAAATCTAATTCTATAACTAAAATGTATTCTAAAATAGACTTACCTGATAAAAGTTTTGAAACAAATATTTTTTTTCTCGATGCCGCCTGGCTTGCACAACATGCACAAAAACGAACCTCTCACGAAAAATGCCGGCGACAACTGAAATCAGGCGCATAACGCAGAGGTATGTGAGAAAACATGCACGTATCCGTTGGTTGCCGTAGCTCAGTGGTTAGTGTATTCGCCTTCTGATCTGTAGGTCGTGGTTCAATCCCCGGCTGATGAATAACAAATTTAATATCGATAAGATTTTTCTTTCGAATGGTACCCACCTGTCGGCAAGCAATTGGCAATTCTTCCGACAGTAACAACTTGCCATGAAAAAGCTTCTAAAAGAACTCTGTGACAAAGCTCAGAAAAAGTGATGTCAGAAGTGTTCTGCCGTTCGGAACCGGTTAAAATAAGTAGGTCCCTTCTAATACTGTCCAAATTTAAGACTCACAACAGTAATGGAAGAGAAGCTCGGCCAATGAGCCCTTTGGGGCTTTAAGTGCCATATTTATATATTATTATCCGTTGGTTTACCATTATTTCACATTTGAAAGCTTATAATTATGTGAAGTATAAGCCGTGTTTACATTGAAATTACAAAGGCATTTCAAAAAGTGCTATACATCGTATATTGACCGAAAATTTGGAGATGAAAAGCTGTGTGCAAAATGGGTGCCGCGTTTGTTCACAATAGAACAAAAACAACGTCGTGAAGATGTTTCTGTAGAGTGTTTGGCGATGTTTCACAGTAATAAAGCCGAGTTTTTGCATCAATTTGTAACTATGGATGAGACATGGATTCACCACTTCACACCTGAGGTAAAGGAGCAGTCAAAACAATGGACTGAAATTGGAGAATCGTGTCCAAAGAAGGCGAAGACAGTTCCATCTGCAGGCAAGGTTATGGAGTCTGTTTTTTGGGATGCACGTGTGATAATTTTTATTGATTATCTTCAAAAAGGAAAAACAATCAACGGCGAGTATTATGCCAAAATCAATGAGTTAAAGCTCGAATTGCTTCAGCACGCACCTTATTCGCAAGATTTAGCTCCTTCGGATTATTTTCTATTTCCAAATTTGAAAAAATGGCTTGGTGGTAAAAGATATGCAAACAATGAAGAGATGGAGTCTGCGGTAGATGGCTATTTTAGAGCTAGACAGTTCATACTATACACAGGGTATTGAAGCTATAGAATATCTCTGGGAAAAGTGTATAGAGCTTAAAGTAGATTATGTTGAGAAATAAAGAAAATGTTTCCCAAATTTGTTATGTTTTCTTTATTTGGTCGGGTAGTTCTGGGATCGCTCTCGTATTGTACCTGGTGGCTTTATCCGCACATGAGTTCAATCTATAGCTCCAGCGAATAGTGGAAAGCGGGCAATTTGGTAAAATTGTATTGCTGCCTGGCTCATTTCTTCTTCGTGCAAATTCCGGATACAAATGGGCAATGGCATCAGTCACTTAATGTATGATTATAGACGCTGTTGACTCGTGGACACCAATAAAGTCCCCACAGGGTAAAAATTGGCTTCCTGTTGCGTAGAATCGTAATGTACATAAAATTGGCTCATAATAGACAATGTTCCGCTGCGGACAGATCAAACCAGTAGAATGCTTACTGTTATCGAATTATAGATAGAGTACTAACCACTTTGAGCTCTCTAATCACTTTTTAACATTGTTCAATGAAACCACAACTGTTTCTTTGTGGAGCCTAAATCTCTTATGAAACGCATAATGCTTTAGAGCCTTGAAATTATCACTTCGCTCTGCAACCGTTTTGTTAAAGATATCTGTAGTAATGTACTCAACAATTTTTTCATCATCATCCGAAAAAAGATGAAAATGATGAAAATATGTAGATATTCAAAAATGGATTTAATTTTTATTTATCATATAACGACTTTGTTTATATTTTTTTGACAGAATGATATAGAGTTAGCAAATTAACCCTACAATATTCTTAAATATTTTACGTTCTAACTCTGGGTTAATTCTAAACTAAGCTAATTAATTCTAAACCAGAACTAAACAATGTTCTGGCATTCCATAATTATAAGTAATATTAGTATGGATTGTGTATATCACAACTTCGAGCAATGTTGGTATGTGTATGGATAAATATGTATTTCACAATTTCGGGAAATATGTCGTGAGGCAAAATATGCATATGTTGAGAATATGGCTAGTATGGCACTGCCAATCAACAAACTACTCAGAAAAGACGTAAAATATGAACGGAAAGAAAAATTTCAGAAAGCTTTTCAAGATTTAAAGCAAGCAATTTGCGCTCCCCCTATTTTAGCCTACCCAGATTTTTCTAAACCTTTTGTGTTAACAACAGATGCCAGCAACGAGGCTGTAGGTGCAATTCTACCGCAAGGTGAAATTGGAAAAGATAGACCAATAGCCTTTGCGAGCATGGCGCTCATTGATACTGAGAAAAGGTATTCCACCATCGAAAAGGAATTCCTGGCCATCGTGTGGGTTTTGAAGATTTATCGAGCTTATCTACTCGGTAGACCGTTCAAGATCTACACCGACCACCAGCCACTACGAGGAATTGCAAACCTAAAAGACCAGACATCACGTTTAGCACGTTTCAGGCACAAATTATCTGAATTTTATTTTGAAATAATTCATAAACTAGGCAAAAGGAACTTGAACGCGGATGTGCTCAGCAGAGTTCCACAACCGAATCAGAAGTCAACAATGGTTGTGACTCGCTCTATGGCGAGGAATAAAGTCGACGAAACCGAAAGCCAAGAAGAGCCTGATGAAAGCTCTGATGACGAATTAGAACTAGATGAAAATGCAGAAAATCAAGAGAACAAGAATGCGGAACTTCTCACTGATGAGAAGGATATATCGACATTACTTGGCAACTTCCATGATTCACCTTTAGGAGGGCATCAGGGTGCTTTGAAAACTTATTTCAGGATTAGAAGACAGTACAGGTGGAAAGGTATGCGAAGCCAGATTAAAGAATATGTTAAAAATTGTAAAAAATGTCAAACTAACAAGAGCTCAAGGCTCACAAAAATGCCAATGATATTAACTGATACACCATCTAAGCCATTTGAAAAGGTATATATGGACATGGTAGGAATTCTTCCAGAGACGACATCTGGAAACAAATACATACTTACATTTCAAGATGATTTTTCCAAATTTTTTATTTGTGTAGCTATACCAGATGCTGAAGCTAGCACGATAGCAAAAGCAAATATTTTAGTGACTGATAATGGTAAAAATTTCACTTCGAAATTGTTTTCTGATACATGCAAGATGCTGGGTGTTAAAAAATTACATATAACATCGTACAATCCACAAGCAAATGGTTCCTTAGAAAGGAGCCACAGACCTTTAGCAGAATATCTTAGGAGTTTTGTTAAAGAAGATAGGTAAAATTGGGACCAATGGTTAGCATCAGCGATGCACGTACACAATAACACCATACATACTTCGACAAAACATACACCATTCAGTGTTCTATACGGTTTTAATATCGATATGCCGACAAACCTAAAAACAAAAAGATCACCTCTGTACAATAAAGATGATTAAAATAAAGTATTAAAATACCAACTATAAAGGTCACATGAGTTAGTGAAGGAAAATCAGGAAAAGCAATGAAATCAGCTAAAATTCAATACGACAAAGGGTGCCCCCCTATAATTTTAAAAATAGGTGATAAAGTATTACTGAAAAATGGCCTTACAGTCGGCTAGGGCCGACCAAATTATACCCTGCATATGTAGAAGTATATATAAAAAGTTTGCTCGTATATCCATCCTTTTCTTCCACTACTTTGTATAGGAGCTAGATTAAGAACCAGGCTACCTCACCAATTTTTGAGGAATAATTTCTGCCTATAATACTAAACTACCTAGGTTGCAATGGGTTGACCTGGGCGTATTATTTAGTAAGTTATGGGTGTTTTAATGTTTAAGATAAATCCGAGATGTTGTACGGAAGCTATATAAAAAGTGGGCGTGGCTTACCTCTTTCTTGTATTAATTTTGCAATATCAATCCACTCCTTAAATTTGGTTGTCCTACGCTGAATAGTTCGTAAGTTATAGCTGTTTAAATTTTTTTAATTTTCCAAATTTTGTATGGAAGCCCCATTAAGAAGTGGGTGTGGCATATTGATTTTTTGTCAGATTATTTTCGACTACCATATTAGCTGAAGTATTAATTATAATTGTTCTAGACAGAAGTATACAGAAGTTACAGCTATTTCAATTTAAAAGAATTTCACCCATTTTGTACAGGGGCCTAGTTGTTCGTACAATACTAATTCATACCTTAAATCTCGTTATTCTACGCTGAATAGTTTGCAAGTTATAACCGATATAATTTTTTTTAATTTCCGCAACTTTGTATGGCAGACCCCAAAATGAGTGGGTGTGACACACTGATTTTCTGCCATATTATTTCTCACTGCCATGTTAATCTAAGTGTCAATTATGGTTATTCTAGACAGAAGATTGTAGAAGGTACAGCAGTTTCAATTTAAAAGAAGTACAGACACTTTGTATGGGAGCTACGCTAGAAAGTAGGCGTGGCTCACTTACTTTTGGAGAGGTTATATAGGAGTATAATATAACTCCATGTGCAAAATATTGTTGTCCCAAGTGGTATATTATGTGAGTTATAGCAAGTTAAAGATTTTGAAAATTCCGAGGTTAGTCGCTTTGAATGCTTGGTGTGGGCGTGGCTATTGACCGATCACGCCCAATATCAATCCCCTCCGTACCCTTGGATGATAGGTTACTTGTGCCAAATTTCGTCGAAATAGCTGAATATTTACTCAAGTTATCGTGCGAACCAGCCAGGTGACAGACAGACGGATGGACGGACGGACGGACATCGTTAAATCGAAAATTTAATCGACGCTGATCACGAATATATATCTATGTCTATATCTCCGGAGATTCCTTCAAGTGGACACAAACATCTGACCGAAATGAATATACCATGCATATTGCATTATGCAGGGTATAAAAATCAGACTAGGAAAAATAAATTTAATCCCATTTGGACTGGATCATACGAAGTGATACATATGGACAGTCCAATAACGACGACTATTAAAATCGGACAAACTGGTAAAAAGTACCATAACAACTTACTAAAACATTTTTATCAATAAGTAATAAAAATTTATCGAAGTAATAGTATTTGTGGTAGAAAAACAAAAAAAAAACAAAATTCAGTTGTATCAGTGTGAAGTAAGAACTATTAGTTATGCTTCACACAATAATTTAATAAAACACTTTCCAAAATTGATTAATATTAAATTCGATGATCCAAACATCTACAAAAAACACCCTACAATAACATAATACAGAGTAGGCATAAAAGCATGAGAACGAAATGTACAAAACAAAAATACAAGAGAATATGCAAAAAACAAAAAACAACATTCCGTACAAAAAAATAAAAATAAAATTAATAGCACGTTGACCATATTAAGCAAAATGCATAACAATGCATTAACCTGTACAATAACGTGAGAACGACACCCAAAATAATATCGTATATAGATATACAAGAATCAAATTTCAAACAAAATGCACGTAACAAGCAAATGCACAACTATGAAAACTTTGGTTTGGGCATGAAAGTATAAAATTCCTCAACATGATAATTAAAATAATTCCAATATATAAGAATATTTATTAAAATACATCATGAATCAAATCTCGTTTTATATATACATACCATAGATGTATGCAAATAAATTTAATCGACTGACAATTATGGGAATGGTATGAGAATTACATTTATTTATTTTTTCTTTCTCCTTTCCTTTCTTTTATTACTTCATTTTTAACAATAAAATAAAATATTGATATATACAAAAATACTTAAGATTTCTGCTTTTATATTCTACAAGAATATAGGGTCCCTCAAGAATATAGGTACCCTAAACAAATAGATGAAGTCGAAATTGGAAAGTAATAGACTATGAATAAAGCATCAACGCTGGAACACCAAAAAAACAAAAAATATATGTATATACAATTTTTCGAAGGGATTAAGACAAAATAGAAAGACACAATAAGGGTCATAGCAAAGAAGAACTAAAATACTTAGATATGAAACACAAGAAGTTATGGAATTGATGTAAATATTTAGAATATTTTGAAAATTAGAAAGAGGTAGGCGCAGTGTTCATGCGTATAAAGACATCTGTTGCAATTCATCGCGTTGAAATGTAATTCGGTGTGTGGATACTCATGTGCACTGGGCGGAATATTACACTTAAGGAATATTACAACTAGAGGGTTAGAAATATACAGTAAATACAGTAGAGTAAGAACACGTTAGGATTTATATGAAGGAATATAATAAATAGGCATAGGTTAGCTAGGTTGAATACAAAACAAACAAAAACATAAAAACAATATATATATATATATATATATATATATATATATATATATATATATATATATATGTATATATATATATATATATATATATATATATATATATATGTACACCTGGCATATATATATATATATATATATATATATATATATATATATATATACCAGGTGTACAAGCTTAACATCTCGACATCTGCATAACTCCCGTTGTGAAGTGAAAATTGGGAAGGACCTCTCCGCACCGTTTAGTACCGAACGGGGCCTCAGACAAGGTGATTCGTTATCGTGCGACTTCTTCAATCTTATTATGGAGAAAATAATACGAGCTGCTGATCTACGACATAATGGCACTATCTTCAACAAAAGTGTCATGCTGTTAGCGTATGCCGACGATATTGACATAATCGGCATGAACACGCGAGCAGTCAGTGCAGCATTCTCAGAGTTGGAAAGAGAGTCGCGTCGGATGGGTCTTACGGTGAACGAGCGCAAGACGAAGTATCTAGTGTCAACAAACAAAGAATCCCGGCGTCTTGGACAGCACGTCACTGTTGACAACTACGCTTTTGAAGTAGTAAGGGACTTTGTCTATCTTGGAACCAGCATTAACAGCAGTAATGACGTCAGCTTGGAGATTATGCGTAGGTCAACACTTGCTAACAGGTGTTACTTTGGGCTGAGTAAGCAATTGAGAAGTCGAGCTCTCTCTCGAAGAACGAAAACTACACTCTACAAGTCTCTCATCATGCCTGTCCTAAGATATGGCGCTGAAGCCTGGACAATTTCCACCTTGGATGAGCGAATGCGTGGAGTTTTCCCAAGAACTTTGGACCTATTTGCGTTGGTGGCGAGTATTGAATAAGGTACAACCATGAGCTGTACGAGCTGTATGCCGATATTGACATAGTAAAGCGCATCAAAATCCAGCGGCTGCGCTGGCTAGGTCATTTCGAGCGAATGGAAGAACACGCTCCAGCTAAGAAGGTGTTATATTCGGAACCCGCTGGAGGACGACGCAAAAGAGGACGACCTAACCTGCGGTGGAAAGACCAAGTACTGGAGAACCTGACGACGCTTGGAATTTGTAATTGGCGCCAGCTAGCGAAGAACAGAGATGGCTGGCGAAGCATGTTATTTTCGGCCTAAATCGATATTCGGTTGTTATGGCCACATAAGTAAGTAAGTAAGTAGTACAATAACGTTTATGCATATGCTCGTAGTTGTCAGTAAATCAATAGCATTTGTCAATTAGTAGATGATCTGAGGGATGACTTTTAGTACGAGGTGTATATCTTAATAATAATATATATTTTAGGGATTAGCCGAATCAGACCACTTATATGGGTCCCTTTTCGTCCCTCAAATCGTGTGTTAATTATTTGTTCGGTTGCAGAATTCTTCTACTTCCTTCCTCATAATAACATCACGCGTTATTTCAAGCATCTCTTTGTGGGGTATGTTCCACATTTCGAGTTCATCAATAAATTGGCGACCCAGTGTGGACGTCCTCCTGCTTGCCAATGCAGGACAGTGGCACACTATGTGCGCCGCTGTCTCTGCCTCTTCCATGCATAATCTGCAAATGTCAGCATCCTCCCCTTCAACAAGACCCATCTTGCTGCGGTGGTACCTGAAATTGCCATGCCCAATCGTTCCAGACTGAGAGCTCTCCCCGATTCACTGCCCTTTGATAGCCTTAACGAAGCCTTTGCCTGTCTACAAGTAGATAAGTTCTGCCATCTCCTGAGATGGAGTTTCCTTATCCACTCTTCGACCTTTGCCTTCACCGTCCCGTCGCTGAGAGCAATTACTGGTTCCGGTCAATAAAATTCAGTTTCAGATCCTTGTCTAGCCAAGGCGTCTGCAGCTTCATTTTGTTCTATACCAATGTGTCCCTTCACCCACATAAGAGTAATCGCATTACTACAAGCACACCCATTAAGTTTCTGAACACATTCGAGCGCCAACTTAGAAGATATCGTAGGTTGTTGCAGCCGCCTGACCACCGCCTGGTTATCGAGTGCTAGCAAGATTTTCTTACCTTGCACCTTTCCATCCAGTAGATGGTCTAGCGCATGCATTAGACCAAGCTTTTCTGCTTGATAGACCGATACGTATCTTCCCAGATTCAGAGTGCATGCCAGTCCCAACTCTTTAGAGAAGATTCCAGCACCCACTCTGCCATCCATTAATGAACCATTTGTAAAAATACTGATGTAATTTTCCCCACATACATCATCTGTGAGCCCGTCTTCAATGAGTGTTCTGTGTGACTTTTCAGTCATCTTCAGCCAACCCATTCCCTCCATTGGCATTTGCTCCTCCTTTACACTGCTATATAACAGTGACAGGATGCCCCTGTGCCCTATCTCCGTGCCGAATCCATACCAATTATTGGTTGTCTTCAGACGTAATGCTGTTAATTCCGCCGACTTTATAATATGCAAGTCCAACGGTAGCAGCCATAGAGAAACTTCCAATGCTTCTGCCGGGGTCGTCCGGATAGCTCCAATAATCCCAATACAAGCCATTCTTTGCACCCTATCTAACTTGTTTTTCGCAGTTTTTTGGGTGACCTTAGGCCACCAGACCACAACATGCTCTCCACCCACCTTATAATGATTGGGCTAACTTCACGATTAGCAAGTGCCATCCTTAGTTTATCGAAAGCACCCTCTATATCCATAAAAGTAGACATAGATATCCCTCCACAAAACAGTTTCCTCTCCGCTACGCGAACAAGTTCGTGCAGGGTCGTTTCAGTGGATTTGCCAGCTCTGTATGCGTGCTGACACCTGCTCAATGGTTTTGTTAGAAGCGTTGTTCTTTCCATGTAGTCCGCCAGTACACCCTCCATACATTTAAGCAGAAAAGAGGTCATGCTAACCGGCCGGAAAGATTTAGCCTCTCAGTAGTCCCTTTTTCCCGGCTTTGGAAGAAAGACAACCTAAATCTCTCTCCATTGAGTCGGGATATATCCTGTAGCCAGGCAAGTAGTAAATATTCGCAGAAGCTTGTCTACCAGAGCTTCTGCACCCGCTGTTTTGAATGGAGAGAAACGCTTAATGGCGTTTATCACTCCATCTCTGGTGACTATCCTTTCAGCTTCCAATCTTTCATCCCTGTTTGCACCCTTGCGGGTGGCTTTCCAAGGATCTTACGATCTAAAATTTCCTGGAAAATGCACCTCCATCAGATATTTCAGTGACTCTCCGATTGTCTCTGTAAAGGATCCACTCGTTTTTCGAATTAATCCCAACTTTGACACCGGGTTCTTTGATATGATCCTCTGTAATCTACATACATCGGTCATATCTTGCATATTTGAGCAGAATTCCCTTCACGTTTTCCTTTTACGGTTGCACAGAGAATTCTTCAGCTCCCTTTTTTAGACTTATAGTCGTCCCATGCATTGGAGTCCCTTCTCGTGTGACGCATAAAAGCCTTTTTCATGAACTTCAGTTCTCCATTCCACCATGGAGTGGGGACCTCTTCGTCCACTATCGTAGGGAGACAGGCAGCTTCAAATGCTTTGTCCATGGCTAAGCTAATAGCCCTCACCTGATACTCAACATCTGCGGTTATTCTAGATCTCTTAAACCTCCCTGGCAATAATTGCTCAAGAACTTGGCAGTACCTTGTACAATCCGTTCGTTTCGGTATCCTTACCATTCTACAGTCGTTCCTATGTCTTTTATCGGACGTAACCCTAAACTGAATGGCCCTGTGGTCCGACATGGTTAGTCTATCCACAACCCTCCAATTCAAAATCCTATCCAACATTTTGACATTCGTCAGAGTAACATCAATGTCCTCGCAACGACGTGCGTCGACAAAGGTCGGTTCTGTTCCCCTATTGGCAACTTGTAGATCAAATCTTTCTATAAATTCGAGTAGACACTCTCTTCTATAGTTTTCATTGCTGCTGCCCCACACAGAACTGTGCGCATTGGCATCGCAGCCTAAGATCAGATCAACCCCCTTTCCATCACAGAATCTCACTAGAGCTTCCATTTTAAAGAACTTTAAAATTATTGACTGGCATTTTGTTCCCATAACTTTAACTTCCAATATATAGATTTGTACATATAAGTATGTGATCTAGTTTTTATATGAAATGAATGATCTCTGTATTTTAAATGCTGCTATAAATTTATATTTTAAATTAACTAAGTAGGTACATAAATATGTTCCCAAATTATTATCTTTTAATGGAAGTATATACATTTGTGATTTAATTTTGATAAGCCATTTTTTTAATGTTTTAACATGTGTAACAATGAATGATTCTATAAGTCTCTCGTCATGCCTGTCCTAACATATGGCGCTGAAGCCTGGACAATTTCCACCTCGAATAAGCGAATGCTTGGAGTTTTCGGGAGAAAAGTCCTACGCAAGTTCTTTGGACCAATTTGCGTTTCTGGCGAGTACCGAATAAGGTACAACCATGAGCTGTACGAGCTGTATGCCGATATTGACATAGTAAAGCGCATCAAAATCCAGCGGCTGCACTGGCTAGGTCATGTCGAGCGAATGGAAGAACACACTCCAGCTAAGAAGGTGTTATATTCGGAACCCGCTGGAGGACGACACAGAAGAGGAAGACCTAGCCTGCGGTGGAAATACCAAGTATTGGAAAACCTGACGGCGCTTGGAATTTCTAACTGGCGCCAGCCAGCAAAGAACAGAGATGTCTGACAAAGCATGTTATTTTCGGCCTAAATCGATATTCGGTTGTTATGGCCACTTAAGTAAGTAAGTAACAATGAAACGTGAAATTAATATTTTTGTTTATACATTAGTAATAAATGTGAAACAGTACTCTTTTTGATGAATAACAAGAAGCGACTTAATAAATATCATTATCTTTTATTTCATTTAAATCTACCATTAAATTTTAGAATCTATCACAGTTTCATCTACCTCTAACAATTTTTTACAGTCCAAACACTGTTAGTAATGTCAAACATTAGGTCAAACATAAAAAGGAGTCGCCAAGAAACTTTTTTGCCCGTGTAAACGTGAGCGAAACATCAAAAGTTAATTTAAAATGTTTTTGAGTCTAAATGCAGACTAAGACAAAAGCAAAACACTATTATGCGCCACATAATCAAACAGCAACCATGTCTGCCAGCAATTGATAATGTTTTTTCATTTGTGCTTTTACCAACAATAATAGAAAAGAAAATTGCGACCATCAGAGAAGCTTTTTCTAGATGTGACGTTACTATACTTCAGCTGCGAGAGAAGATGACAAAATGGCAAACAAATTGAAAAGCAAAATGCATAGTATAATTAACCAAGTAAGGCAATCATAAAATTTGTACTCATGTCATTTACAGTATATGTCAAAGCATGTTTAGGTAGTATATTTACTATGTAAATATGTCAAAATTATTAAGTACAATAAAAATGTTTGAGTACAAAATGATGAGTTTTTTTCTAAATTTTGTTTAAAGAAAAACATTGGGCTTTAACCAAATTTTTGATTATTTTAATGATTGTAACATATAAAAAATATTTACAAGTTTATGTAATTAAAATAAAATTAGTAATAATCGAAAAGAAGAATAAACAATGCATGTGAGATGTTTGACCTTTATATACAACCAGAGGGTTATTGTTGTGACAAAATATTTTCGAATTTTTCACTTTGATAGATTTCACAAAGCTGTCTTTTGATTTTCTTCTATACACTTATTTCAAAATGAGAGCATCAAAATTGTCTTACTTTGTTAATTATATTATAATATATAATATAATTATTAATTATATAAACAATGCGGAATAATGAATGAATAATTCAACTCTTGGAAATACTGTGATGTCACATTCTGTCAAATTCACTGAGAACCGATTAGAAGTAAAATATGATCGCTACCTTAATATTCTGTCGTCCGTGTGCTTCGTACAATATGCGCATTAATCGTTATTATCAGTATTGCCAGTTTAGCATTTTTGTTTAGTTTAGTGGCTTTTTTCTAGCCCTTCCTTATTTTCAAACTAGCTTTTTTAACGATAATCCTCCACACATACAATACAAGATATTGTATAAATTCAGTGCAACGCTTCGTTACAAAGCGCAGAGACTTCTTTATCAGAATTATATCTAGCAGCATTACATTTGGTCCAACATATCTCCCGCCATTATCATTCTCTTATGTTAAATAGTCAGCTGTGTTGAGCGGAATATATGTTTCTATTGCAGGATATACAACTAGAAAGTTCGAGTATATTGGCTTACTGACAAAAGATTCGAGATTGTAAATCGCAACCAAAACTTTGACCTTATTGCGCATTCGACACGGCTACAGTATCTTTTAATGCAGCCCAGCTCATAAGGATGTTAGACTCTTGTGATATATATTAAAACAGTAGTTCGTCCAATTCATCTGATGAAGAGGAAAAAGTTACATGTTAAATATAGTACACTATGGAATAATATAATTTTGAATTTTTCGGCAATAGGCTGTTTTTGTAAAATGTTGAAATAGTTTGCCGCTGTCGACGGCAGCCCTTGAAAGCCCTTGATTTAATAGTTTTATGAATGTATTTTCTCATATATTTGTACCTAATGTATGCTTCGTAGCTCAGTGGTTAGTGTGTTCGCCTTCTGATCTGTAGGTCGTGGTTCAATCCCCGGCTGATGCATAACAAATTTAATATCGATAAGATTTTTCATTCGAACGGTACCCACCTGTCGGCAAGCAATTGGCAATTCTTCCGACAGTAACAACTTGCATTGAAAAAGCTTCTTAAAGAACTCTGTGACAAAGCTCAGAAAAAGTGTTCTGCCGTTCGGAACCGGCTAAAATAAGTAGGCCCTTTCTAATATTGTCCAAAAATTTAAGACGCACAACAGTAATGGAAGAGAAGCTCGGCCAATGAGCCCTTTGGGGCTTTAAGTGCCATATATTTATTTTTATTTTAATGTATGCTTCGATTGTTGAACTAAAATGCATACATGTTAAAAATAAAATATAAACTGTTTATGAAATGTTGACAAGGCTGTCCTTTACCTTTTTTTCGAACAATTTTGCTTATTTAGCGTTTTTATTTAGCCGATCTAGCTCTTTTATTTTTGAAGTGCTGGTAACACTGTATTGAATGTGTCTGCCATGTAGATGCGAGCACGTAATAACACGAAAACAATAACATTTTCAGTATATGTCTGACTGTGAGGCATGTGTGACTGTTGTTTGTATATGGGGATGTACACTCGATCACTTTTATATCGTTGTGCATAGGTATTGTATTGTATTTGCCTAATATTTTACTCTCGCATTAATCGTTACTATTCGTTTATTATTCACTGGTTGCTCTCTGTCTCTCTCTCAACACACACACACACTCTATCTATTGCCATGAACCATTAAATTATGATCTATTGCTTTATATCGTTTTGCCTATCTTGATTTCTTTTTCGTTCTCCATTTTTCTAAGCTATATATTCCTTACTACTCATGTAATGAAAAAACTTTTAAAAATTTCACACTCCATTTGTGACACCGCCGCCTAAGAAGTTTTATTTAAAAAAAAACAATTATTGTTGCTAGATGTAGCATATTTCATGTCACAAATAAATTACTTACATGCTTTATGGACTCAGTGTAGTGCACAAAAAATAAACGAGTTACAAATGATTCAAAGCATAATTGTTAAAAACATTTTAACTTTGCCACAAGAGACACCTACCAGTGATTTATATGTAAATACAATTGATATTAAGAAAATCTCTGTTATGCTTCAAAAAAGCGCTCTAAACGATTCGGTATTCCTGCAAGGCTCATTCGACTTTGTAGAATGACACCGCTTAACTCCCGCTGTGCAGTGAAAATTGGGAAGGACCTCTCCGCACCGTTTATTACCGAACGGGTTTCAGACAAGGTGATTCGTTATCGTGCGACTTCTTCAATCTTATTATGGAGAAAATAATACGAGCTGCTGATCTACGACATAATGGCAAAAGAGATGGCAAATCAACAAAAGTGTCATGCTGTTAGCGTATGCCGACGATATTGACATAATCGGCATGAACACGCGAGCAGTCAGTGCAGCAGCAATTGCAGTAAGCAATTGAGAAGTCGAGCTCTCTCTCGAAGAACGAAAACTCCACTCTACAAGTCTCTCATCATGCCTGTCCTAACATATGGCGCTGAAGCCTCGGATGAGCGAATGCTTGGAGTTTTCGAGAGAAAAGTCCTACGCAAGATCTTTGGACCTATTTCCTTTGGTGGCGAGTACCGAATAAGGTACAACCATGAGCTGTACGAGCTGTATGCCGATATTGACATAGTAAAGTGCATCAAAATCCAGCAGCTGCGCTGGCTAGGTCATGTCGAGCGATTGGAAGAACACGCTCCAGCTAAGAAGGTGTTATATTCGGAACCCGCTGGAGGACGACGCAGAAGAGGAAGACCTCACCTCCGGTGGAAAGACCAAGTACTGGAGAACCTGACGGCGCTGGGAATTTCTAACTGGCGCCAGCTAGCGAAGAACAGAGATGGCTGGCGTAGCATATTATATTCGGCCTAAATCGATATTCGGTTGTTATGGCCACATAAGTAAGTAAGTAAGTAAGCTCTAAACGATTATTGATATAATATATTAAATTACGATTAGTATAAGTAGCTGACTCGCCGCAGATTAGTTTTTTTTATACAAATATAAGTAAATGGTTGTTCTCTAATACAGTGTAATGTCCATGTATTTGTTGGTGTTGTCAAAAACAACGAAAACAACCACAAGGCCAATATAATCATCCTCTAACGGAAGTGGACAAAACCTTCGAACCGCACGTCTGCTTGTACCGCCAGTAGTTTTAAGCATAGCTACACGTGCAAGACCTTCGATAAGATCGATGACTCGAGCTAGTTTCCACTTAAAAGGTTGTAAGTTTTCATCTTTAATTAGGAATATTGCGCCAATTGAAAGGTGTGGTTTGCTGGCGCACCACTTATCTCGTTGCTGCAAGGTTGTCAGATATGTTTTGTTCCATTTCTCCCAGAAAATCTGCTGCATTCGTGATACTCGCTGCCATCTGTCGAGCCGATTCAGATTTATTACCCTAAGATCAGGTTCAATAAGAGATGTAAGTGGAGCGCCGGTCAGAAAATGAGCAGGTGTTAGTACTTCTATGTCGTCCGGATTTTGTGAAATTGGACATAAAGGTCGTGAATTGAGAACGGCTGATATTTTATAAATTAACGTGCGCAGCACATCAAATGTTAAAACAGATAGGCCTACGGTGCGCTTAAAATGATACTTGGCAGACTTTATTGAAGCCTCCCATAGTCCACCGAAATGCGGTGGTATAAACTGCCACTCAATTCTATCGTTAAAACATTGACGAACAACTACTTCTTTGTGTGCGCTATTATTAAACAAACGTCGCAACTCATTCAACTCATTTTTCGCACCCACAAAATTGGGCGCGTTATCAGACCATATAGTTTTCTGCTTGCCACGCAATGATATAAATCTTTTTAATGCTGCAAGAAACGCTGAGGTGGACAAATCAACAACCAGATCCATGTGAATCGCCTTCGTTGCAAAGCAAACGAAGGCGATTGTTACGAACTTCGGACTTATAAAAGAATGGCCCACAAAAGTTCACTCCAGTGATCAGAAATGCTCGATTAGCCCGTAGCCTATCCAGAGGAAGATTACCCATGATAAGCATTTGTTGACAATACGGTTCACTGTACGTTTCCCTCCTATCGGCTAACTGTACACGATTTGAAGCAAGCAAAGCCTGGGGCCCAGCATGAAGCAGTTGACGATAATATTGAGCTATGACGGCATCCGTGATGGGATGTTTCTTCGGCAAAATGATATGGTGTTTTGATTCGAAGTCGTTATTACGCCTGCCGAGTCCAAGAACGGGTTAAGATTATAGATTTTGCTCGATGAATCAATCGGTTTGTTGTCTTGGAGTACCTTATAATCCGCTGCTAGATACACTCTATGGATCATTCGAAATAGCAATTGAGTTCCAAGTTTAATGAAAATGCTGCCCTTTAGTAGTAGCAAAATAAGCGCTCCGATGAGTAAACTTCTATATGTAAGCATATACTTAGAAGCTGTTGAATAATCGGTGGCAAGAAACGATGAAGCAAGAACTCGTTTGCGTTTTTCAGGAATACCGATGGCAGTTGGAGGTAATAGAGGCCAGCTGTCGGTTGGCTCGCGCAAGAAATCCGGGCCGTATTTCCAAAGTGTAGAGTTCACAAGTTCTTGAGAAGTCGCTCCCCTATATAGTATGTCTGCTAGATTCTTTTCTGAGGGCGCATAATGTCACTTCATTCCACTTGTCAAAGATTGAATACCACTAACACGCTTAGCAACAAAGATGTTGAAATTTGATGGAGATTCCTTTAGCCATGAAACTAGAATTGTCGAATCCGACCATCAATGAAATTCAGCTTCAAAGATGCCCAATCGTGCTACCGAAGCAACAAGATCTGCTAATAACGTTGCAGCAGACAACTCCAGCTTGGGAATGGTAAGCGTTTTAAGTGGGGAAACGCGCGACTTTGAACAAAGTAAAGCTGTTCTGCTTGAGCATCCAATATAAATACATTCCCCATAGGCACATAAACTCGCGTCGCAAAAGGCATGAACAGTAATCTTATCTATCGAATGCAAGAGAACTGAGGGAATAAATGAATTTCAAATAAACTCATTGCCCCTGCACAACTCGTTCCATATAGCTAAAATAGATTGAGGTAAGCTCTCATCCCAGTGAAGTTTTTCCTTCGATAGGAGCTGCAAAAAGATTTTCGCCTTAGGAATCACCGGGCCTATTAACCCAAGTGGGTCATAAAATCAGGCAACCATCGACAATACTGATCGTTTAGTATCCTTTGAATTAAAAGTTTGAGGTGAAAGCGAGAAAGGGCATTCATCACTGCCTGGATTCCAGCATAAGCCCAAAGTCTTGGCGATATTGGTTCCGTCATTGAATTTTAGACACTTTTCCCTGTCGGTCTCAGAAATTTCAGATAACACGAAAGAACTGTTAGAACACCACTTTCTAATTTTAAAATTTCTTCTTGATATTAGTTCGCTAGATTGTCGTTTGATTTCTAAAACTTCCTCTACAGGATCGCCCCCAGAAATCAAATCATAGACATAGAAGTCACCTAAGACAATTTTCGATCCAATGGGAAACAATTCGCGCTCATCTGCTGCCAATTGCTGCATGACTCTGATCGCGAGAAAGGACGCTGGCTTTGTGCCGTACGTGACTGTGTCCAATTTAAATATTTGTATGTCATCATTTGGGTGCCGTAGCTCAGTGGTTAGTGTGTTCGCCTTCTGATCTGTAGGTTGTGGATTCAATCCCCGGCTGATGCATAACAAATTTAATATCGAAAAGATTTTTCTTTCGAATGGTACCCACATGTCGGCAAGCAATTGGCAATTCTTCCGACAGTAACAACTTGCATTGAAAAAGCTTCTTAAAGAACTCTGTGACAAAGCTCAGAAAAAGTGATGTCACAAGTGTTCTGCCGTTCGGAACCGGCTAAAATAAGTAGGTCCCTTCTAATACTGTCCAAATTTAAGACGCACAACAATAATGGAAGAGAAGCTCGGCCAATGAGCCCTTTGGGGCTTTAAGTGCCACATATTTATTTATTTTTTTTATGTCATCATTTGGATTATCTCTCCAGAGAACACATTGTAGAAAACTATCAGGGCCTGACATTCGAATTCATCTATAAATTTTCTCTATATCCCCTGTCAAAGAGATTTTACATGAGCGAAAGCGAAGAAGAGTCTCGAATAATTTTGGTTGGGTTGGGTCCTGTCATTAAAATGTCATTCAACGACAATCCAGAAGATGCTCGAGCGGAGCCATCAAAAACAATGCGCAGCTTGGTGGTAGTGATATCTGCTTTGAATACACAATGATGTGGCAAGAAAAACGTTGCTACACCAGGTGGCAGCCTGTCAACAGTGAACATGTGACCCAAAGCAGAATACTTTGACATGAATGATGAATATTGAATTTTTATCTCAGGTGTACGCTCAGCTTCCGTTCAATATTTCTAAAACGATTGAGTGCATTGCGGTAGGAAGCACAAAGCTGATCAGGATTACGTTTAAACGGCAAGCGAACTGCATATTGACCAGAATCCAATCTAGTATAATGTTCTTGAAAATGCTTTTCACAATCCAATTCTTCCTAACTAACTTTAGATATAGAAGAAGAAATATGAGCGCAACACGATGAGACAAAATTTAATTGCGACGCTGAATTCAAATAGGCTCAGTATGGAACTAGCTAACCAACATATTTTTTTATGAGAATTACAGCAGTGGCCAAAAACACAAGATTATCAGGAAGAGACTTTGGAACCTCAGCTAGAGAACTACAAGCGCTCGATATATTGGAGCGGCAATGGATGTGGAGGCCTCATCGAGCAGTTTTTCAACAACAGCTGGAAGCTTCGGAGCTACATGGAGAAGCGTATGATGCCTTGCACCACAATCTCTGCAGCTAGACGACTTACATGATTGCAAAAAATGGCCTTTCTTAAGACAATTTATACAAAGCTGTAGCCCCTTTGCCTCTTTCAGACGTAGCCCAGGTGGCAAATTGAGAGACCGATTGCATCGATATATATAATGCTCAGAACTATTACAAAACCGGCAGTTTGATACGACATTCGATGCTATGGAATGCTTTACGAAAATTGATGAGTAGACCATCTGCTATCTGCTCTTTTGTTGCTATTCCTTAATGTGTGCCTGAATGTGTGCCTGAAAATTTAAACACTTATTGCCGAAACGATCTTTGAGTATACCTAAGGCCTTGTCGTAGTTGTGGTAATTTATTTCTAATGAGTGAATTGCGTCCAGCTCCTGATCCTTCAAACTCGTGCGCAGGTGCTGGGACTTCTCAATTTTGCTTAGTTCAGGATCGTTACCTATCATTGTCTGGAACATAGAGTAGAAATCGGGCTATTCGGTGTATGCTCCACCGAATTTTGGAATTTGCAAAGGCGGTAGACGCACTTTAGGTTGGGAGATGATAATCGAAGTCGATGGATCATCTGTCGCAAGGTGGCGAATAGTATACGAATGTCTGATGTCAGACATGAGGCGCAAATTTAGCTCTTTTGATAGTGTGGTCTTCACACGATTGAAGCTTGATATGAATTTCGGGCTCGCATTAATTTCAAGTGCCTCAAACTCATGCTCTTTAAGCTTGGACTGCACAGTTTCAAAGTTATGCTTAAGCTCACACAAAAGTTCTTCTTGAGAAATGTGGTCTCACCTTTACTGGAGGCGTCACCTTTGTGACCTCTTAGCGGTACCATAGCTTACAACAAATTATGTACCGGTTTAATCGCACGCAATAACGGAGCAGTGCGTATTTACAAGATGTACCAAAATTTAATTCGCAGCAATTGTAACAAATTAATTGTCGAATTCCGCAATATAATGCAATAAAATATATCTATATACAATATATAGATCACGTCGGGGTCACCATGTAGAGATACTGAGATTTTTCAGTATCCTTAATACTATGAAAAAAAAACAAGTATAACTTTCGTCTCTGATGCCTATTACGAAACTGAATTTATTTGACTTTTTACTATGAAAAGTAAACGGTTGTTCGATCATTTATAATACAGCGTTCTAAACAATTATTGATATAATATATTAAATTACGATTAGTGTAAGTAGCTGACTCGCCGCAGATTAGTTGTTCCTCACATAAATATAAGTAAACGGTTGTTCTCTCAAACAGTGTAATGTCCATGTACTTGTTGGTGTTGTCAAAAACAACGAAGGCAACCACAAGGTCAAGTGTTCGCTCAACATTATCTTTTACTTCATATATCTTTTCTCTTTGAGCCCCATTTTTATCTAGTTTCAACTTTTTTATATTCCTTGTATCTGAAATGGATATGCACTCCTAAATGTGGAGGTGATCACCCTCCACCGGTGGCATCGCTATCGACATTTTACTATTATTTTTCTTATATTTCCATTGGTCATATCTTTCAATTACTCTGAGCTCAACTTTATTCTTGATAATGTATCCGCATTAGTATTCATCTTACCTTGCTTAAATACTATGTCGAAATCATAGTCCATTAAATCTACACTTATCGTGGTTAACTTAGATGATGAGTCCTTCTACCATATAAATAAGGTCTACTGTAATTAATTCCCCAATGTATTCCTAGTAACTCCTTTTCTATATTTTTTGCCTTGCTTTAACTCGTGTTTTTTGCGCAATTTGTTAGCATATTACCTACTTCTCTTTGTGATAGAATAGCTCCAATATAAAATCTCAAAACTATTTGTCCAGCAAAAGATATGGTTCTTTTTTAGTAACTGGCTTAAAAGTCTGGTTATTTCTCCAAAATTCTGGATAAATCGTCTGTAGTAATTGCAAAAAGCTACAAATCTTCGTACTCATCAGCATTCTCTGGAGTTGGATAATCTTTTATTACATAATATTTGTTCGTCTGTTGTCACTTTTTGGCTCCATGTGCCCAAGAAAAACTGCTTTTGGTCTTAGGAAAATACACTTGCTCGGGTTAAGTTTTAAATTGTACCTGCATAACCTTTTGAAAACCTGGACCAAATTGCTATTGTGCTCCTTCAAGCTTGAACCAAAAACAATTATATAATTTACATACAAAAATGCTGATGCTTGCAACCCATTCAACACAATCGATAACATTCTATGAAAACTGTTTGTTGATATTTTCAGTCCAAATGGTACTTGCTGAAAATGAAAGTGACCATTCTTTATAGAGAAGGCTGTCAATGGTCTAGATTTTTATGCATTTTTATCGTCATATCTGATGTTCAAAAATATCTTGGTCTTAAAAGTTTGTCAAGCACATCTTCAAGTCTCATTAAGGGAAATTTATCATCAAATAACTTCTTGTTAAGTGATCTAAAATCATCAACCAATCTCCACTTTTCAACTTCCCCTGTACTCTTCTTTGGTACTATCAATAAGGGTGAATTATGTGGACTAATATATGGTTCTATTATGTCATCATCTAGAAAATCTTGAATCTGTCATAGTCATATGGTTAGTCCCTGAAAGGAAGGAAAATAAAGGGTTATCCATTTCGCGGTTTCAAAAGTATAGGGCTAGAATTCGACATCTGTCAAACTGAGTTGTTAAAACAATTTCTTTCTTTTTCAGTTCAAAGTCTGACATTTGTGAAAATGGATCGCTTAACTATCGCACAACGCATTAAAATTGTAAAAACCTACTACAAAAATGGTGATTCTGCCACAGCCACATATCGTGCTTTAAGAGGAGATTATGGTTTACATAATCATCCAACTACGCAAGCAATTGGCAAAATTGTGAAGAAATATGAAGAGACTGGATCGGTTACAGATATTGTAAGGCCTGTGCATCATCGTTTCGCTCGTACCACCGAAAATATCGCTGCTGTAAGTGAAAGTGTTGCCGAAGACCCGAATGTGTCGATTCCTCGTCGTTCTCAGGAATTAAGACTGTCTTACGGCACATTATGGCGTATTTTGCATTTGGATCTACACCTACATCCATATAAAATCCAGCTCACACAACAACTGAAGCCAGCTGACCATTCACAACGTCGTAGATACGTCGAATGGGTGCTTGAACAACAGGCGGTGGACGGCGATTTTTCGAACAAAATTTTCTTCAGCGACGAAGCACATTTCTCACTCGGTGGGTATGTTAACAAACAAAATTGTCGTATTTGGGGTTCTGAGAATCCTCAAGTAATTGAAGAGAGGCCACTACATCCACAAATGTCACTGCTTGGTGCGCTCTTTGGTCCGGAGGTGTGATTGGACCTTACTTCTTCGAAAACGACGATGGAACGACTGTCACCGTCAATTCGGAGCGTTATGGTCATATGATAACCGACTTTTTTTTGCCTGCTATTGAAGAATACAACTTAGAGAATATGTGTTTTCAACAAGACGGTGCCACATGCCACACAACTCGAGCGAATATGGCTTTATTGCAAGAGAAATTTTCTGGCCGCGTAATTTCTCGTCGTGGCGATATCAAGTGGCCACCAAGATCATGCGATTTGACACCGCTTGACTTTTTTTTGTGAGGCTACGCGAAAGACCGTGTTTATGCAGATAAACCTTTAACTCTTGAGCACCTAAAAACTAACATTCGTCACGTTATTGCTGAGATACCGCCCAATATGTGTCAAAAAGTGGTCGAAAATTACCTCAAAAGAATCGATGCTTGTAACAATTCGCGTGGTGGTCATTTAAATGATGTAGTATTTCACACATAATGTTAACGTTGAAACTTTATAATAAAAAAGAAATATCATGATAAAAAATATTTTATATGTGTTATATTTACATTTATTTTTGAAACCGCAAAATAGATAACCCTTTATAAGTTGAGTTAAATAAACACTTACTTTTCTTAATGTACCTGAATTTCATACTTACCATATGGCCACCCTGACTCTCCGCATAAATTCCTTTTATGTTGTACATTCGCCTCGTGCGACGATCGATTTTTTTCCATTCTAATTCGGTCGTTGTGGTTAACCATCGGGCTTTTGGGGCCTTAGGCTTTTAATTTCGTGAATTTTACAGTCGATAAATATTCATATTTGTGTACACATGTTTGATTTGAATCGAATTATTAAATAAACAAATACTAAACTTAACTTGTATTTTTAATAAAACCTAATCCGTTTTAATCATGGTCCTTCGAGCCGGATCTTCATCGGCCCCTATATAAATATTTGTGAAAAGAGAAACAATGAAAAGTGCAATAGAGTGACAGAATTAAAATTATAAACGTTCCCTCTAAAACACAACATAAATCTAAAAATAAAATATAAAATCAACAAACAAACCAAGAGAGTGGAAAAAGTGAGAACGAAAAATCAAAAACGAATAATTACATATGTACATATGTAAGTAGGTAACACATAAAAGATTAGAGTGGGGCAAACAATAAAATAAATAAAAGTAAAAACCGTGTGCATTAAATGACAATATACGTTCTAACAAGTAATACATTCTAATAATGACATTCAAATAACAAAAGTGTACATACATACAAACAAAGTTAAAACATATATTTACCTGAGAAGTGCATCGCTCCAAAACGGAAAAAATAACAAAAAATTTACCGTTAAAATTCAATTCATACATGAGCATATGTAAATGCGTACATAAAAACAAAACAAAATAAGCAAATACATCACAAAATAAAAGAGTAACATTAGAGTGGTGCAATGTGTTTTCTTATTAAAAGAAATGATTTTTTTTTAAATAAAAATTGATAAAAATATTTAATGATACAAACAATTAAAGACAACAACAAACGTTGTCCACGTGCATTGGAGCAGCAGCACATTCTCACCACAACACAGCGGAAAGGAAGAATAAGATAAGCACCATAATTTTAATACCTATTCCATTACAATATAAAATTTCACAATTTTTATTCTAAGACTGCAATCTCGTTGCAGCAATATATTAAAAATAAAAATACTATTTTTTTGCTCTGACGGAAGTAATTTTGAAATTATTTTTGCTTCAAATTTTTCAAAGAGCTGTATGTATAGGTATACTGCATTCTCGTTGTAGTAGTAAAATATATAAATTTTCAAATTTTGTTTTTTGTTTTCTCGCACTAGCGACAGTTATCACTTTTCTGTTATCGATCGATAAATTTGCTATTATCGATTTTTTAGTTTGACGTATACGAGTGAATTCTCACTTCACGAAAACTAAAATTTTTCTTCTCTAAAAAATACGTTGTAATATTAATATGCCTATCACCAAATCCAAGGCGAGATCCACTACCTCAAGTGAATTCATTTTCGAAGCAGATAATCTGGCACATTTCTGCGCAAAGTTCTCAACAATTCCTGTTGAGGAACTAACTCCTTTTCTCTTGAAGGCCAAGCTGGAAGATCTCTCCAGCTATTATAAGGATATGAAAGCTGCTTATAGAAAATTAGGATTAACAGATGAGGACGAACTGCCATGTACTTTCAAACTGGCAGCGAGAAATAAAATGGAACTCTGGAAAGAGGGCGTGCACACAATAAAAGCACAGATTTCGGATCTCTTGGAAGTTCAATCACCCTCCAGATTAGAACTTTCATCACAAGCAGAAATTCCCTCTATTTCTGCAACAGAGCAGGCAAATAATTCCTCGATTTGCCTGACTGTTCCATCTTGTGATACCGAAACATTTTATGGTGGGTATGAAGAATGGACGTCCTTCCGCGACATGTTTACGGCGGTGTACATTAACCACCCTAAACTCTCTTCTCCCAAAAACTGTATCACTCCGATACAAAACTGCAGCAAAAGCTGGAGCCATTGTGAAGCAGTACACGCTCAGCAATGAAAATTTCGAAGTGGCATGGAATGCGCTAAAGGCCCGTTTCGAAAACAAGCGAATTCTGGTCGATAAACAAATAAAAACTCTCATGAACCTCCCTCAAGTGAGTTACGAGAATAGCGAGGCAATTCAGAATTTGCAAACCACGATCAATAATTCTCTGTCCGTCTCATCCTCTCAAGGAGTCTCGACAGAGAACTGGGCTCCGATCCTGGTGCATATCTGTTGCTCAAAACTGCCCGAGGAATCCTTGGATCTTCCAACATGGCAAAAATTAAAGGAATTCCTGACTCTCAGGTATGAAGTCGTGGAGAGGCTCACCAGCGTCAAGCCAAATAAACCAGGATTTCTCAAAACAGACCGCAGAACAAAACTCAAAACTTTTTTGCAGAAAGCAATCGGACATTCTCTTGTTCAATCTGCGAAGCTGCACATCCGCTAAAATCCTGCGAGCGGTTTTAAAAGTTAGTTGTTCGCGATAGAGTGAGGCTAGTTCGAGAACACAACCTCTGTGAGAACTGCTTGGCCTTCACTTACCATAAACGGGACTGCAAGAGCAAACATTCCTGTTTGCAATGTCAGCGAAGGCATCACACGATGCTTCACATAGCAGCAGTCAATATTCCCAGTAATAACACCAAGGTTTTAGCGCAAACCTCCACACTTCAGCCGAACAATAAGAAAAAGAGCACGCAGCAGAAGATAACCCCCTCGAGAAACCGGAGATCTCAGGACCGATCATCCGAAGATGAGCAACCCTGCTCATCATGCTCCAAATCTTCTTCAAAGGTGCAAGCATTGTTCACCTCAAATGAAGAAAGAACTCTTTTGCCCACACCTTTTGCCTCTATAGAGCATCTTGGAGAACTTCACAAGGTTCGAGCACTCATCGACCAAGGTTCTCAAAAAACATTCATTTCTACCAAGGTACAAAATCAGCTGAGGCTCCCTTCGCAAGCAACTCACGTCGAAATTTTTGGAATGGGTGGCAAAACTATCCAAAACTCTAACCAGACTTGTACCGTTACGTTAGTCGCCCCAAAGGCTAATAAAAAGTTACAAACACGGGCAATTGTACTCCCACAGTTGACCGAATTCTTCCCAACGCACAAAATATGACAGCCCGATTGGCAGCAATTCCCAATGTTTGATTTGGTCGACCCAAATTGCTTCGTGCAAACGCAAATCGACATGGTCATATGTAGCGATTTGATTCCTCAAATCTTCCTAACTGGAATCCGCCAAAATATCTGTGGAAGCCTCCTCGCGCAGAACACAATATTTGGCTGGATACTTAGTGGTTCCCTCACTCAAATGGTGTCAACATCCAAGCAAAGGAAAGTAGGACGCCATCTCGCGTTGGACACTCGAACCGACATCCCCGATGAGTGTCCGCATAACGGTAATATTTCCCAAACTCAGTGGCATTTTCCTGTACGTCAAGAACATCACCAGTGCCAGCTGTGCCATCGGAATCATGCTTTGCGTTACTGCCGAGGGTTTCTGGCACTGAATCCAGGTCAACGTTTGGATGTTGTGTGTGCGCAACATTACTGCGCAATTGTTTGGCTCGGTCTCACGTTACCGGAGACTATGACTCCCTACACAGCTGCAAAAAATGCAGGCTAGCACACCACACGCTCCTACATCCGGACACTCCATCTGTAAGGATAATGTCGGAACCCCGTGGTGATCCTCCGCAGCATCGTCGCCGAAGATCCTCAAACGCTCGTCGCAACGCAACATGCATGCGGGCCGCGATGTCTAAATCCCTTTAGACAAGTCTTGTGGTTAGTCCCTGAAAGGAAGGAAAATATAAGTTAAGTTAAATAAATACTTACTTTTCTTAATGTACCTGAATTTCATACTTACCATATGGCCACCCTGACTCTCCTCATAAATTTCTACTTTTTTCCATTCTAATTCGGTCGTTGTGGTTAACCATCGGGCTTTTGACGCCATAGGTTTTTAATTTCGTGAATTTTACAGTCGATAAATATTCATATTTGTGTACACATGATTGATTCGAATCGAATTATTAAATAAACAAATACTAAACTTAACTTGTATTTTTAATAAAATCTAAAGCGTTTTATTCAACAGTAGCGAATTATCCACAGTTGTAATCTTTTGCTTATAAAAGTTATTTTTCGTTAATTTTTTTTAGAAAATTTAACACGTCATAATGCCTCATTGGTTCTACGCCCAACAACATTTTCTCCAGAACAACTTCTTCATCTGTTGTGTTCAGCAACTTAACAGTTTATTCCCTTTTGCTGGCACTATTGTGTCTGCGACAAAGATCCCTTTTTTTTACCTCTTTGCCTATTATAACACAATCCTCTTTCAAAGTCATGTCAATGTAAGCTGGAACTCTTACGTTGCGAACTGTCTCTAATTTAATGTTCATAGGTCACCTTCTTCTTCTACTGTCAATGTAAATGTATATGTTCTATAATCTACCTTACAAATATATTTAGTTAGAAAGTCTCCACCTAAAATCCCATCTACATTTAAATTGGTTTCTTATCAACAACATGAAATTTATGCTCTACTACTCTATTTTCTAACACAAATTTCAGGTCTATTGTAGCTAACGAACTCGTTTTGGTTATTACACCATTAAATTTACAAAATCCCTATTATCTCTTATTACTAAATCATACATTATTCTTTACTAGCGATTCATCTGCTCCCGTTTCTACTAAAAATGTTAATACAATATCACCATGACACTTGTCATCTATTTTGATTTTCACAAAATTCGTCACTATCTTCTTTGTGCGTACCCACGATTTCGTGCTCCGGGGGAAAACCTGTTTCCAGAGTTGCTCGTCTGTCACCTGTACCCACTTCTGTTACCATTGGGTATATATCTACCTCTATTATTGTTGTAGCCCCGATTATTCTGACTGCAACTGTTGAATCTTTTGTAATTTGTACCTCTACTGTACGCATAATTCCTACTTGAATTTCTTCCATAGTAGGAAACTCTTTGATTCGCATAGTTCTGACTCCTAAATTGCCCACGTTTACTAAAATTTTTTCTAGTTCTATTCATGAACATCAAATTACTTTGCCTTCTGACTTGTGAGTTATGTACACTTTCCTCCGATGGCAATTGCATTGCTTCATTTAGCTTTTGTGGTGCAGCTGCCAAAATTATAGATTTATATGGGTCATTCAAGCCATTTTTAAAAGCTTCTAGTGCTATTTGCTCATTTAGTTTTGCTATTATCTCCCTGTTTTGCTCACCTTGTTCAGATATCTGTATCTCATTTAACGATGTTATTAAACTCTCTATACGATTCGCAAGCGTATTTACATTCCAAATAGCTTGCTATACACGTGCTAATTCATTATGTAGTTGCAATGCATTTCTATTATCATTTTTTTTAAACCTATACCTACACTCGTCATCATGTAGTTTGTCCTGCTTACTACGTGATGAAGTCTTCATTCTAAATGGGGAACGAGCGGCTGGCCGCAATATGCATCAGAGCCAAATTTTTTAACATCAGCCTAATTTGTGCCCACACTCCGACGGATAAGAAGGATGATCCGACCAAAGAGAGCTTCTTTCAGCGCCTCGAAGAAGCTTATGACCACTGCCCCCGCCACGATATCAAAATCGTGCTTGGCGACTTTAATGCCAGGGTGGGCAAGGAAGAGACCTTTGGTCCAACTGTTGGAAAATTCAGCCTCCACCAGAACAGTTCCGATAACGGAATGAGGCTGCTCGACTTCGCCGCAGCACGAAACATGGTAATTGGTGGTACCAGATTAAAGCATCTCGACATCCACAAAGCGACATGGATGTCCCCAGATCAACGTACAAGAAACCAAATTCATCATGTGGTGATTGACGGAAGGCATGATTCCAGCGTGATGGACGTGAAATCGATCCGTGGTGCCAACATCGACTCGGATCACTACCTTGTTGCAGCTAAGATGCGCACACGTTTATGTGTCGCAAATATAAAGAGAAGTCCCACACAGAGAAAGCTTGGTGTGTCGCGACGTTACCACAGAGGAAGACGCCGCCCACAGAAAAACCCTGCATGCAGAGAGACGTCTTCTCAGGCGTAAGAAGAGATAACAAGAAAACCGCGAGTGTGAGGAGATAGAGGTATGCTGCGACAAGAATGAGACTCGAAAATTCTTCGAAAAGATCAAGCGCCTGGATGGCAGGTACAGATGGCCTGCCTGCCGAGTTGTCTAAGACCGGCGCCAATGAACTGCTTACCTGCATGCATCAGCTCATAAGCAGAATATGGTCGGACAAAAGCATGCCCGATGATTCTGTTCTCTGCGGCAAGCATAAGAAAGGAGACCCCACAATTTGCGCAACTACCGTGGCATAAGTCTCCTGAGCATCGCATACAAGGTTCTATGAAGCCTACTGTGTGAAAGCCTATCCTTAACAACCCGAGTGCACCTTATCAATATGGCTTCAGACCTGGTAAATCCACCATTGACCAGATTTTCCCACTACGCCAAATCCTCGAAAAGATCCAAAAAAAAAACAGATCTACACATCACCTATTCGTCAATTATACAGCCGCTTTCGACAGTCCGATAAGAAATTGCCTCTACACAACTATGCCTGAATTTGGTCTACATGCAAAACTCATTTGACTTTACAGAATGTCACTGCTTAACTCTAGCTGTGCAGTAAAAATTGGGAAGGAACTCTCCCCTCCGTTTAATAACGAACGAGATTTCAGAAAATGTGATTCATTATCGTGTGACTTCTTCATCCTAATTATGAAGCTAATTATACGACCTGCAGATTTACGACATAATGACACTATCTTCAACAAAAGTGTCATGCTGTTAGCGTATGCCGACGATATTGACATAATCGGCATGAACACGCGAGCAGTCAGTACAGCATTCTCAGAGTTGGAAAGAGAGTCGCGTCGGATGGGTCTCACGGTGAACGAGGGCAAGACGAAGTATCTAGTGTCAACAAACAAAGAGTCCCGGCATCTTGGACAGCACGTCACTGTTGACAACTACACTTTTGAAGTAGTAAGGGACTTTGTCTATCTTGGAACCAGCATTAACAGCAGTAATGACGTCAGCCTGGAGATCATGCGTAGGATAACTCTTGCTAACAGGTGTTACTTTGGGCTGAGTAAGCAATTGAGAAGTCGAGACCTCTCTCGAAGATCGAAAATCACACTCTACAAGTCCCTCATTATTCCTGTCTTAACATATGGCGCGGAAGCAGAAGTGAGTACCGAATGGGGTATAACGATGAGCTGTGTGAGCTGTACGCTGACGTTCACATAGTCACGCAAATCAAAATCCAGCGGCTGCGCTGGCTGAGTCATGTCGAGCGCATGGAAAAAGACGCTCCAGGTAACCTGGCGGCGCTTGGAATATCCAATTGGTGCCATCAAGCGAAGAACAGATATGACTGGCGTCGCATTATATGTTCAGCCTAAATTGATAATCGGTTATTATGGCTACATAAAAAGAAGAAAAATTAAAACTATCATACCCATAAATTTAAATATAGTATCAGCGTCCTGGTGTGTGAATTCGTTGCAGCGACACTGCTACTTGCGCTGTTGTTGTTGAATATTTCCTCGAGGCTTTGAGAAGTCCTCAGAGTCATAGAGTTTTTTATTTATTTCTGCTATTAGCTATTTTTGCTTTACATCCGTCCTAATCGCTACTACACGGTGTAATTCTACTTGGCAATTCGTCCGGCAGTAATAATTTGCCATGGAAAACCTTCTAAAAGAACACACTAAAAGTGATGTGGCAAGAGTTCTGCCGTTCGCAGCCGGCTATAATAAGTAGGTCTCTTCTAATACTGTCCAAAATTTAACACGCGGAACAGTAATGGAAGATAAGCTCGGCCAAAAAGCCCTTTGGGGATTTAAATGCTACATTTCACATTGAAAGCAATTTTTTTTTCTTCAAGACCTAGTGAAGTCAAAAAATTTAATCGATAGAAATTTTTTAGCTCTTCTACCTTATAGAAAATTTTAAGCATACTTACAGCAAAATCGGTGAAGGTTTCATATTTTTCTTTGGTTATTTGTTGAAAATGTCGATACATTTAAATAAAAAACAAAAATCGCACATGTTTCAATTTATTTACTTTTTTATATTTTTTATCGTTTATTCATGTATATTCATGTTTTTCCTGCATTTCTTTTATAAAGAGTCGGATCGGTTTCTCGTACAAGAGTCCGGCAATATTTTCCCATCATATTACGACACCAGTAGCCCAGATACCTTCTCTCTATATCCATAATATCCTGATGGAATCTCTCTCCTTGTTCCTCGCTTTCAACTCCCAGATTTAGTGGAAAGAAATCTAAATGAAAATGCAAAAAATGTATTTTTAACGACATATTTGATCAAATCAACCAAGAAAAGGACATTTTTGTTGGACCACAAATTCGAAAATTGATAGCTGAGTTTCCCCAAAAATTGTAGCAGGATTCGTAGCAGGATTCGTAGGAAACGTTAATGACGAAAATAATCAAAATCATACACAACTTGTTGCGAAACTAGAAACGAGTTCAAGACTAAACTCTATTAAAAAAAGCAGAAAAATCGGTATTGTGAGCATATTTTTTCCTGTTGTAATAAAACCAACCATCTGGTTTGGATGAATAATAACTCAAGATTAGATAATTATATCCAGGTTTTTAAACAGCTAAAACTGCTAAAATGCTCCTAAGCTAAACATATCGCACCAAAGCATATTGAAAATTGAGTAAAAAATGCATGATCTCACCTATGCTCAAAAAAAGTTGGGCTCGAAAAAACTAAAGAGTTGATACATTTGGTCGAAAATGGTGAAATTCCGAATATTGTGTTCTCCAATGAGTCACCATTTGATATCGAGCCACATTTGAACAAACAAAATGATCGAGTTTACTTGTCAGAAAGATCTGCTGAAAATTTGGAGCGTCGAATGGCAACCACAAAAGAAACTACGCTGATGGTGATGGTGTGGATCGCTGTGAAGGCCGATGGGCGCTCATCGGCCGTGGGGTGAATATAAATCCTTAAAATGAGCGGGAAACAGTTTTGGGCGGAGCACTAAAACCCTGCGCAGACAAATATTTCGGACATAGACGTTGGATATTCCTACAGGACTCGGCACCATTGTACAAAGTCAACCAAGTAATTGTACGTGTCAACCAAGAATCGCTGAAAAACAACGTTGCGTGCTCCATTTCGTGTTCACAATGGCTACCAAATTCACCGGTTGCAAATCTATTAGAATTTTGTGTCTGGGGTACTTTGAAGAGTAAGGTTGGCACTAAAAAATATCGAAGTGTCTACCGTCTCAAACAAGAGCTTCACCGAGATTGGGCCGAAATACTGAAAACTCACTTGCGTCCGATGAATTCAGCGGACGTTTGAAGGCCATAGTACAAAACAAGGGTGGTCGTATCGAAATCGCTAATCAAATCATTAAGGGGAGGTTCTCCTCTTTTTTTTTTTTTTCAAAAAATCGACTTTTTTTTTCTTGATGAAATGAAAGGTATAAATGCTTAGAATATTTGTGCAATCGTATTTTTCGATCCACAACATATTTATCTCACTAAAGCCAGGAATAGCCGAGTAAGATGCTGATGTGAGTACAATGTAGCATTTTAACTTTAAACGCATTTATCTCAAAAGCATTTTTTTATTCTAGCGTCAAGCATAGCTCATGATCTACTGCTTAGATTTACTTCATCTAAAATTTTCCTGAAAGAGTATGGTTTTTCGTATGACTTATAACTAAAATAAACATAAACAATTGTTCAATAATTGTCGTTAAACAAAAAAAAACTTTAAGAGAAGAGGGTAAAATCGAAATTCTTCTTTAACTATGCATAAATTGGATAATTTTTCTTGAAAACTCTTTATAAATAGGTATAAGTCATAGGAAATTTTATTAACTTGAATATAAAATACAAGTTTTTGATTTCAGTATACTACAAGTGGCTGCAACCTTGACGTTATCGAATGACTCCTCGCTTTCAAAGGATGACACGATCCGCCATTTTGGGGCCGCAATATTAGATTTTTTCATCTATATTTTTTTTTTTTTGTATTTTTAAAAGTTGTCTTAATAAACCATCAAAACCGTTCGTTCGTATGTCTTTTCATTATCCGACAGTAAACAATCAAATTTCGCTTCATTTTCGGCTAAAAAGAGGAGAACCTCCCCTTAAAAATATGTATTAGTAAACAATTTTTGGTTTGGTTCAATAAATTTCATCAATAAATGAAAAGTCATAGCATCATCATATGTATATATATATATATATATATATATATATATATATGTATATATATATATATATATATATATATATGTATATATATATATATATATATGTATATATATATATATATATATATACACAAATATATATACATACATATATACATATACATTTATATATATATATATATATATATATATATATATATATATATATATACATATATATATATATACATATATATATATATATATATATATATATATATATATATATACATATATATACATATATATATACATACATATATATATATATATATATATATATTAGATCCATTTAGGAAAAAAATTATACAATTTATTTCATTTTCTACAACTTTTTTCCATCTTTCTGGCAAATGATCGATACCATCTCGATAAACCGATGTCGGTCCACCCATTTTCGCACTTCTTCAATATTTCGGAAACGTGTAGCACTCAAGTCGTACTGTTTCGATCTGTACAAGTGGTAATCAGAAGAGGAGTTTCCCAATCGAGCTACGTCAGTGTTTCTTTGACGATTTTTCCTGTGTGTGGCCGAGCGTTATCGTGAAGGAAAATAACTTTGAGCCCGTTACTCGCTATTACTGGTCTTTTTCGCAACAACTCGTAACTAAATTTGCTCAATTGACATATGCAGACATTAACAGTAACAGCTTCATTCCGTTTTAGCAGCTCTTAGTACACCACTCGTTGCTGATCCCATAAAATGGAGAGTATTACCTTATGACCATGGATGTTCCGTTTTGGCTTTGATGTTGGTGGTTGTCATGGTTCCACCCATGACTACTTCCGATTGGGATTGTCGTTGTAGATCAACGTTTCACCGCCAGTCACAAAACGCTAGAGAAAACTCTTGTTTTTCTGTCTGGCAAGTAAGGACACCGCGATATTGAAACGGTTGTGAACAGCACTTTCAGACAAATCTTGTTGTACCCATTTGCCTTCCTTTTGGACCTTGCCCATGGTGTGTAAACGTTTGGAAACAGCTGATTCTAGGAATTACCTAGCATGTTTC
>OY978530.1:17227732-17240232 GCA_963854835.1 Megamerina dolium | reverse complement strand
ATTTTCTCTTTACTGGTGTCCATCTTTGACGAATGCGCTTGCAATACTGAGTCAAACAATCACAAAACTGCCTGAAAAGTTTATTTAGTACGAAATTCTATAGTTCTAATGCCATCTAGCGTAACCCGATCGCACTTATGCAATGCGAGATACAGATTACTAAACTCATCCATTGAAAAAATAATTTTACACCTGATATATATACATATATATATATATATATATATATATATAGAAATATATATATATATATATACATATATATACATATATATAAATATATATATATATATATATATATATATATATATATATATATATAGAAATATATATATATAAATATATATATATATATATATATATATATGTATATATATATATATATATATATATACTCGTATATATAGATATATATATATATATATATATATATATATATATATATATATATACGAGTATATATAGATATATAGATATACATACACATATATACACTCGAAGTTCTTTTATCCACTCAATGGCATGATATACACAGGAAAGTTGCCAGATGATCAGCGTCAAGTAAACCAAGACCAGAATGTTGTGCTGGAGCTTCAGAAAATGTTCATATACAAGCCTCACAATTAATGCTGACAACTATGCGCTGTGTTTTTATGTGCCAAAAAAAAAAACATTCTGTAACCCTGTTGTTCACAATGCACTACACTTGCGACTAAGATTCCACTAATTCAAATCTAATTCAATATCTATTCTTGACCACAACAGCAACCAATCGGGAGTAGATACCATGAATCAGATTTTATACTTGCAAAATACCAACAAACCTATGGCCACTTGCGATGTTTTAGAACATGATCGATGTTGTTGCATTGGAAGCATTTATTATTCACAATAAACTGGATTCCGTTTAAAAAACCTGCGTGCCTTCATGCATTTACCTATCACACAATTACCAACAAAAAAATATTGAAAGCCGGACCAGGAATGCTCGCATAACACTTCTTCCTCACATGAGAAAGGCTATAATGTCTCTTGGAGCAGTTATCAAAAGCAGACAGTTAGTATAAGGACGTGCACCACAATTTATAGGTCCAATAGACCTTCATGCGAAAAACCAGAGCTTTCTGTTGTAATTCTTAAAAAGAGGTTTACATTGTACATTTAGAAAATTTCATCGGTGTAATACTTGTACTTTAGCCTTAAATATAGAGCAACAATAATAACAATTCATTTTGAAATTTAAGATTTTAGAAAAACAATGTATAAAAAAATGATTTTAAAATAATAAGATATAACGAATTATTCTATTTAAAGAATTCGGTGTACAACATAAAATTCTTTATATTGGACGGCTGCTGTATTTATAGGACCAACCACACACCAATAATACCAAAATGAAAACAGCAAAGTTATCAACTATTTCGAATCTACGCTCGCTCATGTATACACAAAATAATAATAAGAAGAAATACAAATGCAGTACCGCGAAGAAAAAAAAAACAAACAATCGCATAATCCGAAAACATAATGAACGACGTATCATACAAATTGCGACCGTCGCGATTCGGCTTACGTTAGCAGAAAGCGACAAAAAAATAAAATACAAATACAACAAACACGTCCCTGCGCTATTGTACATATATGCAGTTACTATTAGTTGGTATGCATTTTTCTCCCCCAATCCCGTTTCCCACCCTTCTTTCTCAATCTCCCTCTTTCTCTCTCTTTCTGTTTTACTAGTTCTCTTACTCTTATTGCCGCTGGCGACAATTTTCACGAAAAATTTGCTTATTTACTATAAATCATCTTACCGATTCTTTCCTTTTCTTTCTTTACGATTTATTTCATTATATGTTTATACATACTAGTACAAATGTGTATATATAGAAGTGTGTGCGTAAATGTGATTGTCGTGTACGCCTACCTGATGAAGCGCCTATAACTGTTATTGGGAGTGGCGAAGCGAAACCAAGCATTTTTGTATCAACATGAAAGAATGGAAGAAAAGGAGGACAATTAGAAGAAGAAAACAAAATGGGGTGAATTTTTCATTTTATATAGCGAAGGAGAAATATGTAAAGGCATACCATCTACTTTAATAATATATATTTTCATTCATACTCCAGAAAGAGCTAGTTAAAAACTATTAGATGAATTAATTCTAGGAGAAATGTATGCATTGTGAAACCCAAAAAATATCTGCATTTGTAATCAGAGCAAGAAACATATATATTTTACCAGAAAGATGAAGATTATGTTAGGTTGAAGCGCTATCTTTCAACCCAAATAGGCCAATTGTGACTCCGCAAGGTTCGGCTTCGCTATTTTCTTTCGAATCCACCCTCCTTTTTCTGAATGGACTGTAAACTCTTTGAACATTTCAATAAAAGATGCCCTGCAATGACAAGCTACAGCTGAATTCAAAGAAATTGATTCTAGGAATTTAATTACAGGTTGGCTGTCAATGAATTTTCCTACATCCACGTGTGTGTAACATGGTGTCGTAATAATGTGGTTACCTCGTTAATAGTCAGAACCTGAACCTTACCTAAATGCAATGGCACCTCAGTTATCACAGAAGACCCCTCCACCTATCCAACTGTCGGGCTTCCTCAAAGGGATCCGTCCGAGTTCCCAGTCTTTTCTTTCAGATATGTCCGCATGAAATTTGTTGCAAAACGTTAACTCTCCTATCTCATAATCGTACTCTCCGCGATATGAAGTTGAAATTTTTCAAAACGCTACTATACCCCATTCTATTGTCGGACCACTCCGATATAGTTTTGAGCCTAATTGCCGATAGCGATGCCATCTGTTTCCCGTGGATGTCGAGTGAGATGAAATATAGCATGATATCAAGGGCATTACTTAAGGTGGCTCTAAGCACTCCAGTGATACGTAAGCAACCAACCTTTGAATCCTCTTCACGGAATTTCGTTATATTGCTTTGTCTAATTCAGTCATCCATGCAACGACCCTATATTAAGAAGCTCAGTCTAGTTCCACAGATCGAAGGCGGTACCGCATGAACTGGTTTATATTTCCCAATAAAGAGAACGAGTTATGACTCCAAAAATATGAATTTTCACAGATTTACTGCCTCAACCTAGTGAGGCTAGCGCAATCCTTGTTGAACTTATCGCAAGACAACACACTAGACGTCATATACATAGTTTGTTCTGACCATACCGTATCACCGTTTGTTCTGTGGTGGTACTTTCATTCTGTAAAGAGCAAGAAACATATATCTTCTACCATATATCTTGTCGTTTAGCCAAAATAGGCCGAATGTGATGCCGCAAGATTCGGCCTATCGCTATCGCTATCTTCCTTCAAACCTTCCCGAATTGCGGGAAAAACGACATACATCCCCCAGCTGACATTGAAAAAATTTGTTTTTCTTATAATAACTGATGCGTCTTTTTGAGACTTGCTAATGATCCCTACCGATGAGACAATGCCTTGTAATGGTATCGGACAATACTGTAACTAAGATTTATTAATTTTATAGCGCCATTACTAGGCTTCCTTTTCAGTATATGGTATTCCGTAAAAGTGTAAACAAAAATTTTTATTGAGTTTCAACCATGTCGACTTTTGATCTAAAAAAACAACATTTGCGAGTAGTTTTGGTTTTCATGTTAAATTCAAAGTGTCACTGAAAGTTATTGATTGCTGTTGGAAACGTACAAGGAACATTATATATCGATTAAAATGTATGAGCAATGGTTTCGTCTTTTTAAAAATGGTGATTATTACATTAAAGACAAAGAGCGAACGGGCCCACCTAAAAGATTTTCAGATGAAGAATTGGCTTTTTTGGACGAATATACATGTCAAACGCTTAAAGAATTGGCAACATCATTAGTGGTTGACAAAGCCAACGTTTTCAAGCATTCAAAAGCCATGGGAATGATTCAAAATCAAAGAAATAGTGTTCCATACGAATTAAAGTCGTGAGATGTTGAACGCCTATTTTTCACGTGCGAACAATTGCTTTAATGCAAAAAAGAAAAGGGATTTTGCATCGTATCGTCACTGGTGATGAAAAATTAATCCATTACTATAACCCGAAGCTAAAAGATCATGGGTTATGCTCGGTCAACCATCAGTAAGATGGAGCAAAGTCGTAACTAACGATGGACAATACATTGAAGAAGGCATACACTTTTGGTTTTAAAACGCACCTTAAAAAACTAACACCAGTCATTTGGTTGATGAAATACCACGATTTCAGCGAAAGAAAAATGTGAATGGCAACACTACATCTATGGCGTTATCATTAGGATTATGATTTTTTGCTTACATGATTCACTTTTCCAACATTTTGGAATTCCAAATATATTAATTCTTCTTATTTCAGATATCCCTTCTTTAGACCATCATGCTATTTATAAAAATTCAAAATTCAAAATTTGTTTGGGTAACAATATTTACTTGTCAAAATGCGTAGGGTCAAAGTATATTTTACAAATATTGTTTCATAGGCGATTATGCTTAGAATTATCAATTTATTCAGTTTTTATTATAAGATTTTTCCAGTTTTGGGCGCCCATACATAATGTAGATACGTATAATCAACATGCATATGCATGCTCTATGTGAGCGTCATCGACGAACAATTTTCAGTTCAGTTTCAGTTCCCAAGAATAAAGTCTGCGCAAAGAAATTTTATGGAACTTACTTTAACTTGAAGGAAGCCAAAAGTGATTATCAAAAATAATGGGATGGAAATAATTCTTTAAACTGCCCAAATTGTGTTTTGTGTTTTGTTGTTGATGTCGGATATAAAGAAATTTCAATAACTTGAAGCTTCTTGAAATATGTTTTGTTGTGAGCCAAAATGGTACGTGTCTAATTTTCTCGTATTATTTTCTCCATAATAAGATTGAAGATGTCGCACGATAACGAATCACCTTGTCTGAAACCCCGTTCGGTAATAAACGGCGAGGAGAGATCCTTCCCAATTTTTACTGCATAACGGCAGTTACACAGTACCATTCTGCAAAGCCGAATGAGCTTCGCAGGAATACCGAAGTCAGACATTGTTGTGTAGAAGTAATCCCTTAGTGGACTATCGGAAGCGGCTTTTTAATCAACAAATAGATGGTGTGTGTCGATCTGTTTTTCTTAGGTCTTTTCCAGGATTTGGCGCAGTGTGAAAATTTTGTCGATGGTCGATTTACAAATTCTGAAGCCAATAAATATTTACACGAAATTTTGAATATTCGAAGCGAAACATGACTGATCTCGAACTCCATCACGTAGAGAATTCAAGCTTTCGTCAATAAGTGTTTGAGGATCATATGTAGAATATTCTGGCCTAACACTATTTCCAACGAGGCACTGTGGCGCATAACGAAAGAGGAGACTATACTGAACCAGATTAAGCGTCGGTAGTGGCGCTGGTTTGGCCATATGTAAAGAAAACAGCGAGAAAGCATCACGAGAATGCTGACTGGATGGAACCTGCAAGAGTGCAGAAGTCGCGGACTACAAAAAAGCACTTAGAGAAGGTCAGCCCTGCGAGAACAAGCTGATGTCAACACCACACGGGACTGAGCTAGAACAACAGCCTAGAAACATCTGCTATGGAGAAGACTTGTGGAGGCCCTATACTTCAATAGGAGTAAAAAGGAGAAAAAAGCCAATAACGTCTAATCAGGTTGTTAAGCATGGGTTTGAATCTTTTACACAGTACGCTTGATAGGACCTTGTATGCGATACTAAGAAGACTTATTCCACGATAGTTGGCGCAAATTGTGGGGTCTTCTTTCTTATGTACGGGACAGAGAACACTGAGCCTCCAATCATCGGGCATGATTTCATCAGACCATATTTTGCTTATGAGCGGGTGGGCAGCTCATCGCTTCCGGTTTTAAACAACTCGGCAGGCAGGCCTTCAGTACCGGCAGCTTTGTTGTTTTTAAGCCTAGAAATGACCTGTATGACCTCGTGTTGGTCGGCTGGACATCTACACCATCCTCCGTAATTGTGGAGTTCGGGAGATTTTCTCCACTGCCGGGATTGTTCGAATCTTCGGCATTCAGTAACGTGAAAGAGTGTTCACTCCGTAAGCCCAATACGCTCTGTACATCTGTACCCAGATTCCAGTTTTTGTCACGACTGGTAGGGGGAGGGGAAGGGTAGAGGATCCTTTCGAAGAATTTTTGAGTCTCATTCTATCTTCTAATACTTGCGTGCCTCTGATCTCTCTTCTTACTCCTGAAAATACGCCTCTTCGCACTCCTCATCTCTGTACTGTTATTTGACAGTTCGCGTAGCACCTGCACGCAAGTTTCTTGTCTTGCTGTGCGGTAGCGTCACCACACTCCTTATCATACCACTCATTCCTCAGAGGTCGGTAGTAACAGATTACCTCCTCTCAGTAGTCACGGATTGGGATATATGTCTCCACTGTGCGCATGAATCGTGAAGGGAGTGAGTGTTCTGCATGACCACATCCAATAATCGAGTGGTAAAAGCTACACCTAAACGTGTTCGCACCTTAGTTGCAACACGATAGTGATCCGATTCGATTTTGGCACCACGGATCGATTTAGCGTCCATCACTTTGGAAGCATACCTTCCGTCGATGACTAAGTGACCATTTTTATCATTCGTTCGTTGATCTGGAGAAAGCCACGCCGTGTTATGGATGTCGAGATATTGAAATCTGATACTATTAATTACCAAGTTTGGTGCTGCGGCGAAGTCGATCAGGCTCATTGCGCTATCTGATGTGTTCTTGTGGAGGCTGAATTTATCGACAGTTAAACCCAAACACCCGCCCATCTTGGAATTGAAGTCGCCAAACACGATTTTGATATCGTGACAGGCGCAGCGGTCATAAACTTCTTCGATGCGCTGCAGAAGCTCCATTTTTGTCGCATCGTCCTTCTCATCCATCAGGGACTGGGAACATATTAGTCTAATTTTAAACGATTTTCCTTAATGCAGATTGTTGCCAGCCGTTGCCGGTGGTCGCCGCGTAAAAGACCAATATTGAAAAATGGAGGTGCCATCATATAGCAAGCAGAACTAAGTACACTACAGCACCTTGACTACAGAATGAGGATGCCATCACATAGCGCACAGAACAATCTACTTGACGTCCAGCGAGTTGACTTGTGATGTACCACGCATCTGATGATGATTTTATGTCAGGCGGAGAAGGCCGTACTGAATATTTTTTTCTATTGCGAGCTAATGCTGGACAGTGGCATAGTTCATGCTGGGATTTTTCAGATATATTCATTTTATAGAGGTGATATTTGATAAGTAGTCTGTGAGAAATCCGAAATTAAGCTGTTGGATTGCAACATATGCTTGGTCTGGCGAGCCCTTTGGCTTGTCTCAGATCAAAGATGTTCCAGAAGGAGCTCTGTAGGTTTTTGGCAGTCCTCACCAAGTGTGAAGGTGAAAACCAAGGTATTCCAAAGCATGGTTTTAGATCGATGTAATAAAGTGCAATTTGAATTCTAGCTAATTCGTCTGAAACTTAATTTCCTACGGTGTGCCAAAACACTTTGCTATAGGGATTAGGCTTCAAATTCCAAAAGCATAGAGCTTTTAAAAATCACATCTTACTACAACAAAACTAGTTCTCTTAACCAAAATTTGAATCAGTTCAAAATTCAAAGCTATAATATGCAAACAATTTATGTCCAGTTACAAATGTAAAGAATTAGTTTTTTTATCTATTTTCTTTATCGTGCTGTACTTTCAACCCGATTGAATAAAAATTTATAGAAATGGTACCAAAATCAAAATTTCAAAATGAATACATAGTTACTTGAATTTTTGTTATTGGCAAAAGTATGAGTCGTTAAATGAATTCTGTATCCGTGGGTATATCTCACCACTTGACCTTGCCTACGTATATGGGTTCGACCCCAGATCCCGACATGTATTTATTTATTTTTATTTTGAAGTCAAACTTCTTAGACGGCGGTGTCCCAAATAGAGTGTGAAATTTTTAAAGCACATTTCGTTACATGAGTAGGAAGGAACATATAGCATAGAGAAATGGAGAATGCGAAAGAAAGCAACGTATACACAACGATACAGAATAGATCATGATTCAATGAAGCATGGCAATAGATCATGTGTGTGTGTTGGGAGAGAGAGGGCAACCAGCTAATAATAAACGAATGATAACGATAAATGCGAGAGTAAAATATTAGGCAAATACAATACAATACGTATGCACAATGATTTAAAAGTGATAGATCGTACATGCGCACATGCAAACAAGAGTCACACATTGCTCACAGTCAGACACAAACTGAAGATGTTATTGGCTTCGTGTTATGACGCGCACATTCAATACAGTGTTGCCAGGACTTCAAAAATAAAAAAGCTAGATCGGCTAAATAGAAACGCTGAAAAAGCTAAACGGACAAAGAAAAGGCTAAATATTGCCAGCCTTTTCAACATTTTATAAACAGTATATATGTTATTTTTGACATGTATGCAAGTAAGTTCACTCTCACACTCTGAAAAGTACAAGCGCCTGAGTGGAGGTTTAAATCCCGGAGCCTCTTCTTGTCGTGATGGAAATGGGAATCTGGTTACGGATGTCCAGAGTGTACTGAGCCTATGGAGGGAACACTTCTCCACGTTACTGAATGGCGATGCTACGAACAATTCCGCCAGTGGAGGAGAATGCCCGATAACCCCAATTGCAGATGATGGTGTTGATATTCCACCACCCGACTATGACGAGATTGAAACGGCCATTTTAAGGCTGAAGAACAACAAAGCTGCAGGTGCTGATGGCCTGCCCGCCGAGTTGTTTAAGACCGGAGGCGATGAGCTGCTCACCCGCATGCACCAGCTCATAAGCAGAATATGGTCGGATGAAAGCATGCCTGATGATTGGAGGCTCAGTGTTCTTTGTCCTGTACATAAAAAAGGAGACCCCACAATTTGCGCCAACTACCGTGGAATAAGTCTCCTGAGCATCGCGTACAAGGTTCTATCGAGCGTACTGTGTGAAAGGTTGAAGCCTATGCTCAGCAACCTGATTGGACCTTATCAGTGTGGCTTCAGACCTGGTAAATCCACCATCGACCAGATTTTCACACTGCGCCAAATCCTGGAGAAGACCCAAGAAAAAGAGATCGACACACACCACCTATTAGTTGACTATAAAGCCGCTTTCCGTAGCTCAGTGGTTAGTGTGTTCGCCTTCTGATCTGTAGGTCGTGGTTCAATACCCGGCTGATGCATAACAAATTTAATATCGAAAAGATTTTTCTTTCGAACGGTACCCACCTGTCGGCAAGCAATTGGCAATTCTTCCGACAGTAACAACTTGCCATGAAAAAGCTTCTAAAAAGAACTCTGTGACAAAGCTCAGAAAAAGTGACGTCACAAGTGTTCTGCCGTTCGGAAGCGGCTAAAATAAGTAGGTCCATTCTAATACTGCCCAAAATTTAAGACGCACAACAGTAATGGAAGAGAAGCTCGGCCAATGAGCCCTTTGGGGCTTTAAGTGCCACATATTTATTTATTTTTTTATTTTTAAAGCCGCTTTCGACAGTCCGGTAAGGGATTACCTCTACGCAACAATGTCTGAGTGCGGTATTCCTGCAAAGCTCATTCGACTTTGTAGAATGACACTGCATAACTCCCGTTGTGCAGTGAAAATTGGGAAGGACCTCTCCGCACCGTTTAATACCGAACGGGGTTTCAGACAAGGTGATTCGTTATCGTGCGACTTCTTCAATCTTATTATGGAGAAAATAATACGAGCTGCTGATCTATGACATAATGGCACTATCTTCAACAAAAGTGTCATGCTGTTAGCGTATGCCGACGATATTAACATAATCGGCATGAACACGCGAGCAGTCAGTGCAGCATTCTCAGAGTTGGAAAGAGAGTCGCGTCGGATGGGTCTCACGGTGAACGAGGGCAAGACGAAGTATCTAGTGTCAACAAACAAAGAGTCCCGGCGTCTTGGACAGCACGTCACTGTTGACAACTACGCTTTTGAAGTAGTAAGGGACTTTGTCTATCTTGGAACCAGCATTAACAGCAGTAATGACGTCAGCTTGGAGATCATGCGTAGGATAACTCTTGCTAACAGGTGTTACTTTGGGCTGAGTAAGCAATTGAGAAGTCGAGCCCTCTCTCGAAGAACGAAAACTATAGTCTACAAGTCTCTCATTATGCCTGTCCTAACATATGGCGCTGAAGCCTGGACAATTTCCACCTCGGATGAGCGAATGCTTGGAGTTTTCGAGAGAAAAGTCCTACGCAGGATCTTTGGACCTATTTGCGTTGGTGGCGAGTACCGAATAAGGTACAACCATGAGCTGTACGAGCTGTATGCCGATATTGACATAGTAAAGCGCATCAAAATCCAGCGGCTGCGTTGGCTAGGTCATGTCGAGCGAATGGAAGAACACGCTCCAGCTAAGAAGGTGTTATATTCGGAACCCGCTGGAGGACGACGCAAAAGAGGAAGACCAAACCTCCGGTGGAAAGACCAAGTACTGGAGAACCTGACGGCGCTTGGGATTTCTAACTGGCGCCAGCTAGCGAAGAACAGAGATGGCTGGCGAAGCATGTTATTTTCGGCCTAAATCGATATTCGGTTGTTATGGCCACATAAGTAAGTAAGTAAGTAAGCAAGTGGAGGTTGCTAATATCAACCACTAATAGGGGGGCTAAGTCATTCAACTGGAAATATCCCAGGAATGTTTTGCGTCTTTTGCACAAAGCAGAGCAGGTACCCAGCAGATGTGAGGCGGTCTCAAGTTCCTCCTCATTTCCGCAGCTTCTGCAGTAGTCATGCACGAGATGGCCTAAGCCCATTATCGCTGCGTGAGGTCCGATGAGGAAATGGCCGGTAACCACTCCAGCATAGGTCGAGCTATCTTTTCTGTTAAGGTCAGTGAGTTTCCGCGAGCGTTTCTTATTGAGTGTGGGCCACAGCACTTTCTCCGTCCTACAGATAGGTGAATCAGTCCATCTTTTCTGGAAGGCGTTAGATGTGAATACACCCAATTTGTGTTTACTTGTGACAATGGGGATCCCCAAGTGGAGATTTTCTTCAGTTAGAGCTTCGTTTGTACCCTGTCTAGTGAGCTCGTCCGCTCTGCAGTTTCCTTGTATGCCCCTGTGTCCGGGTACCCAGCACAGGAGGATATTACGCTCCACGGAAATCTCATTAAGAGATCTGCGGCAGTCCAGAATGATCTTCGATTTAACGAGAAAGGAATCAAGGGCCTTAAGAGCAGGTTGGCTGTCACTCAGAATGCAAATGTCTCGATAAGAGACATTGTTCTGCTTGATCCAAGTGAGTGCAGTGTGAATCTTTGAATTCTGCCTGCAGTGATCAGGCAGGCGAAAAGCAATACTGAGGTTGAAATTATCGGAATATATACCACCGTCCACCTCTCCTTAGAGCTTAGAGCCGTTCGTAAAAATGTGGTGATAATTCAATGGAGGACCCTGTGACTTCCAGACATACCTGTCTGGGAGGCTGGTTTTAAATTACCTTTCAAATGTGTATATTGGCTTGATATATTCAAGTGAAGTTTCACTATTGAAGTGATTTAAAATACTTGCGTGTCCATAAGATTTCGATACTAGTTGGTGCAAGCCTGTAAGTCTTAATGCAGAATTTGCCGCTTACTGAGTAAGTCAAGTGGCTTGATATATTCAAGTGAAGTTTCACTATTGAAGTGATTTAAAATACTTGCGTGTCCATAAGATTTCGATACTCATTGGTGCAAGCCTGTAAGTCTTAATGCAGAATTTGCCGCTTACTGAGTAAGTCAAGTGGGGTGAAATTTAGAAGCATTTCTAAGGTTTTATTTAGCGCAGTCCACCAGGCCGATACTCCATATAAAAGGATTGGCCTAATTACTGCTTTATATATCCAAGAAACAAATTAATGTTGCAGCCCCCATCTTTTCCCTATAGCTTTTACAGGCATAAAGTGCAATGGTGGCTTTCTCAACCCTATTGATTATATTCTTTCTCCAATTCAATTTCCGATCTAGGACCACTCCTAGATATAGAGTTTCTTCTTTCAGAACTGCTGGAGTCCCTAATAAAGTTGGAATTGTTATGGGTGAATTTTTATGTTCTGTGGAGAACAGAATGAGCTCAGTCTTTTGTGAGTTTGTTTTAAGATCCCTATCATTGGCCCATCTTGCTAAGGTGTTGAGGTTAGTCTGAATAATGCTTTTTAGGACTTCCGGATATTTTCCAGTTACCAACAAAACGACGTCATCCGCATAAGCTATCACTACGCACTTCTTTTCCTCTATTTCTTTTAGTAGTTCATTTACTACCAAGTTCCATAGAATAGAGGAGAAAACTCCTCCCTGCGGAGTGCCTCTTCTTACGCGTCTCGTGATCGAGGATCCACCTAGCTCGGATATAATTAGTCTACTTTCCAGTAGCCTTTCTATCCATCTGCTAAGTGTTGCGTCCACATTGACTTGCCTCCATAACTCAGGAATGTAGCCCAAGCTGAG